>NW_024121421.1:2013649-2036357 GCF_016745375.1 Pimephales promelas
TGATAGAGGACAGTCCCAACTTTAAATACACCAATTTGGTGTCTCTAACTCATTCCTCTAGCGCCACCAACTGTCCAAAGTTGCACTTTTATTATGCTAATAACTTTTGAACCGTAAGGCCTATCAACAAAATTATTTTTTCCTCTTGTTCCTGAGCTCATGCCGATTCGATCGCACCCTATGACGTCATTTTCCGTCATAAAAAATGGCCGCCATTTTGAATTTTCAAAAAACCTATATTTTGCGAACTCGTCCTAGACGGTTTGTCCGATTTTCACCAAAATCGCACCGGATCCATCTCCAGGCAGTGCTGACAAAAAGTTATGGAATCAAGATGATTCGAAGAACCGTTTTCGATAAACGCGCAAAACTAATTTTACGTAGAGCTTGCGAAAACAGACGTAAGGCTGTATCTCCGCAACGCTTAATCCTATTCAGACCAACTTGGTACGTGTTATCACAAGCATGACCTGAGGCTACGTGCAGCGTTTCGGCGCAGTGCCACCTAGTGGTCCGGAGATATGAAAAATGGCTATTTTTGCTCGTAACTTCTGGAACGGTTTGTCCAAAAATCATAACTTCATCTCGTTAGATTCAGGGCATCATGCCGAGTCGACTGATATCCAATTTTCCCAGATCGGCCATTTTGGCTGTCGGCCATTTTGAATTTGTGCTAAAAATGCTGTATTTTTTGAACGCATGAACGAATTGTTACGAAACTCGGTATGGGTCATCAGTACGATGCCCTGAAAAAGCCTGAGAAGTTTCGAAACAGCGCCACCTAGTGGTGAATTTTTTTTTTTCAAACGCTTATAACTTTGGGTGTGGTACACTTATTTTCACGGCAGTCATTTTTTGAGTTCCTGAATCGTTGCCCGAGTCCAACGATACTAAACATGCTGGGTTTCGTGTTACGGTTGGTGTGCGTAGCGATTTAGCGCGAAAAAAACACTTGGCGATATCTTCAAAACCGCTGTTCCGATCGAGACGAAACCACCGCCAGAAACACGGAATCATAGCTTGTTAACTAAACGCTAATGCCCAAATGCGAAAATATTGATAGTAAGGGGTAGTAAAATTCAAACAAAGTCATGTGTCAGTCATTTTTTACGTGTTTTTTCATATAAATGTTTATAACTCGGAAGTGAATTGAGATATTTGCACCAAAATTGACACACATATGTATGGGGTCACTCTGAGGACACATAAAAAAAATTGTGGGACTGAGCCTCTTGGTGGCGCTATAATAGAACAAAACGTGAAATTCCCATTGACTTCAATAGAGTTTTGTGAAATAAAATGCTATACTAAACAAATGCATTAGTGTAATATTACAAAACTCAGTGTGTGCCATAAGCAGCATGCCCTGAAGGTACTCAAAAGATTTTGAGACAGCGCCACCTGTTGGTCAAAAGTTATAATTAATTTCTGAGAACGCTAATTACTTTTGAATAAATTTGCCTATTGCAATGAAACTGATCTTAATAGATTCGTTGGGTTATGCTGAAAACATAGATATCAGGTTTTCCATAATCAGACAAACTTCCTGTTCGCCATCTTTATTTCTTTGAAAAACCTTCTTTTTCGAACTCCTCCTAGACCGTTTGTCCGATTTTCACGAAAATTGAATCGTATCATCTCCAGACCGTGCCGACTAAAAGTTATGAATTGCACGATGATAGACAAAACCGTTTTCGTATACCACAGCATCAAATTTTAGGCATGCTGCCAAAATTACTATTTAGGCTTTATCTCTGCAATGCCTTCACATTTTGACACCAAACTTTGCATGTGTCATTGTCACCTCACTCTGACCACACATCTATTTCGTAACTGCGCCACCTATTGTTCGAAAGTGATAACCCATTAAATCATCTTATAAGTTAATGTTTATGTGATTTTCTTAGCCATTTGCCCAAAGTTCTCTCAAAATGCCCTTAATTGCTCCTTGCTGCAGTTGGTCTGCCACTCCTTGCCATTTTGGCATATGTTGCCGCTTCTTGCGCTTGGCCCCGGTAATGGCTGCTTGCAGCTATATTTTTTTTTACTGTTCATCTATTTTTTAATGTTTTCATTAAATAAAAAATGTTGCTGACAAAAGTCTTCATGCAGGTGTTGAATCTCTGCATAAAGTACTGAGGCTGTAATAATATCTGTAAAATGTGGTATTATTACTGGGTTTGAATGGAAAACCATAGTGTATTGAATTTTCACACAAAAAGAGAAACTGAAAGACTATAGTGAAAGAGAAAGAGACTGTCACGGTTGAACAGCTGGTTAAAGTCCCCGTGAAATCAAAATTGAACCCATTTACTTTGTTAGCGCATATCACTAGTCTTGTGGTGAACAATTAATCCGTGCAAGTAAATATATATTAAAGTTACTTCCGGTCTGGAATGGTTTCTTTTTCTGATGACGTAGGTTTCACAGTTTGGGTGGGGAAACGCTTAACCACTCCCCACAAACCGTTAGTTCGCTATGAGCGAGAGATGGAGAGGAGGAGCGCTAGAGTAAAACCCTGCCCTCTGTTCAATATTCTGTTTCACTTGGAAATACGTCACAGCACTGGAGAAAAATCGTTTGCAACTTCCGGTTCACGGGGACTTTAGAATTAGTGAAACTCCATGTAATAGAAACCAAATATCTAAGCCACTACAGTAAAAAAAGCTTCTATTTTGCATTATTTCCATTCTTTTGGAATGTAAATGGAAATTTCAATTGTCAGGATTTTACATTTTTATGTACTAGTACTATTTGGTATGTCCCACTTTTGCTTTATTGACAGCAGAACTCAAGCTGCATGAACTCCACAATTTTGGGTAAAACCTGAGGATCATGTTATTCAATATAATTTGAGAATGTTTCAAGAAGCATCTTGTGTTTCAATGGTAAAAATGGAAATTTGACCTTTTGTACAAATTGACATGGTCAATGTTCACAAATTTGCTTATTTGATTAGTATGCAAGAATTTTTTATTCTTAAAGGGACACGCCACTGTTTTTTCATATTATACTATGTTATTCCCTTAACTAAGACTGGTATTTAAATGAAGAGTTCAGATGCAAAAGCCTCTAAATGCCATTTGAAATTTTCTCCTTTAATGATGATTTTTATCAAACTTGTATATTTAAGTTCAGTTAATTCACTTAAATAACAATTAATAGGTAATTATCATTGCCATTTAAGTGAAATCACTGAACTTAAATATACAAGCTTGATAAAAATTATCATTCTAGAAGAAAATTTCAAATGGCACTTAGAGGCTTTTGCATCTGAACTCTTCAAATACAGTTACACGAGTAGTGTAAATCGACCAAGAATGGTGACACAAAATAAAACGTAAAACGTAATGTATGGCAGAATACCACAGCGAGTGCTTGCGAGCACTTCGACTCGGCGTAGTAATATCGTCACTCGTGAAAAATCCTCTCTCCCTCTCCAGAGTGATGATATTACTGCGCCGAGTCCATACAGTAGATATATATGCGCCGAGTCGAAGTGCTCCCAATCACTTGCTGTTGTATTCCGCCATACATTATAGTTATTCACTTTACACGCATAGAAAAGTGCAATGTTTTATTTTGTGTCACCATTCTTGGTCGAGTTACTCTACTCGTGTAACTGTATTTAAATAGGGAAAACGTGGAGGTGTTTGGTCGCTTCTCTGCTTGGCCCCTATTAAATGAACTGGGCTAAGTTAAGTGCTATCAAAATGTCTCGCGTGTCATCTATCAACGCACAAGGTATATATCATCTCGTCTTAGTTAAGGAAATAACATAGTTTAATATGAAAAAAACGTTAGTATCCCTTTAAAAATCACTTCATGATTTTACACCACAAGTTTTAATTTTTCCAAAATCCTAGAACTGTTTATTTCCTTGTTTAAAGGAAAAACATACCACATTTTCAAAATGGTCAGCAAACTTTTGTACCCTGCTACATAAACGATTTAAGAAAAGTGAGACCAAAGCAAATCGGTAAATTTACGCAAAAGCTGCAGAAAGTTGGTCATGATGATTTTACAGTACCTGTGTGCCGAGAAGACTCTATCTGCCACCTGAATGCTGATGTCAGAGATATCGGCCTTGTGATACAGAGCCAAAAGATCTGCCCCAAGCCCAGATGCTGACTCGAAATTCTCTGAACCTAACAAACAAAGAGAAGTTAAGCAGGATGAGTAACAAAGCCACAATGTGTGAACATGTGGCTATTACTACTCATAAACAGAGAGCAGCACTAATGCAGCTCCAGTAAAGAACACAACGAGTTCTGCACAGATCTGCAGAGAAACAAATCAGTAAAATGTAACTGGAAATGTTGTCCTTACTTGAGTCAGAGCTGACCTGAGAGTCAACATCAGGGCCATCTTCAGCAGTGCCGTTCACTACCAGCGAATGGCCGTTGTGTATATTTAAGGCAGTACTTTCCTTTGCCAGGCACTTGTCAGCCGTGTACACGTTCCTGTTATAGCAAGAGCAACATGTAACATTTTACCAAACACGTATAGCTTGTTACAGGTACAACATTGATCCATGGTTTTATTTTACATTTTTATGAAAACATTTTTAAAACAGCTTTAGCTTTATTGCAATAATAATAATACTGATTAAGTCGGTTGTGAAGAGTAATACAGAAATGCCATTATGTACTGTATGAAGTCCTTGAGGGCTGCAGGTTCAGTCCCCTGCAGGTGTATGACAGGTGTAGTTGGTTCGGTTCCCAGCAGGAGGTGAGGAGCTCGGGCCAGCAGCACCGCTCTGTGGGCCTTCAGCCGAAACACAGGACCCACACACAGAGTGACATCAGTCTCCTGCTCCTCCTGCAGCAGCCTTTTGCAGAGAGAGATCACAATTATTGCAGGAGGGGGGTTATGTTCTCTCTGTTTGTTAGTGTGGGTGCTTTTTTTAACTGGAATAACATTCTGTCTTTTAACAAACTATTTGCTCAATGCCTCTAACTATTTTGTTGCAGAGAGACAATGCCTCTAACTATTTACACTGCAGAGAGACTTTCTAGATTCTAAGTATTTTATATATATATATATATATATATATATATATACTGTATATATATATATATATATATATATATATATATAAATAAATATATACATTTAAATAAAATATGTGGTAGTGCAAACTAAAAGGACTGAAGCCCAGAAAGACTAAGACCAACTAACACTTTCTACATAAACATACATACAATTGTTTTTCTAAAGGTCTGAAGTGTTTTGAATAAAAAATAAAAAAAGGTAATCCTATGATAATGTGTAAAATAAGAAATAAAGTCACACTATGAGATATAGAGTCACAATCATGAAGTAAAGTCTCTCTCAATTACAATAAATAAAAAAATAAGACAGTCACAATTGTGAGATATAAAGCCGCAATTACCTTTTTTTTTACTCTTTTCATAATCTCAGTGACGTTATCTCTTTTAAACGTTTTATCTCAGCCATATATTTAACTGAAACAGGCGTTCAGCATTCAGCACACAACACCACTAATGTGTCTCGAGAGAGTACAAGAACTATCACTAAAGCATCTCTGAGGCACTAAATCTAAAAAGAGAATCTATACTGATGGAGGCTCTTCCCCCAGCTTCACATCCACATCAACATCACTGTCAGCATCATTTTGGCATCTTCTGCTGCAGTGCGCTGAATCTGGGTGACCCAGAATCCTCTGTTGCCCTAGGCCTTTGTGCTGGGCATTGGTGTGACTGAAGTCCGCTCTCCTCCGATGTGAACACAAAGATGAAGAAGTGGGAGAAAGAGAGTTGCATTTCCACCCTAAATAAAACTGTGGTGAGGACCATCAGTAATAACTACAGTTCCCATGATGCCACAAGCTTCAGATGATAGAAGTGCACAGTACACTACAGGTTGGGATGAAAAGGAGGACATAACCTTTTAAAAGAAAATATGTGTGCTTTCTTCTTTCAAGACTAGTAGTGCATTGAGTAGACTTCATCTCACAAAACAACAATAGCAGGGATGTACTGGCATTACAGTTCAGGGGTGCGTTTCCCGAAAGCATCGTTAGCCAACTATGATCGCAAGTTCCGTCGTTATCAGCATAGTTCAACGAGTCGGTGTTTCCCGAAACCATCGTTCCAACGAACATTCGCAAGCATAGTTTCTATATTGCATGACATTTGGATGTAATAAATCCTTATCTTGAGCAAAATAAGCAGGCTGACATTCAGTACAACCGGTGCCTTTTATTTAGAATACATACAAATGTAATTTACGTCTTTTAGTTTGTCAAAAGATTTAAAGTACCGATTTTGAAGAGTGCGCATGTGCGTACGTGCTCTACTATGTAAGAATGAGCCAAATATTGAGTCTGGCAATAAAGCAAAATAACTGAGAACAATTAGAAATAGTCCTCAGATGACATGTCTGTAATTTATATTAACAAATCTAGCGTTAATTTGGATCTCAAACAGTTTCATTAAAAGAAGTTATTACTCCACCACGTGCGAAACCAACGTGGTTGAACGATACTTTGCGACAGTGGGTTTCGGGAAACAGTCGTGACTAGCTAGTTGATTTCTCTAACGATGCATCGTACTATGGTAGTGAAGCAGCGAGTTATATCGTTGTACGGGAAACGCACCTCTGGCCGATACTCATTCAATATCGATTAATCGATAATAATTTTCATGTTACGGGCAATATTTAATAAATAGACGATATTCCAATTCAAATAATAATTTTGTCTACATAAATTAAAAATAAAACACTGCAAACTAAAATTTAGGGACCACAGCATTATAATGCGCAGTATCAAAAAATAATCATTCTGTGATTCGCTTGAGATTTCAAATCAACAATGTTAAAATTATTACTAATAATTCAATTTTTTTGTGGCTTTAATGAGTGCCAAATGATGGAAAAAGTATAAATCTAAAAATAGAGGAATGAGAATGCTCAAATAAATCCAATGCTGGCAGAAAAAAAACCCCTGTAAAATCAGATGTTTGTACCAATATATTGTGCATCCATAAACTAAAGAACTATTCTAGAGAAATATGTTTATTTTTAGATTCTGACAGCAGTTTTGATCAATGCTATGAACAGAATTATCCATTTCTTTAAAAAATGTCTAACCATTCAGATGGTAGCATACGTTTACTTTAAAGACAAATGATCAGAGTTTGCATACAGTGTGAAATCAGCAAAGGGAGTGGCATAAGCTGTGCAAACATTAAAGCAGGTCGGCGTGATTTGACTACACTAATTGCTAAAAGTGCGTCATATCACAACAGTGATGCTCTATGCTACTATGAGAAATTCATACAAGCTTTGAAAAAGCTAACTAATGTCTTTCATGTTGAAGGTGACAATTACCGGTTCAGGTCTCCTGACAAAGCATTTGCCAGTCGCTTCTTCAGCTGGTTTCTGCATTTGCGCTCTTTAGCTTGAAACTCCCTGGCAGCCTCGGTGGATGACATGTTATTGCCAAACTGCTGAGCACAAACGTCAGCACATTTCTGTCATGATGAACATCTAATGAGAGAAATAAGAAACACAATTCAGAACACAAACACAAATCTGCACATCTTTATTTACAACAAATAAATGAGGGACGCTTTTGTCTAAAGTGTTATAGTACTTTGTATAACAGTAACAATTTTCATGGTCAATCAATGTTTATTATTTATTTATTTGTTTGTATTTTTTTTGTCATTGTTTTAATTTAATTTGTTCTAGGTGGGTGGTAGTCCTATATAGAACTAACTATACTAAAAATGTATGTACTAAAAAGTACAACAATGTACTAGGGAAAAAAATATCTATGAAATAAATTAATACAATAAACAAAATAATATTACAACACATATATTACATTAAACAATAAAGACAAAGTAAAAAAAGAAACAATATTAAATAGAAAAAAGAATGTTGAATTTACTGTAAAAGTAAATGTAGGCCTAACCGACATTAAACGAAACATTTTGGCTGCTGTCAATATATGGCAAATATTTAGAAGCATGTTTTCCAAAAACCAATTATATTTAATTGTTTATTATTTGTATATACAATTGCTCTGCCCAAACTTGAGTTTTTGAGTTTAGCAATTTAGAAAGCAATTAAAATTTGTCCAGATAAAGGTGATGGTTATTATGAAAATAAGAAGTGACAGGGTAACACAATAGTGTCAGCATTTTAATTATCATCACATATAATTACAATGGCTCAAATAAAAAAAAATAAAAAACTATATTAATAATAATATCATATTTAGTTTAAATAGTTGTCAGGGCTTTTAGATTTAGAACTGACACATGGGGTTTTTGAATGCCTAACGTTACACCTTCAGTTCCCCTGTCCTTTCTTTTACTGTCTATGGACAGATCTTTCACCACAAAGTCAAACAAGGCTCAGCAGCTGTGAGTATGCACAATTATAATCAAGTAAATTATTGATTAGGTTTTGCTCAAATTACGCAAATGTGTGATATATTACAAAGCTTAGAGATGGACAAATCTAATCTGTTAGCATGGTTAGCATTCACACCTTTGAGGAGTTTTTATAAGAGAGAGCTATCAAAACAAGCGTGCTTTCATAAACCACTCATAAAATAATAATATTTACACAAAATCACTTCATCTATCACATCCTATATGCTAAATGTTTAAATAAAGTGTGTGTATTTAATAATCTAGGCTATTCCAGACTGCTAGCCATTAGGCTATAAACTGTCGTCAACCACAAAGAGATAAACTTCGATATGAGTAGCTAATAGAAATATTCTCAGCATTTTCCTACAAGAAAAAATATCACATCTCGCCTGAGACGATAAAACTAACAGACCACTCACTGAGGCACAATGACATTTCAAAAGCATCATGAGACTGTCGTGTTGTCAGTGACAACTGGATGAGGACACTTACCTCACACACTTTATCAAACCGAACAACGCGTCATCCTCACTGTTAAACATCCGCATCTGCACTTAGACGTTCACAAATGATTCTGATAGCGAAAGCAAATTTGAACAGTCCATTGAAAGCTGACACAACCTTCACAATTTACATGAGGAGTGCTGTCTGGGAGTATTTCTGACTTTGTTATGCTGCCCTCATGCGGTGCAGATGTGAAATGTAGCCTGCAAAGTGGGTGAAGGTTGTCTTGTGTGAGGTTATTAGATGTTTGCCAACTGTAATAGAACTAAACTTTTTAGGAAACAAAGCAAATTATAAGTGAAAAAAATATATAAGCTTTGGAGAAATCTAGACCTAGTCTTAAAGTCACAATTGGTATGGTATATTATTTGTATAGACTATATTAATTCTTGTGCCCTAATCTTTCATCTTAAAGTACCCCTGTGGTAAAAATCAAAATGTTAATGTTGTTTTATGTCTATGTGGTCTTTTTAAAATATGCTTTAAGACAAACCATGTGCAAATTCACAAGTCAACACCATTGCTGCGTATTTTCTCTTTTGCAATGAACCAAAGTCTCAAATAAATCGTTTCTGACGTCACAAACTACCTAGTAAACAATCACGTTAACGTGTGATCATCAACAAATGGTGTGAGTTAGTGGTTTGGCTAATTGACTTTATGCACAGTTGCACTACTTCCTGAACTTCAGCCAGCTCCTTGTTTCCTGTCTGCCATTATTGGGCAAAATTGATTAATTCAGGTGTGTCTGATTATTGTTGCCGTGACTACTGAGGTCAAGCACACCTGAATTAATCAATGTGTCCAATAATGACAGACAGGAAACAAGGAGCTGGCTGAAATTCAGGAAGTAGTGAAGCTGTGCATAAAGCCAATTGAGACAATAGTCGAGTTACATTCTAGCTATTTTAACATGGGGGAGATGCAGATTTGACTTACTTTTTGACTTACTTTTGTAGACTGCCTCAAGCGGTCAGAATGGGCTTTATGCACAGCTGCACTACTTCCTGAACTTAAGCCAGCTCCTTGTTTCCTGTCTGCCATTATTGGCTAAATTGATTAATTCAGGTGTGCCTGATTATTGTTGCCGTGACTACTGAGGTCAAACACACCTGAATTAATCAATTTGGCCAATAATAGCAGACAGGAGGAGCTGGCTTAAGTTCAGGAAGTAGTGCAGCTGTGCATTTGGTCAATTGCAGTTTAATTCACTTATGTGTTGGTTTCAGGGACAGGGAGGTTGCCGCTTGAATCCTAGATTATTGGGTCAGATTGAAAACTAAAAGTCTAAAACTAAAAGTCTTTAAAGGTGCCATCTGGCACAAAAAAAATCAGAACATACACCATATTCCATACCAGAATGGGGCAGTATACCTCCAGAAAGTGAGTTGTGCCACGGCCGTGCGCACTTCATAGACAGTAAAAGAAATGGACAGAGCGATCACTTTGGAAATCCATTGAGATGATTGAAGCCCGTTTTTGGCGATTTTTTTTAGCACTTCCGTCCCTGAC
This sequence comes from Pimephales promelas, assembly GCF_016745375.1. Next base: position 2,024,077 of record NW_024121421.1, read on the forward strand.
GCGCAGACTCAAACAGAGCTTGACTACGTAGTGGGACGTGAGTGACCCATCTGTCTTCTAGTGCTGTGGCATGAGAAATCTGAATCATTCCCTTCTGAAACATGCAGAGGCAGAGAGTGTGAATAGGAGCTGTCCATGAGCTAGGAGAAGGAGACAATTTTGCTAGGTATTCTGATTAATTATTTTGTCATTTTGCCGATACATTGTCCCCGATTGCGTGCAAGCTTCTTCTCCTGTCCATACGGTAATCTCTCTACTGTGCGACAGAGAGTCGCGTGGGTATGACGCAATCGTTAGCTTACTTTCACTAAAACTGCTTCTACGGGGCCATAACATAAGCTACAAGGTAATGGAGCTATTTATACATTGTTGTGTTTCTTTAGAAATAAATAAAGGACAAATGGGGTCTTCAAATGCCTCAGATGTAAAGTTATTCGCTGTCAAAGTGACGCCAAAATGAATGGGAGTCAATGGGAATGCTAACGCAAGTGAAGTTCTGCTACAAGATGTCAGCTCCCGCGAGGCTTCAACTTCCAGTCGATGGATTACCCCCTTGGCGCACTCTCATGTCTTCAAACAACACGAGCAAGCGCTGTCTTGCTCTCTCTCCATCGCGCACATTAATCAAATCATTTGACACGATCGTAAAAGGTTGTAAGACCGCAGTTTCACGTGGAGCATTTGGAGATTTTTAGAGATTAGAGACTCAATGAACAACATCTCAATGCTAAATTATAAAGGCCGTCTCATAGACAACCCAGTGCATTTCGACGATATGGGAAAATTAAAGCCCGGGCTATTATTTCAAGTTTTATGGTATTCGTTTTGTTCATATTACATTTTTACTATTAGTTTGAATTAATTTGACAGACAGCATTCCCTGATGTTGACCAAGCTAGCGCCTGTCAGAGCTGCCAACACTCAAATTCACCGTGAGACACACAATTGACACTTTTCACACACTCTTACGCCACACATCAATTTTAACTGCTTTTTTTTTCAAGATTTTGATAGCTTATTTTATGTACTTGCCGTTTTTTTTTTTATCATTCAAATTTGGCTGGGTGGCTAGTAACACATTTTTCTGTGGTGTGACAAACTCATAACACAGACTTAATTTTGACTTTACAGGGACTTTAAAGGTGCCCTCTGGCATTTAAAATCAAATCATACAACATATTCCATACCAGATGGGGGCAGTATACCTCCAGAAATACCTCCACGGCCACGCACACTCTCATGTCTTCAAACAATACGGGCGAGCGCTGTGTTGCTCTGTCTCCCTCGTGCATATTAATCAAATCAATTGACAGATAGTAAAAGGTTGGAAGACCGCAGTTTCACGTGGAGCATTTGAAGATTTTTACAGATTAGAGACTAAATGAACAACATCTCAATACTAAATTATAAAGGCCGTCTCATAGACAAGTCGGTGCATTTCGACGATATGGGAAAATTAAAGCCCAGGCTATTATTTCTAGTTTTATGATATTCGTTTTGTTCATATTGCATTTTTATCATTAGTTTTAATTAATTTGACAGACAGCATTCCCTGATGTGGACCAAGCTAGCGTCTTTCAGAGCTGCCAACTCTCACAACACTTTTCACACACTCTCACGCCACACATCAATTTTGTCATGCAAAAGGACACGGAGACCGATGTCAGCTCTCAGATTCTGTTCATTTTATTACGCAATTCAAACAATAAATACAGTTTTGGCGCTTTACATAACAGATCCCTAACGCACGTGAACCGATCATCTCTACTAGCTAATGGTAAAAGAACACGAACACTGTTGAAAGATACAGTATGTTACAACTTACCAAAATTTATTCCTCATGCATAATATCGACCAATTATTTTTTGAACTCTTCCCTGAACTGAAATGTAGTAGTGGGCTGTATTTTCCACACGACTGACATCAGGTTCAAGTACACACAACACAAGCCCCGGCGCGAGCGCGACTCACTCGTGTACTGCAGTTTGGCTGGTGGTAACGTTGCTCGCCCGCATACCGCCTCCCATAGACCTTATTCAGAGCAGCGCCATGACAGGTATGAAAGTGAGGCTGTGAGGGATAGTCTTACCGTGTTTCCAATGGCATCCGCTGTAAAAAGCTGAATAAAGCTCCTAGATTACTTACAATTTTCCACAACTTACATTGTCGGGAGTTTTTTGTCACTTTTTTGAGTTTTTTGGAGTTTGTTGCCACTGCGAACAAAATTATTTGGAATTACACATATAAAGTGAACATGGGATGGGGCATAGTGTTCTTTTACATGGAAACTGAGATACATTATACCATGGTCTGGGTGAATACTCGATTCTGATTGGCTGCAGGGTGTCCGTTAAAAAGTGATAGAGGACACTAGTAAAATCAGTAGTAAAGTAGTAAAGTAGTTCTGGTGAAACTGCCTGTTTACCATTCGAAATTTCTAAATAAATGCGCTGCCTACAACAGCTGTGAGTAACCATAGCAACAGGCAGTCAAACGCTCTATCAAAACAAACATCTACGTTAGATAGCCTACAGCAATGAGCGACTTCGTTATTTCTTTTAACATTTATGGAGAATATGGCAACTTTGACGACTGGTATGCTGTAGGTCGACTCTCCGATGCTTGACTGGAGAGCCGTCAAATAATGTCGGGGACAGGCCATCGATGCGAGAGCAGTCTGCGGGCTTACTGGGCTCCGTCTCTCCGTGAGAGACCAAGCTGGAGCAACGTACTGCATCAAGTGCCCATCATGGGCAGCAGTAACGTTACCCAGCTTTTGTGGATCCTCCTGACTGGCCGACTTTTTCAAATTGCACTATAAATGGAAACGTTGAAATTAATTGTAAATAAAAAAGCTAGCAATAGCATGTAGGCAAATGACCCTCTCTTTGATCTGGTTAATTTCCCAGATAGCAGACTGACATTGAATCAACGTGGAAATATGACATCGAACGTTGATCTGACATTGTTTTGCTCATCGAATTAACGTTGAACCAACGTCAGACGCGTCATTCTTTCAAAACTAACGGAAAATCAACTTGAAATCAACGTGTTGTTTCAACGTTATGAAAGCAAACCAATTTTCGATTTTCATTTAGCTTTGAAGAATGCCGCGTCTGACGTTGGTTCAACGTTAATTCGATGAGCAAAATCAACGTTGTTTCAATGTCATGAGAGACGTCGTTTCCACATTGATTCAATGTCAGTTTGCTGTCTGGGTTATTGCCCTCTATCCACAAGTTTCCGAGGGGCGCTCCTGTAAAAAATAAAGTGGGTGAAACTTCCGGTGAGGCGGCGGAAGTAGCATTCCAATGGTATTTTGTATGTTAGTTAGCGAAGAGGCTAGCTGTTTTTCGGAGAATTATTTTACTATTTAAAGACGCAAATCTTTATGAGAGATGTCGTTACGGAGCTCATGGACAACATGTGCTGTTCGCGGTTGTATGTATAACCGGACTAAACTAGTTCAGTGGCTTAAACGTGATTGTTTTGAACATAAGCTGAAAACGAAATCAGAGTGATCCTGCCAACGACTGTAGTTTCCATCACCTCCCAAAAGACGACGAATCTTCCTGTGTACATTTGTTTAAATTCTTAATATTCTATAAACTTTTATCAGCATGTGTTTGGCTGTTCTCTACTGATGTTGCACCTAAACTCAGGATCAAAGCCTGTGTTGACAGAATACCAAATGTGCCAGTTAATGTATTCAAGTAGCACATTCATTTATAATTTTGAATAAACTCCAAAGCACAATGACTAAGTGTGTATTTTTTATTTTAATTGTTTGTCAGCTCGCACAACTGTCTGTCACCATGCCTTGATGAGTATTGATTATTAATAATGTTATTATAATACTCCCAATCAACTACTGCGGAGGGTAAAGGTACTGTTATTTCACCCTTTTTAATTTCGTTGAGGTTGTGTTCCCACATCGTTAGCTTGGATCGCTATAACTTGAATGACTGTCAACTGTTGAATGAACAAATGTCAAGCATGTCAAATCGTGCTTTGTTTACTTCCAACCGGAAGTCGCGCCCACTTTTGACGCAAGGCCTCATGGGGCGTAGGAAACTTGTGGATAAGCGCAAATCGCTGGTGCTCAGAACTAATTGTTTTTTTTGTGTGTGTGTGTGTGTGTTTTATTTATTTTTGTTTGATTAATTGTTTTATGTGTAATAAAAAAACTATGCCTACCTTTGTGTTTCATGAAAAAAAAAATGCATTTTTGAACCTAAGGGTTCTACAAGCTGAGCGGACTATATATCTCCGGTTGCTAAATAAACCGTCAGGCAAGTTATTATTTGTAAAAATTAGATTTAGCCTAATTAAAATATAAACTAATGTTTTATAAATGTTTTATTTGGCAAGTGACCATGGTATAAGCGGGTTAATGCCCTCCGAGGTGTCCATTGTCAGGTTTTAATGGACGACGGCGAGGCGTAAACCGGCCGACGCGCATTAACCCTTACTTAACTGTTTGCTAGCAGTAGCACATCTTAGCATCCTAAATGCCAAGATTTACATGCTCCTTACAAAATGCTCCACTCTTCTCTACAATGTTAATATAGGATTTAAATGGATAATATACTTATACTGACCACATTCCAATAAGCAGCATTTAATAAAGTGAAGTTCTGCCCTCCCTTTTTTAATTTCTTTTGAAAAATTACTTTATTGAAAATATTTACTAGATAAACAAAGTGTCAATTTAAGAACAAAGCCTTTAAAACATTATGATGATTGCTATGTAATTGACCAAGGCAGTACAAATTATTAAAATTTAATTAATTAAAGTGTCTCTGAATTCTGGAAATGCTTTCTGAAAATTTGGTAGATGCAGTTACAGAGTATTCTGGCAAGTCTTTTTGACTATCCACAATAATTTGTAACTGCAACCTTTTATTTCTGCAAGAAGACCAGACATTTGTAGATCCTACTCCTATTTTTAGATCCTTCTTGTTATCAATAACCAAAGGTAGCTATACAGAGAGTTCAAGTGAGTAAGTTCCCACTATTAAGCCTATTTATTATAAAATCAAAATGGAGCTGGTTCTATTTTCTCAGATGCAGTGTTTAGGAAGAGATACAAAAAAAAATGCACAATATTGAAACATCACTTTGTTTTATCATACAGGAGGATCAAAATAATGACATTCTCAAACGTTTAAGCCAATATTGTAAAAAATACAAAAAAGAAGAGGAACAATATTTTCCACTAAGACAACACTACCTGATAGAGATGTGAAGGGGTTTAGGACTCCCTTAGACTGTGTTAGAGAGTATCAAAACTGATGATACAAATGGCTGACAACCCCACTGCTTGGTCTTGAAACGACATGGCACAACTTTTAAGCTGCAAAATGATATGTTGAAAGGCACCACACTTTACAACTTACTCACAGATATTTTGCAACACACTTTTAAACACTGTCACCAAGAAACCTTAAGGCGAATGTCATGTGCAAACTTGAGAAAAATAGATTAAACGTACTACTCTCTACGTAACCCCTCCAATTAAAATGTGCTTTTGTTCTTTTTCCGCTTCACTGAAGTTTGTTTCTATATCTTAAATGTATCAAATTTAAAACGAGGATTGCATTAATCATTACATTGGTTATTGTTCACAGGCATTTCCCTGGTCCCCCTCTTCAGACAAGCTTAGAGAGCGAAGGACCCCATTATAAGTTCCTGTAGTTTTTACGACCTTCTCCCTCCTTAATAAAAGTCCATATGAGTGTATTGACGATGTCTGGCTGGTCTTGTTGCAGCCAGTGACTGGCTCCAGAGATGATGTTGAGGCGGAAATGGTTTCTGATGTACAGACGGCAGGCCTCGGCCATGTCCTGCTCCAGGAAGGCATCTCTCTCTCCCCACAGCAGCAATACAGGAGACTTCACCTCACTTTGACTCAGTGGGAGGACACTGCCAAATACAAAAATTAGGACTGTCAATTGATTGTCAAATTAATTACATGATATGATGATTTATTAATCGATAGCATTTTACAAAAGGTATCTTTAACGTTAGTTAATGCATTAATTAACATAAACAACAAACAATATATTTGCTACAGTATTTATTCATATTTTTAAACTGTTCATGTTAGCTCAGGTCCATTATATAATAAAACAAATACTACTTAATGAATGAATAAATGCTGAAATTAACATTAACTAAGATTAATAAATGCTCTAGGTTTTTTTTATTGTTAGTTCATGTTAACTAATGCAGTTATCTAATGTTAAAAAATTAAACCTTATCCACAAGTTTCCTACGCCCCATGAGGCCTTGCGTCAAAAGTGGGCGCGACTTCCGGTTGGAAGTACAAAGCGCGATTTGACATGCTTGACACTCGTTCGTTCATTCAACAGTTGACAGTCATTCAAGTTATAGCGATCCAAGCTAGCTAACGCGATGTGGGAACACAACCTCAACGAAATTAAAAAGGGTGAAATAACAGTGCCTTTACCCTCCGCAGTAGTTGATTGGGAGTATTATAATAACATTATTAATAATCAATACTCATCAAGGCATGGTGACAGACAGTTGTGCGAGCTGGCAAACATTTAAAATAAAAAAATACACACTTAGTCATTGTGCTTTGGTCGGAGTTTATTCAAAATTATAAATGAATGCGCTACTTGAATAACTTACATTAACTGGCACATTTGGTATTCTGTCAACACAGGCTTTCTGAGTTTAGGTCTAACATCAGTAGCGAACAGCCAATCACATGCTGATAGAGTTTATAAGATATTAAGAATTTAAACAAATGTACACAGGAAGATTCGTAGTCTTTTGGGAGGTGATGGAAACTACGGTCGTTGGCAGGATCAGAGACGGGCTCTGCAGGATCACTCTGATTTCGTTTTCAGCTTATGTTCAAAACAATCACGTTTAAGCCACTGAATTAGTTTAGTCCGGTTATACATACAACCGCGAACAGCACATGTTGTCCCTGAGCTCTGTAACGACATCTCTCATAAAGATTTGCGTCTTTAAATAGTAAAATAATTCTCCGAAAAACAGCTAGCCTCTTCGCTAACTAACACACAAAATACCATTGGAATGCTACTTCCGCCGCGTCACCGGAAGTTTCACCCACTTTATTTTTTACAGGAGCGCCCCTCGGAAACTTGTGGATAGTTAAGTGTTACCAATTAAACAGTTCCCAATCAATCTGTCATGGCTGGGCTGGCAATGAAGAGAAGAGGATCTAATGCAACACTTTTAGTTAAACCAAAAACAAAGGAGATAATCAACTCACTAAACAGCAAAGAATAAACAGAGAAAATGTGTGGCAGCATAAACAACATGAGAAAAAGAACAAAACAAAATGAAGACTTTGGCCAAAACGAAGAATTGCAGCATGCGCATTAACCTTGCACACTGTATACAATGATAGGCTCAGTAGCTTCTTGTTTTTCCTTTTTTTTATTCCAATAACTTTATTGAACAATATAAACGTAAATGATCAGGTACAACATATTAAATGTCCTAATCAGACAACTGACAAGATTCATAGCATAAGAAAGAAAATGTAAATAAATAAAGAAGTAAAATAAAGAAATAAAATTAAGAAGAGGCTCAGTAACTTCTGCAGCACAAACACAAGCTTGTAGTCCACAGTTGTTGCTGTTATGTGACGTAGCGGTGTCTGACAAACATTAGGGACTTTAAGCAACAGCTGCTGATAGAACGGCGACGACAGCCGGAAATAAACAGTTAACTGCCTTAGCTAAAGAGCGCAAACATCACTAAGCAACAGTAAAGAGGACGGCATAGGGAATAATTTAATCATCAGACAAAATACAAAAAGAAAGTGATTTTAAAAAGAAAGAGAAGGGTTGATTTTAGCACTTAATGATATACAGAAACGATTTCAATGCCCCATAACCTAAAACATAACATTAACTGTCTTAATCTGTCACGTAGTAACGACTACGGCAAATCAGCTGTTCTCCCCTAGTAGACGGTTACAGTAGAACGTCAAGAAGTAGCAGTTAATGTCGCGCATGCGCAATAGAACGCCAGAATGCCGTTGCCGTTCCACCTGAGGCTGTTGCTTAAAGTCCCTATTGTTACGGTCCTTAGGCCTGGGGGTCTGCCCAGGTGTACTGCTGCTTGTTTGTCTTCTGCAGGTCCTGTGTGCACACCTGTCTCCAGTTGGCAATTAGCTAGTGTGCACACCTGTCTCCAGTTGGTAATCAAAGGTAGCTGGTACAAAGAGCAAAGAACGGGCAGACTGTTGAGAAATTTGCACCTATAGTAGTAATATCCCCAATGGGCTCTATGCACGGCGGTATTTCCGGTGAAGGTGTAAGGATGCTCGATAACTTCCGCCGATCGTAGAGTCCAATGCAATGCCGAGAATTTAAATTGAATTTTATTCTCCATGGTTATACTAAAGAAACGTTAGTCACAAAAACAGATAAAACAGACACCCCTCGTTGTGTTTATGCTTCTTTTTAAAATTATATTAACCTCTTAACTGTCACCCCCCCCCCCCCCCCCTTTTTGAATATAGATGAAAATGCACATTTCGAACTTAAATGGTTGTAATTCAAGAATGCTTTGGAATATACTAGACATATGATTGGTCTTGTTTTAAAGAAGACATTTGGCAGATTTTTGTAGAAGTGAAATAAATTAAGAAAGTGAAACAGAAAAAAAGTTATAGAAGTTTGAGTTTATGGAAATGTACAATGTAAAAATATTAATTATTCATATTTTACGTAAAATATATATTTTCAAAACCTGGGCTACTCTAAAACGTCAGAAAGATCAAAGCCAAAAATCTGAACAAGTTGTGTTTCAAATTTTAGGTTGATATCTCAAAAAATGAGCTTTCAGTAAGATTTTGTTTGAGCGCAGTATCCAACTTTTTCACTAGGGCACAATCAGACTCCATTACTGCCCATATAAGGGCGTCTGCATTTCCATTCGTGTTTTGAGTGATATGAACCATTATTTTCACAAATTTCATACAATTTCTGAAGTAGAGATCCTATTCAGAAGTAGTATGGGAAGTTTGGCAGATTTTGAAATGAATTGAACCTCTAAGAAACACATACAAAGAACACGCATGTAAGGGATAGCTAGCTGCCACGTCACAAATGGTGAATTTTTTTTTTCTTGATATTTCAAACTTTTCAGACCTTTTTTTCCAAAATAATTGAATGGATTCTATCTTTTGAACTTTTGGCATGAAAACAAACTGAGGTATCTACCATTTTTTCATGATTTTTCATGTTTACTGCTATTTTAAAATAAAGGTCTGAACACGCCTTATGAGTATGAAAATAGGCACTTGGAGTATGAAAATTCTTGTTGCATATTGATAAATTATGGCTCCTCTGTAATATATTTTGAAAATCAGTCACCAAATATGGAAACTAGAGATTGTAAGCTTTCAAATGATATATAGTTTGTCAATATTATTTAAGGTATTTACTAAGATATTATTGTTTTAAAAATATAGTGGCAAACGTCCCACCTGTGGGACGGTGACAGTTAAGTGCTTTAAATAAATATAACTATATAAAAAATTACATCTAAACGTATGTACGTTTCGTTTCAAAGACGGGAGGACAGTAAATTTTGAAGACTCTGCCATAATCCCGTTTTCCTCGATTTTCCTCCGCTTAAATCTCCACAACCGGAAATGGACGAGCATCCTTGCGTCAAATGCGGAACTTATGCGTGCATATATATAGCCCATTGAACTTTGGATATTAACTCAACCAGAAATTGAGATGAAATTACACGAGAACAGAAGGGAAATGGATGAAGTTGTTGGTATAAACAAATATGCTAATGAGTATATTAAAAACAAATATATACAGATGGTTCAAGGAGTATAGAGACTCGAAGGACAGGGACTGCATTGTATGTTCCCGAGTTAAGGTAAGGGAGGCTGGAAGAATAACAGATGGCACATCAGTATACAGCTGGGATGACAGCTATTCTAATGGCACTAGAGTGTGTTTATGAGGTTAGACCTGATAAAGTAATAATATGTTCTGACTCAATGGCAGTTATTGTGAGTTAACAATCATTGGAAAGAAAGAGAACTGACATTTTAACAGAAACCATGATCAGATTATACAGTTTACGACAGGTGGGAATAATAATTCGATGTGGGTTCCAGCAGGAAGCCGACAAAATAGGCAAAGAATCATTGAAAATGAAAGAACCAAATATAAACATGTCACTTAGTAGAGCAGAAGGAAAACCTTTTATTTTAGAAACGTCCAATAAGAAATGGCAGACCGTTTGGGACTCTTGTCATAAAGGTCGGCATTATTACAAGGTCCAAAAAACCATAAAGAGAGGCAATATAATTCACAACAAGTTATTTTCACACATTTAAGAACAGGACATTCAAATCTAAATCATACTTTACACATTATAGGGAAGCACAACACAGGTTTATGTGAAGTATGTTGAATAGAGGAGTCAGTAGAGCATATATTGAAGAAAGGTAAGGCTTATAATAAAGAAAGGATGATTCTTAAGGAAGAATTGCAAGCTGTAGGATGCCAGGAATGCACTATAACCAACCTATTAAATGATGGTGCAAATTCAGAAAAACATACTCGGTTACCTAATGTAACCTCGGTTCTCTCTAGAAGAGGGAACGAGTATTGCGTAAGTTGCTACGGGTAAAGTCATCTTTCCTCAAGATCTGAAGCCAAAATTTATCCTTCATTTTGTATTCATTGTCAATTCAGTGCAGCAGACAGCAGCCCATAGCAGACTGAGTAAGCGTGCTCATTGACTGTCCTGCAGCAATTGCAGCAGCCTATCATGAGCCCAGTGTGACATCAAGCCCTCTACGTGTCACAGCCTGCCAAAGTGGGAGTGGCCAACGTATATAAAAGAGGGGCTCAACAGGCCGTTTTCATTGACTGAAGCAAATAAGCTTGCTGCACAAGCACTGCAGGTTACGCAATACTCGTTCCCTCTTCTAGAGAGAACCGAGGGTACATTAGTAACTGAATATGTTCTGTTACGAGAGGTTCTCTTGTAAGTTGCTTACACTACGGGAACCCATTGTCAATGCCGTGTGCACCAAGCATCCGTTGCATGAAACACAGGGAGATCCGTGGAACGAACATGCAACACGGCAAACCTCAGCGCTCTGACTGGGCACAGAAGGTTACCATCGCCCTCACTATCGGATGCTGGCAGAGCCGGTAGGGAGGTGACTTGTGCTCTAAAAGGCAATCCAATCGCCTTGGGGACATAACCATGTCTCGGTTTGAGTATGACTTTAGAGTCATTAGGTCCGAACTCGAGACATGCGGGGCTGACAGACAGTGCGTGTAGATCCCCCACACGTTTAACCGATGACAGGGCTATCAGAAAAACGGTTTTGAGCAAGTGGTATTTCAAACCCACGGATTCTAGTTGTTCAAAGGGGAAAGCTTTCAGGGCATCCAGGACCAAAGAAAGATTCCAAACTGGAACCGAGGGGGCTGCGGAGGATTCATCCTCCTGGCACCTCTGAGGAAGCGGATGATGAGGTCGTTCCTTCCTATCGCGCGGCCATAGCGACTGGACCGTTTGGGGGTGTAAGGACCATTCTCCCGGGGAAATGTTGTCCCTGGACAGTCTGTCTGGGCCGATGATCTCGTGGCCCGGCACGTGAGAGGCTCTCAGCGAGCGCAGCAAGCGATGAGGCCACAGGAGAAGGCGTTCCGTCAGACTGCAGAGATTTCTGGATCTGACTCCACCCTAGTGATTTATGTAGGACAGACAGACATGTTGCGGACTAGAACATGGTGGCCCCACAAGTGCGGAAGGAAGCTCTTCAGCGCGTTCTCGACTGCTGTCATCTCCAGACAGTTTATATGAAGGCATTACTCCCACTCTGACCACAGACCGAAGACTGGCCTGCCATTGTACAGAGCGCCCCAACCTAAGTTGGAGGTGTCCGTCATGATAACCTGTCGGTGTGAGATGGCTCCCATTGTCTCTCTCCGCTGGTACCAGTCAGCCGCTATCCAGGGCTTCAGAGCTGAAATGCTCAGCTCTGAGTGATCTTGATTCGAATGCCGCCTCCCAGGCTCGGCGAGCGATCAGCCAGCGCTGTTGCGGTCACATGCGCAGTAGACTCAGCTGGAGTACTGCTGCAGCTGAGGCCATATAACCCAGCATTCTCTGAAATGTCTTTAGAGATGTGACACTGTCTTTCTGGAAAGACACAGCCGCTCACGGCGCACGGGCTGTGTCAACAGCCGGCCCGTCATTGCCACAGAGTCCAGTTATATGCC
>NW_024121421.1:2036857-2430252 GCF_016745375.1 Pimephales promelas
TTTCTACAGGTTACACAAGTATACAGTTGATTGCTGTTACTTTAGATCAAGAGGTTGAGATGTCTGAGAACAGTGACACTCACTCTCTCTTTTGTACTTTCTTTCTTTTTTTGATCAATACAAATAAATAAAAAAAATAAGATGGTATAGAACAGGGATTTTCAAAGTGGATCCCAGGGAGTCACAATGGGAAAAAGGTTTAAAAAAATGGAAAATAGAATGAATGAATTTCATATTTCATTTTATTCAAAATGAAACATCTGGGGTCAGAATAAAAAAAATAGTACTTTTTATTATACAAGGATGCACTATATTGATTTTAAAATGACAGTAAAAACATAATATTAATGTTTAAAAACAAATAACACATTTTGAAAACAGTATCAGTTTACACAAAAAGCGGACACAGCATCAATAATACTAAGAATTGTTTCTTCAGCAGCAAATCAGTATATTAGAATAATTTCTGAAGGATCATGTGACACATGATCCTCCAGAAATTATTCTAATATATGAAGCAATGAGGCTAAAAATTCAGCTTTCCATCACAGATTTTTTAAAAATATTTAAAATTTACAGTTACAGTTATTTAAATAATATTTTACAATATTACAGTTTTTACTGTATATTTGGTTTGCATAAGATGCGTTTTTACTTTTATTTTTAACTTTAAAACAGCTGCAAATTTAACAGGTCTCTAATTAAAAAAAAAATACAGTGTTAAAGGATTAGTTCACTTTAAAAAAAACTTTTGCTGATAATTTACTCACCGCCATGTCATCCAAGATGTCCATGTCTTTCTTTTTTCAGTCGAAAAGAAATTACGTTTTTTGATTAAACCATTTCAGGATTTACTTCATATAATGGACTTCAATGGGAACCAAACGGTTCAAGGTCCAAATGAGAGTTTCGGTGCAGCTTCAAAGAGCTTTAACCCCTTAACTGTCACCCCCCCTTTTGAGAATGGGGGTTAAATGCTCTATTCACACTTAAATGGTTGTAATTTAAGAATGCCTGGGAATATATACCCAAGTTTGGTCTTGTTTTAAAGAAAACACTCAGCAGATTATTGCTGAAGTGAAAACACTTCAAAAAATGAAAGTATGAAGAAGTTATGGAAGTTTTAATTCACAGTAAATCAAATATACTGTACTATATATTTTTTATTTTATATAAAATATATATTTTACAAAATATTTTTACTCTAAAATTACTATAAAATGAAAGCCATAAATCTAACCAAGTTATGTTCCAAATTTGAAGTTGATATAAAAAAAAATTGAAGTTCCTATGAGATTTTGTTTAGGCGTAGTACCAAAAATAGCCACCGGGTGCCATTGAATTCCATTGAATTTAGTTGTGTACATTCTGCCTTAACAAATTAATACATTTCTGTCCAAATATCAATTTTGTCACAAAATTTGGAACATTCAGACTCAGACCTTTCTGACAATATGTGTTTTGTCAAGATTAATTAATTTTGATCATAAATTATGAAAAATAAGGATGCCCAAAAGGGGAGGAGCCTCATAAAATAAGTACCGTTTCTATGGTAACGCAACGTTCAATTATAAAATGGTTTTCACAGGATGAATTCTGAGTGTATAAGCTTTCAAATGATACCTAATTTATGATAACTACTAAAATGTGTGATATAATAAAAAAGGCGATAAAAATATTATTATATTTTAGAGGATAATATATACATATATATTATCATTTTTAGAGGATAATTTTATACTATACTTTTATTTTTTATTGAAAAATACTAGATTTATGTTTTATTATGAACTTTTAGCATAAAAACAGAAGTTTCAATTATTAAAAGTGGGTGCATCAACTTTTTGTGACAAAGGTCAGACCTCCTGTTATGATGCAGATTTTCTTAGGTGCACTCTTGTCATAAATTCATTAATTACTCTTCCTACATAATTTTTAACACAAAACAGGCGTCAAATATTTAATTAGAAGTCTTAGACCTTTCCAAAAATATATAATTTGTCATAATTAGATTAGGATTTAATAGAAATATAGTGAAGTAAAGTTAGGCGTCCCGGTACCGGGACGGTGACAGTTAAGGGGTTAAACGACACCAGACGATGAATAAGGCTCTTATCTAGCAAAACGATCGGTCATTTAAAAAATAACTAAAAAAATTTAAGTTTTATAAGAACAAATACTCGACTTGTTCTGTTCTGTGATGAGCACTCGTGGCTCTCCTGTTCGAACTCGTCCATCAAAATTAACGAAACTTTTTTGAGTCATGACTCGAAGGGTCCTAGATAAGACCCTTATTCATCGTCTGGTGTCGTTTAAAGGCCTTTGAAGCTGCACTGGTTCCCAATGAAGTCCATTATATGGAGAAAATCCTGGAATGTTTTCATCAAAAACCTTAATTTCTTTTCGACTGAAGAAAGAAAGACATGGGGGTGAGTAAATTGTCATGAATGACATGGGGGGTGAGTAAGTTTTTTTAAAAAGTGAACTACTCCTTTAACCTAATAAGAAATACATATTTTTACTCCTTGACAACACAAGAGAAACAGGAAAACAACAATGGAACACAGGAAACTTTTCCATGAAAACCAAGGACAAACACAAGGGTATAGCCTATTTGTAACAGGTGGTAGGGAACGACTTTACAAGACTGACCAAATTTAGACCCGACTGACCAATTTCTGCCACGCTTTTTAAAACGAACAGTAATATTCCAAAATTAAAATGATGCGTGTTGAAATCCACTTGGGGCAAAAATTAGAAGGAGCAGAGGCTATAGCACTTTAACTGAAATGGCTTGTTAAAATCAAATTTATGGAGTGAAAGTTCGTTTGACTTACTCAAGATTTTTTTGATTTGTATAAGTACATTCTGCCAAACTGGCAGCACTCCCTAATGTTATTTGTGTCTTAAAGATGAAGAAGAACGAGTGTGAGAGAGAGAAAGTTGAGGAAAAGCAGAAGGAAGCATATATTATTCTGATGAGTCAGGAGAGAAGAGGCTCGACCCAAACCCAATTATCGCGCGCACACACACACACACACACACACACACACACACTATAACCTCAAAACTTCCCTATTGCTCAGAAGTGAGGGAAATCTTTGACTTGCAATTTTGAATGCAGAAAACTAAAGTGGAGCAGAAGTCAGAAAAAGGCCGTCCTCCAGGTCTCCTCTACTCGTCCAAGAGTTCATCACTGATTCTGGAGCAGTAGAATGGCTAGTGAAGCAGAAAGGAGCCATGCCACATTAATTTGGCACTCTGCTGTCCTGATCGCAGTACTGCTGTCTGGCAGTTCACTGAAACGACAGCTTCCCTGGTCCCAAAAAGTCTGAATGTCACGACACTCCATATCACAATATATGCAGTAATACAATATATCAGCCGTTTTACATTTCATACCAATAGTACAGCACACCTCGGAATCTCAAGAGAATATTAATAGCTTTAGGTTGAGATTTTTAGACATTGTGTCTTAAAAAGAGATAAGTATGTGTTTAAAGTAGGGCTGTCAAACGATTAATCTCGATTAATCGCATTCAAAATAAAAGTTTGTGTTTACATAATATATGTTGGTGCACTGTGTATAATTATTTTATATATATAAATACACACACATGCTTGTATATATTTAAGAAATATTTTCATGTATATACTCTATATAGATTTATATATAATTTATCATATATATAAATATAAATATTTTAAATATAAATAATATTTTTTTCTTAAATATACATGCATGTGTGTGTATTTATATATATATATACAAAATAATTATACACAGTACACCCACACATATATTATAAACACAAACTTTTATTTTGGATGCGATTAATCGCGATTAATCGTTTGACAGCCCTAGTTTAAAGGCAAGGTTTGTGTCTCAGATATTATCTCTGACTCAATGACTGAATCCACAACAACATATTTCCGATCTGTGTCTGGCAGCATCCCAGTAGAGAAGTGTTTCCCATGTGTGTGTGTGCGAGTGTGTTTTGAGTCTCACCAAAACTCAGGGAATCCATGCAGAAACAGCATAAGTGGCTTTCCTCGTTCCCCGGCAGCAACATAGTGAAATCTGAGCCCAGACTCCTAAAACCACACAGACCACAGGCAGTTAAACTTCGTTCAAGGAGGATTTCATAAAAGCTTCCCGCTTTCATTAATCACTCAGGCCTGTCCATCCTGATGTAAAATCCATTCTCACATTACTCTCTGCTTTATAGAGCCATAAAATGTATCAGCAGAGAGGGTGTGTTGTCCACAGGCTTCAGCTAATATTAAAGCAATATCTTCCATTGACATTTATGAGAAAAATGTTCCCTGTTAAATGGCAGCCTGCATCAAATTGCATGTGATTGTATCCTCAGGTTGTGTGGCTATTTAAAGAGAGCATTGTTTGCAATGCAACATTGTCCTTTTGAAAAAAAAGTTGTGGGTCCCTGTTTAATTGTAATACAGAAAACAACCCAATACATTATAACTATTTTACTTATATTTTTAGAAGGACATTTGGAATGGATATTACTTATTTAGGTCAGTTGTTATTTTTCTTTTAGACAGAAATAATGAGTTGATGCAAGAGTTTTTCTATACCAAATCCCTCACTCCCAGTAGTAGCAGGGACCGTTTTACAATAAAACTTTCCTCAGAAATGTCTGTGTACACCAGTTTACAAAACTTGAAGTGGTTGGATGTCACTTCCTAGAGAAAGGTACAGTTATTTGAACACTATAAAGCTCTGCAGGTGTAATACATCACAGCTATATTTACACTGCCTAAGTAAAGGATATGTTTTCAGCCCCACTTGGGTGGACAGCAAAGTCCAGACAATGACTATTATTTTGTGGGGAACTATTCGTACTGCTGTCCACCCAAGTGGGGCTGAATTTATGTTCACTGATGGTCACTGCGTTCTTCCAGGTGAAAACCCATTAGGACAAAAATCACAAATGCAATCTCTTTAAATGGATACCTTATGAAACAAAAAATATGAACATTATATCATTGTATCCTCATAGCATTCCAAACTTTGCAGAACACAAAATGAAGAGTTCAGATGCAAAAGACTCTAAGTGGCTTTTGAAATTTTCTTCTAGAATGATAATTTTTATCAAGCTTGTATATTTAAGTTCAGTAATTTCGCTTAAATGGCAATGAAGATACCTATTAATTGTCATTTAAGTGAAATTACTGAACTTAAATATACAAGCTTAATAGAAATTCAAATTTCAAATGTCACTCAGAGGCTTTTGCATCTGAACTCTTCAAATACTTTTTTTTTAGTTACCATTGACTTACTTTGTATAGGCAAAAGTCAAGTGGGTTTGGAATTACATGAGGGTGAGTAGGCTCTGACGGAATTTTCATTTTGGGTGATTACTTTAATGTCTCAAATGTTTTTCAATGAGATTAAAAGGAGTTGAAATTCAGAGAAGAAAAAAAATCGTAATTTCACACATCTTCTCAACAATTTTTAAATTGTTCTCAACAATGTCTCAAACTGTAGGTTTGGCCATCTAAATACACACATATTTCTTGTCTATCTTACTGTGCGACTGAGACAATAAAGTTAATATTTTTTTAAAGAAATATAACTGAGGACTTTGCAACAGTGACATATGAGCAATAAAAAAAAATCAAGAAGCACCGAAGGGCAAAGTTACATATTGGCTACTGCCATGCATCCATCTTACACCGAAATCTCTTACCTTGATTCTAACATAACAGTGGGTTCCCAAGGACGTGTCATTCAGGCACGCGGGGGGTGTCTCACGAACCGTCCACTGAAAGGTTGTTGACGGTCGTAGGATGATATTCCAGCCAAGTTTGAGCAGCGCTACGCCCGTGCATAGCGCGCAATATCCATAAATGAGAGACCAGTATCCCATAACTCTGATCTTTAGCGTCAGCGCGACTGTCAACAACAGCAAGTTATGAAGCAGTCTCGCCATCTTTACATTACTGCAGAAATACGCGTGTTGATCACGGCTTCTATTGATTTGTTTACTCAACTGCCTGTGTTTCAAAAACGACGTGCATCGTAATAGCCCTGTCGCACCGTCACGAGCGCATCCTGACAGGGGAGGATCCCTGATTCCCTAGACCGTAGGCTGCGGAGTCGCGCTTACGCGACAGGAGAGATGCTCAGTCAGTCCCAAAGGTGTTTGCACCTCGGACTAAACCATTACACCTCATATACACTGACAGACAAAACTAGAAGGCTCCCATAATAGTCAACGCAGCAGCCTGGGCCCACCTCGCGCTCAAGCGCGAGCTCATAGACTGTCCGCGCGCAGAGTTTTCTGACTCTCGTGAACGCTCCCGGTAATAATGAGCAGAAGCTTCGTCAATCATGGGAGACATCTCGTTTTATTCGCGCTCGCAGTGTAAACAAGGTTTATCTCTCTTAGTATATTTTACCTAGGATACAAAAGTATATTGCCTCATCATCATGGTGCATACAAATAACGATTATTTGAGACCAGACCCATTTTTAAGGTAATTAGATTGGTCTTAGTAAATGAGATGTGAAGATGGCTACAATCTTACTCTTCTGCTGTTGACTTACAGTTCAGGAACAAAATATAGTTAAAAACAAGGACAGTCCAATATTTATTATAGTACGAAATTTAATTTAGCCTTTCTTTTTTTGTAATATTAGGCTATCTAATATTATTGTTTGTAATAGAATCCAAGGAAATGACAGATGGAAAATCTCTAAATTGCTTTTCACGTTGTTACAACAGATGGTCCCCTAATATTGTGAAATATAATTTTTTTTAAAGAACTTTTCTATTTTCATACATTATGATGACAAGCTGAATTTTCAGCATCATTACTCCAGTCTCCAGGGTCACATGATCTTCCAGAAACCATTTTAATGTGGTGATTTGGTGCTCAGGGAACATATCTTTTTATTAACCAATGTTGAAAACCGCTTTTCTGCTTTAATAT
Organism: Pimephales promelas; assembly: GCF_016745375.1. The sequence goes on from NW_024121421.1 coordinate 2,043,818, forward strand.
TTATTGCAGAAACTGTAATACTTCTTCTCAGGATCATTTGATGAATAAAAAGTTCAGAGGAACAGCATTGATTTGATATATACACGTTTTTATATACACGTAACCACTGTCATTTACATATAATGTCCTTGCAGAATAGTTATATTAATTTACTAAACTTCAACAGTATAGTGAGTATATGTTGGTGATGAATCCTGGGTAACAAGAATGACCTAAATATAAATATTTGTTTTCAGCAATTATAAATGACAACACCACAAATTTTAATGAAAATACGTATTTTTTTCTTTTATTGATTTAACTTTTAGAATGTGATTTTTAGAATGTGATTTCTTTGAAATAATGTCTTTCCCTTACTAGCCTGTGACACCTCAGCATGGTGGTGTAATGAATAAAGTGCTTGGGATGAAAACTGTCACAACCATCATAGTCAGAGAAAAGATTTTGAACATGTTTTCAGTGCAGTTACAATCACCAGATCACACATTGGAATCAACACGGCTCTGGAGAATCCACTAACTTTAGGCACAGAGAACTGCCTATCATCTCCAAGAGAGAAACATATGGCACTGCACTTTCAAGTGGATACAAATAGAAATACAGGAAGTGCAATAACTCCTCTAAATAAAGTCTGATTTGTCGAAGACGGACACCTGAAAAAAATAATAATTGTACCCCAGTAAAAAAAAAAAAAGCTAAATATTTATACACACATGCTTACATTACATTTCTGACACAACAGAATTATTATTATTATTTTTTTAATATATATGTATATATAACTTAAACAGGACAAGTTTAACGCAGCCAGCTCATTTTCTGTTTAAATTGCTGCATTAATAAGTCAAATATATGAAATACTAGCTAATAGGATAAACAGGGTTGGAGCCCTGCCCAGGAATATCCTTTACAGTTCTGACAACAGCTAGCGCAAGACGACCAGCTATGCAATATTCATACAGCAGAAGGGTTGATGGAATGCGTCAAAGATTCAGATGGCAAAAATAATCAAGAGAAGTAAACATTCTTCTTTATAAACAAAAATAGAGAATAACAAAAACTGTTGAGAAATGTCACGACATGACATGTTTCTCTTTCAAAACTGCCTCAGACAATCAGCAGCGTTTTAGTGCAGGCATTTCTGGATCCAAGCATCAAACTTATCAAAATATATATAAAAAAAAAAACTCAAAAAATATACACAACACTGTTAATGGTGCAAAAATTGGGCTTACAACATTGTACAATGTCCACAACTGTATTCTTATTTTTACAAGAGCTAATTTAGTACAAATGTCAAGTGATGCAGCTGTATTGCAGTATTTTTTTGCCTGTCAAAACACCAAGACCCGTTTCAGTCACCAGGACTCATGGAGCAAGTATGGGAAGGGAAAAGACGGCCTGCACTGTTCACTGAACAGAAGCGCAACACAAACAAGCACATTTTTTATTTGTTTATATCTCAGTCCAAGTTCTTCTCAAAGGTGGCCATTATGTCACTCTGCATGGTCATATCAATGACTCCTGACATCTAGAGAAAAAGAATAATAATAAAAAAAGTCAATATGTGTCAATAAAACATCATCCTAAAACATTATTATTACTACCATTATTAAAAAAAACACATTCTGTTAGTTAACAACCATTACTGTTATTGCATAACATTCATTATTAAATCAGTGATAAACATAACTTTTCATGTCAATAGTTTTCAAGTTTTCAATAGTTATTATGAATAATTATCTAGGTAATGAGAATACAAATAATGTAATCCCTGAAGATATATTATGGTAACACTTTACAACAAGGTTCATTAATTAACCTAGTTAACAAACTAAGAATGAACAATACTTTTTCAGCATTTATTAATCTTAGTCCACATTTACTATACGTTATTAAAATCAAAAAGTTGTATTTGTTAACATTAGTTAATGCACCGGGAACTAACATGAACAGCTGTATTTAATATTAACATTACTTTAAGTGTAAAATACAAAACTTGTCCTTTAAAATTAACTGATTTGTATACAAACACAAATTACACACAAAGATTTTTTTTTAAATATAAAAGTTACTAACTTTAGAATTACATAATATTTCAACACAGGGGGACTTTAAATGGTGGCTGTCAAAAAATTGGACAGATTTATTCAAACATAGATAAAAATAAATAAATAAATAAATATATATATATATATATATATATATATATATATATATGCACTAAGGTGCGTACATTTAGCAAAATGCTCCTCTCTACAGTTTATTTTTGTAGGTGACTAACATTTATGGTCATTGAATGGCTTTTCCGAGTTAAATACAATATTATAAATAATAATATAATAATAATAAAACCATTACATTTAATAAACCAAACAACCAACAAACGGAATTCTTTGAATCATAAAATATCATAATCACTATCTGGATTAAATATTTTCAAATACTTTAATTTTAACTGAATATTTAAATGTGCGTCAAGTACTTACGGCCTCTCTTCTGCGGCGTTCCTGCTCTCTCCTTCGGGCCATCTCTCGTTCTCGGTCTACAGAGCTCTGCGGAAGAGAGCAGGGCTCAGGCGCTTTGGGGGGATCCAAGATGGCTGCCATCAGAGGCAGCTCTGCTGACTCCACTTCTGGCTTCGAAGGCTGGGAGTCTAGCTTAGTCTTTTGGAGCAGCTGCGTCAGACTAGAAATCATTAAAAGGCCACATTGTCAGCAAGTTCAGCGAGAACAGTCATACAATAATCAAATGAGGGCTTTGGGGATACGAGTGTAAATTAATAATAGAAATGAAATTTTGAATGCATTACGCACACTCGCTAGGTTTTGAAACAGAGCCATGGGAAGCTGTGGTCAGCTGGAATCAAGTCCCCAGCCAGCCAGGCAGAGATTGAAACTCCTCCAAATTGACATTTACATAACTTTATACACTGTGTTGCCTGAAAATTAAGGCTCCGTTTATACCTGCTTTTGTCTGTGCCGCTCTTCTCTCGACCAGCCTCCAGCTGCAGTTTACGAGCTCTCTCTCGTTCCTCTTTTTCGATGGCAACTTTGCGAAACTGCTGGAAACTTTCCTTTGATGATTTGATGGGGCAAAGGGTTTGAGTAGCCATCTTACCCAGGCTTGTCCAGGAGTCGGCATGCTTTAGGACAATATCCTTAAACACATATGAATAGGTTATCAGAGATAACTAAAGATTGAATGCATATATTGCTTGGTACCCATTGTAATAGAAAATGTATTTTCTTTGTATCTCTTGAAACATATATCTGCTTGAGTGGTTTGTGAAGTTGCAACATGCATCATCATCTCCTTTGCAAATAGCTCAATAGTGTCCGCTTTGCAAAGAGGTCAATAGGACAGTACAAAAGGACAGAATGGTCTGTCTTTCTTAGCAATAGATAACTTTGAGTGCATCAAGAGCAAGACATTTTTGGTTAGGTGTTGTTTCTTCAGTGACATATGCGCTGACTGTGGAGATGCAAAGAACTCAGGGGCCTTAGTCCAAAGATAAGACGAGGAGGAGGTACATCTAGGAGGGTGATCTTTTAGGTATATAAACCCTGTAAAATGAGAAGACATTTGCCCTTCTCATATCAGACTCTGTCTGTGTGTGAACTGCCTTTCTTGCAAGAAATCAATACTAACACTTATAACTTTCGAGATCTTCATTTGTTCAACTGTTGTTTAAGGTGTTAATAAAAGAATTTCCACAACACCATGTAAAGCATCTGTACCTTTTTAGGCATGGAGGATTTGCCATCTTGAATAGACTTGCATAGTTCACTGGAATCGTTTTTCGCTCCTAGAAAATGTGACAATAACTCATTTCAAGAAACCATTGAGAAAAAGGAAAAGAGAAACGACTCTGGAGGAAAACGGCAGAGGAAATGCTGACCGTGCATTTTGTGCAGCTGAACGGAGGGCTCCTCCAGTGTCTCAGGGCTGCTCTGCTCATCCCTCCCATTTGTTAGTGGACTCTCATGCAAAGGTGACAACAATTTACATTGCTGCAGAGAGAAAGACAGTACAAAAAGTAATTTGTGGTTAAAAATGATTTTACAGTAGAACCATAGCATACCATTACCATATTTGTAATGTTTAGGGCTGGGTATTGAGACAAATTTCACAATACGATTCGATTTCGATTCACAAGCTTGCAATTCGATTCGATTTCGATTATGATTCGATTCAATATCGATTATTTTGGATATCAGTTACAATAAATGGCAATTTTTCTCAAGAGAATCAAATCTCCTAAATGCTGTAAACAATGGGAGTCTAGTTGTAGCCTACTGGGCTTCATTAGCCTAATATGAAGGTAATAATTAACTGTTTTGTAACACTTAAATTACACTTTTATTTATTTTTATAATAAGAAGATTATATGAAATATAAATATTTAAATGGTGGCCGTCATAAAAACTTGCCAGATTTATTCAAATATGCATTAAATATTGAAGAACACTAAGGAGTGTAGACTAACAAGTTTATATGGGTTTTCTGAGGTAAATATGATGAATGACGATACATGACATTGATTACAAGCTGTTTAATTGACGTCTTTCCACGGCTGAAACGCTGATTGAGCAAATCAATGTGACATGATACGGATTTCGATAAGTTGTACGCTATCTTTTAACACACTTTCAGATGCTCATTCATATTTATTTCGCGCTGTGACTGGTGTTAAGCCGGAAGAGAGATCAGCGCTGCTGCTTCTCTTGAGCTGCGCCAGAGCGATCTCACGCCACAGCGCCAAAACGCTATTTATGTTTTTGAATTTCTAAAGAAAATGGATGTAATTTGAAAATTGAGACTTTGTTTCATATCAATAGTAACAAAGGACAAAGATTATTGCGATTTTTTGGATGTGCGCAGCCGCGATACAATGTCTCATTCATTCAAATGAAACAGGATGACTAATCGATTCTTGAGATTTAAGAATCGATATCGGTTTGTAAAAATGAGAATCGATTAATATCGAGAAATCGATATTTATTACCCAGCCCTAGTAATGTTTGTCGTTTCTTTTGGGATCTGATCAGCGTTTGAGATGGTTAAAAGCGTTTGAAAACTCCCAGAAATGGTGACGCCAAACTGAGAATAGGGAAGTCCAAACCACAGCTATGCACCTTATTTTGAAATTGTGTATGTGTGAGATTATATTAGCGGCTATAGGCAAATATCTTGAAAAATAACAAATGTAATAAATGGTAAAACTATTTGCTACATACCAGAGTGTTTATAATTATGACAATACATCAAAATTAGGGTTGTAACGGTTACGGTTCACAAAATTCACTGTTCGGTTCGATACGATACAGTGGTGTCATGGTTTGGTACGGTTTCGATACAGAAAAAAGAAAGACATGGCAGAGAAAATTGAGTTTTAAAAAGGTGCATAAGGTGATTTTTAGGCACACAAGCAGAAAATGTAGGGGAACACAAATGTAGGATTCATATTAATTTATAGAAATTACAATATACAGTTTTATTTTAAGTTAAGTTTGGAATGTTCCAGATCAATATTTGAGGGCAGCATTTTTATTCATAATGTCGAAATAATAGTTCAAAAGCAAAACGATTAAAAAATAAATATTTGTGAGTGGAAATGGCAGCCACCTACTGGTTACAATGGTAATTTAATGTCTTTTGTATTTTTATTCAAGTGCGAGTTTTCCTACATCTTAAAACTTTGTTTTATTTGAAGGATGAACAAATAATGTTTTGATCACATTTAAAATAACATTTATAATAATATTTGAGTTTGGAAGTGCTGGAAAAAAAATGTGACATCCTTGAAAGCATTTTATTATTCCTGATAAACTTCCATGGTTCCAGCTGATTTGTGGACTCAAAGCCCAACTAGTTCATTCACGGCACAATGTTTCTCCTGGTTTCCACATCAGTGCTGTTTTATCTAATAGAGATTTACGGTTAATAACAGAGAAATTTGAATGCTTCTAAATCTTGCAGCGATATTATTACTTCTGTGGCGAATTCAAATGTTTTCTTTACTGGATCTCTTAGCACTGTGTGTTGCTTGATCAAGAGGCTTGCGCTGCACTGACATTGGTTCAAAATGATAAACAATCCGTGAAGCGCGCGATTAGCACAGTTTCGTGCCGCTTTCATTGCGTTTGCTATTTGATGTTAGGCAACATTATGGTGGTTGTGCCAGTGTGATTGCTAACAAAAAATTTGGTCGGCAGGAAAAATGATCCAACAAATTGTTTGGTTAGTAATACATGTATCATTGTATCCCTAATCAAAATAATACCAGTTTGCAATTACAAGCAGTTTATATATATATATATATATATATATATATATATATATATATATATATTTTTTTACAGCTAAATACAATGGAAGGTGTATGCCACCAGAAGCCAGTTACAAATAGCCACACCCACTTTTACTTTTCCAAAAAAGTAGATAATGATTAACAACAGAATAATGATATTGCTGGAATCATGTTTAGAATAAAAAAAAATTAGCTGTTGATGTATCAGAATACACCCGACCCAAACGAGCTTGAGCGTCTATTGGCATGGATGCTAATATAGGTCTCTGGATAAGCACCGCCCATTTAGACAGGTGGACGACTCCTAATTAGAGTAGAGTAACGCGTTACCAGCATAACTGCAACTGACATAGTGACAAACCACATTTTTTATTGCCAGGTCATATTGGTAGGTATCCCAGAAATAGATAAAAAGATAGACAGCGCTGCGCCATTATTTGAGCTACCACTGTTGCACAATTAGTAATGCAATAATTATTCTACAGGCTTTGAATGTAGTCAGAATTCCTATGCAACCCTTCAAAAGCAGTAAGACTGGACTGTTTCCTTTGATTAACACCTGGGGGCAGACTGCAGATTTTCATTAGCTCTTGACAATTTTTCAAGTCATTTTTACCATTACAACCCTCATTCTTTAAAGTCTCCACCGTTGACTGTGGGATTCAACAAGGATCAATGCTTTGACCACTTCTTTTCTCAGCTACACCAATTACTTTGAATAATCATACAATTCACCTTTGGCTAAGCCCCGCCCCCCTTAGTTACTGTTGCTACATCCGTCAAACTTCATCTGCGCTCTGCATGGCTTTATGCTGTAACAGCTCTTCCTGCTGAAATGTTATCAAACTTTTATAAAGCAGCAAATAAAGTGTCCGATAGAAGTGGGCTATTGAAGGGGCTGCAATATGCGTTCGAAGGCTATTCAAGACATACAGGTGAAAGCAAGAACAACAAGGCATACAAAATAGAGGCAAAAGCATAACGTTAACGTTACCGGTCACAGTCAAAAAAATGAACCACCACATTTCCTACTAATCGAGACGGAGGCTGGGACTAACAATATGAGGAAGCAACTCTGTTCATGCAAAGCTGGGTAGGTCTTTATTTCACTTATATAATCGTTATTACATAGCTAACGGACTACACGAGTACTGTATAACGTTGTATTTATTAGCAGCGTGTGCTAGCATATCAACAACCGGTATGAGAACCGAAATCATAACCTAAAACATTATTAAACGGTCTAACTAGTATAACTTCACACTCACAGTAAGGTTAGAAGTAAAAAAAGATGTGCTTGTTGATCTTTGCGGGGTTTAACTGACTGAGGACATCCACACAGTTTCCAAAGACGACACTTGTCAGGATTTTACTTCGGTTTTGGGAAGGGAAAAAAACGGACACCCCCTCAAACCTCTCTGGAAAACACGTATCTGTGTTACAAATGCCCAAGGCACAACGTTTAACCATATTTTGGATGAAAATTAGACGGTAATAGCCTGCCGAGACAAAAAAAATATGAGACGCCTGTGTTGAAAGTCAATGAAGCGCTGTGAAAAAGTGTCCGACCTCTGTGGGAGCTCGTTCTTGGCTGCGCTGTGATTGGTCAATCTACATTCTAGGGCGTGACTAAGCCAAAGGTGAATTGCAGACAACCTTCTAGATTTCATTGCTTTTTATTACCATCACTGGTCTAGCCCATCAAACCTTATACAACTGTTACAATCAGCCACTCCTAATGAGCCAAATAAATGTCAGCTAGCTTGAACAACATCCATTGGTGAAACAAAAGATTAATCAAATTCTCAATTGCATTACCTAATATGTGACCGAGATGTGTCAGGTATGACATGATTATAGTAATAAGACCCAAAAAGCTTTGGTTTACAGTGAATTGAACAGCTAAGAGGCGTTGTTAGGCAGGGGCATTATGAACTCTGTAAACCCCAGCTTTAGAGGACTTATTGATGTTATTAAACTGATACTACATAACTGCCAAAGTCTCATTAAATGAACACATTGCAGCAACAACAATCCACAAAAAAATATTGATAACAATTTTTTTGCCAAACAATGTTTAACAGAATGGCTGCCAAGGAAAACAGACACAACACAGCTTTTTCAGAGGTACCCAACAACAAGGATTTAAAACTGACCCAGAAATGACCTTTATCTTGCTCAACAGGTAAGATATACAGTATAGCAATAATTTTGTTGAATGCCAGTGTTGCATTTATGTTTTTTATTGGAAATAGTTTAAGAAGTCAAAACAGTGGAGGGCAGTTAACTGCTCTAAATAAATCGACACATTTTCCTCAAGTCCTTTTAGAAGGGTACAAGTTTTGACTTGTGATAACATTTACTCTATTAAAATGTTTGCTAGTAACCACACATGCCAGAAGTCATGATTCAAGCTGAAGAGCTGAGCCAATGCCCAATTTAGGTAATTACTACCAAAAGTTGCGTAGCATATCTTTAAGAAAGCGTCTGCAACACTATATTTTAAAGCCCCTTTTCCTTTAAAGGCCATTCCACCTCTAAAAAGATTAATGTGCATTTAAAATGGGTAATTTATGTAAAAGAAATCTGAAATTATTTTTTTACTTATTACTTTCTAGACTGAGAAAAGCCAGAAAATGTATTTTTGGCTTATGTGGATGAAAGACAACAACTCCCAGAACGCACTTGCTTCGCTGCCCTAGGAGGCCACGCCTACAGAGTGCAGTATTTAAACAACAGTTTACTCTAATGTTACTAGTGAGTCTCCATGATGAGTCTGCCTGAAAATGTGTTTCGAGATCGCCCAAAATTTGGCTTTTGCATTCAACAGTCACCATTCATCATGTTTACTGTGGCGAGCAGGACGAGTGAGGGCCGTGTGGAGAACGGCGACGTAATTTACTGGTCTCGTATCTCTCACGGAGGAGCAGGAATTTTCTTACCAATGTTAAAATGCACATCAAACGATCACTTTTTTAGCGTTCATGACTACATTCAGATTCACCAATCAGAATGAATTTAGTTACATTGAAACAAAAGCTGTAACAATAAAACCCGAGTAAATTACATGTAAACAATGAATGGCGAATGGCCCGGGTAAAAGAGGATGGTAACTTGTACTACTCCGCTTTCTCCACAGAACAAGAGCCTGCTAGTTTAGCTTCCAAAAAAGATGGCTGACACCATGTGTAATCCCAATCCTCCATAATGCATCGTCTACGTGTTGTTCAGTACCTTCGTCCATATTTTCAAAAAGTTTCTGCTCGTGAAATCAGACGCACTGGCACTGATCTGTGATAGGTCTGTTAGCGCATTAGGTCCAACCCCCTATGGGTGGGCTTGAAAGGGTGGGATCTAGTGCTTGTAGTCTTTTCAGAAATACCCCGCTCTTACACTTCCTCCAATAATGACGTAAAATGACGATTTTTGCGTCATCGTAGGAGGAAGTGAAAAAGGTAAATAGCCAATTTCTCTCGTCTCAGGGGAAAATGAGAGAGTGTTGCACGACCATTCAATAATATAACTGGGTTTCTAACAACGGAAAGCTTAAAGGGTTAGTTCACCCAAAAATGAAAATTAAGTCATTAATTACTCACCCCCATGCTGTACCAACCCCGTAAGACCTTCGTTCGTCTTCGGAACACAAATGAAGATATTTTTGATTAAATTTGAGAGCTGTATAACTACCACATTGGCTGCCTAAGGGACTGCCTCTTGACGGCCCAGAAAGTCAATGAAGAAAATGTTTAAATATCCCAAGTGACTACCGTGGCTCAACTATATGTTTATCAAGCGACGCGAATACTTTTTGTGCGAAAAAACAAACAAAAATAACGAGTTTATTCGACTATTTCTTTTCTTCCTTGTAGGCCAGAAACGAGACTTCCTTAGATTTCCACGACGCATGCGCGAGAATTGCGATCTGCTTACACCAGCTTACACTACTTCAGATCGCAATTCTCGCGCATGCGTCGTGGAAATCTAAGGAACTCTCGTTTCTGGCCTACAAGGAAGAAAAGAAATAGTCGAATAAACTTATTCTTATTTTACAAATAAAAGTTTTTTTTTATATTTTTATATTTTTTTATATATTGTTTAAATGTACAAATAATAATTAATAAACTTATTAATAAATTTTTGTTTGTTTTTTCGCACAAAAAGTATTCGCGTCGCTTGATAAACATATAGTTGAGCCACGGTAGTCACTTGGGATATTTAAACATTTTCTTCATTGACTTTCTGGGCCGTCAAGAGGCAGTCCCTTAGGCAGCCAATGTGGTAGTTATACAGCTCTCAAATTTAATCAAAAATATCTTCATTTGTGTTCCGAAGACGAACGAAGGTCTTACGGGGTTGGTACAGCATGGGGGTGAGTAATTAATGACTTAATTTTCATTTTTGGGTGAACTAACCCTTTAATGCAAATGGGTGGAGTGTCTCTTTAATGACAATAATATAATTTAACTAAATGAATGAGAAACTGTATCTCCATATGGATATGTTCAGCAGAAAGAGAATTACCTCGAACAGAGAGCTGGAGGTAGGCTGGGATCCTGTGACAGGCATGGCTGCAGGAGGTGAGGTCAGTGGTGACAGAAGAGGGGGGATGCCTGCAAGATTGAGAAGGAGAGATAGAGAGAGATGGGAGTTTGCCTTGAATGGTATCCTGTTTTATACATACATTCAAGCGGAGACAGCACTGACATGCAGCTTGGGAAAGAAAATTAAATCGATGACAAGACTCGGCGACAATCCACCAGTTAAAGACAAAAATACAATGCTAACCTACAATGGAAGGGGAAAGTTGCAGATGCACATCGTTGACAGAGCGAGGGGAAAGAGAGTTAAGGACGGAGACCGGCGGGGATTGAGTCGACACGTCGAGCGACCTCTTACCTTCCTGCTCAGACTTATGTGGAGGCTTCTCTGCAGCAGAGGGTGATGGGGGGCCAACCTGAGATACCTGCGGGTCAAGGGGACTGAGCGTGGGACTACAGGGGAACAATGGGTCTGGAAGGAGTGTGACGGGTGGGTGTGGAGTGATTGAAACGTGGGAAACTTTGGGTGGGGTGGTTGTGTTGTCTTTACAGGGGGAGGTGGTGGAAATGTTACGTAAAGGGCTGAGAGTCTGCTCTGAAGGTAGGCTGAGCGGTAAGGGGGCAGTGCAGGTTTTAAGAGGTAGAGGGGCAGCTTTGCCACTAGGTCTGGATGGCTGAGGAGGCAGCCGGCTGTGTAACGCTGTTGTGGAAGCAGAGGAATGGACAGAAAGGTGTTAAATTGATAAATCAAAGTTGCAGATATCCATCTGGTCTCCAAATGCAGTTTTAGATTTAGACGAGGCATTAAAAAAAAAGAGAAACCGTTTTCATTTTTGGAGGTCATTTCATTCTGTTTGTGCAATGAGGCCACATAAAACACATTAACATGAACTGAAGTGTGAACAAAGGCACTGAGCCTAACCTGGGAATGCTGTGATGGTGTCCTCGGCAGGATGATTTGCTTGCTGTGACGCAAGCAGGTCTTTGGAGTCTGCCTCTGAGATTAGTGACGCTAGGCGAGACTGGCACGTCACGACTGAGGCAGAAAAAGAGTCCTTTACCTCAGCAACGGCCTGCCGCATTGCCTGTTTGGGGAGGGGGACAATGGGGCAATATTTCACTCAGGAAAAATCTGCCCCTACATGAAGTGAAATGCTCCATGTGCCATCATCAATGAGTGGGAGTAGGCCATTTAATAATGGTTGTGGGCTCTTATTGGCTTGTGTTTTTTTACCTTGTTTTTATTTTTGTTGGCATGACCAGGGGCTTTGCTTTGCTTCCTCTTAGCTTTCTTTTCTGTAAGACACGCACAATGTACACTGAGGTCATTTCACTTCAGTCGTGGCTGTGGGAAAGGCCAACCCCATCCCATAGGCATTTCTACTGATTTACCCAATTTGTTTGAGCTCCATTAATAAAAAAAATAAACTGTATGCATATAAGGACTATAAGTGTCAATCACTGAATAGATACAAATAATAATAATAAACAAGTTTAATTTCAAGTGGTTGAAATTTGGGTGTTTTCAAGTAAAATGTGCACAATGTGTGAAAAGTGTTTTGTGACTGAAGCAAAAGTGTAAAAAAAAAAAATGTGAAATGACAAAAGGGGAAGAAATCACAACACTAATCTTAATATACAACAGTTGTCTAAAAAATGTGTTTTATTTAAATCTCGGTGTCGAACACCAAGCTCAATGGTTAAGCTTTATACCTGTTTAGGTAAATAAAAAAAAAAATGCACACATCTACAAAATATGCAATCGATTTAAAACAAGACAAGTGGTTGCTTATGACAAGCTTGTTTTGGTCCTAGCTTCCATGTTTCAACTATAGTTTACAATTCAAGTACCTCACATACAACATATTGACGTATGCTTTTACAATCTATTGTAGGTTATCATTACATATACATCTCTGCATAACCTATCACACAAGTACAAAAGGTGAAATTACAAAGCAATGGAATCACACAATAATGAATGAGTGCAGCAGTTTAAAACAGACCAGCTGTAACTCTTAGCCGGGACAATAGCATGGCACAAACTACGGTGCTATGTGTGATGAAAGTCCGAACTGAAAACTGGCCTTTCTTCTAAGTATTTTTAACCTAAATGCTAAATCAACTTCAGAAAATCACCACACTAAGATCCAACTGGTCTCAAGCTTAAACTACAGCACCAACATAAATAAGTGATAGTGATGAAAACAAGAACAAAACATCGAGCACAGGAAAACAACAAATAAATAATTGCACCCAAATAAAAAAAATAAAAAAAACAACTGAAAAAGTGAGGGACCCCTTAAGTGACTAATAATTGTATCATTATCTGGAGCCAAAAGTGCACAATTTTATTACAAAAAAAGAGAGATGGGACAAGTAGTGAAAAAAAGGAACAAACACCTTTCATTTTAATTGAGTAGAGAAAAAACAACAATTGTGTAACGTTTCATGTACTTTGTTGTCCAGTAGTGAAATAAATTGAAGAGTTTATAACACTGGGGATGTCCAAGTAAGCTTTACAATTTTTGGTTTGTGTTCTGCATCAGTGGCCAGATAGATAGCGGGGGACAGAGACTGGCCTGAGAGACAGTGAGTGAATAAAAGGGTTGGTGGGTAGGTGTGAAGCAGCTAACCTGAATCAGAGTCACAGCTATCAGAGGAGCTAGAGTCACTACTACTGCTGTCAGAGCTGGACGAGCTGCTGCTGCTTTCGCTCAGACGAGACGGACGGGTCGTGTCTTTAAACTCACCTTCCATTTCAACTGCACAGAGAAAGAAAGAAGAAAAAAAAATATAAGTTTAATATTTGCATTTATACAATTACATTTTTATTAAATAAATATATTTTTAAAATATACTCACTTTTAGCCTTTTTACTGGAGTTTGGTTCTCCAGTTGTGTGCTGCAGCTCTTTATCCATTTGCTTGATTTTAGACTTCTTTTGAGACTTTGTGTCTAAAAATGTAAACAGATTACCCGTAAATTTAAGCTAAACTTTTCCCTTTACACATAAATTTGTATTTCTTGAAGGCTGTTTAACAGTGTTTTTTAATGTCGACCAAAAAGAGAATGAGGCACTGCTGCTCTACAAAATTGTAAACAGGGTTGCCTGTAACCTTATCTTTCCAAATAATGAGAAAGAAAATAAATAATAAAAAAATACATCTAGAGTATGTGCCTATTTTGAATGGAAAAATAGCCCTTGTTGTGCATATTCAGGATGCATGAAGGCCAAAACACTGTTCAAGAAAGATTTGTTTGTTTTTCCTTATAATGATGACTCTGAACTATATTTTAAATTTGCATGCAGTCATATCAGACGTGGTGTGAACAGGCTTTTAGTACCACTTCTCACATCATTTATTTACATAGATTTCCATAAAATATGTCCCAGCAAGAAAAGCTGTAAATAATGACCGAATATTACTCACTGTCTATTTCTTTCGGTTTCTTCCGAAGGCAAGTTACAACGTAGCACTCAAGAGCTCGAAGAGTTGAAGGTTTAAGAGTCTCAAAGTCGATCTCAATCTCCTCAGGGTCTGTGTCCCTGAGCAGAGGTTCTCGAGCCTTGATGATGTTCACTACTTTGCCAAGCTTGTCCCCAGGAAGCTTGTTAATGTCTAGACTCAGTTGCCGTTTCTCCTCATAAGACATGGGTACAGTGTTGATCTCTTCTTCGGAGTCACATGCTCTACTCTCCTTCCGCCTGAAAACAGAGTTTACATGATTTTGATTTCTCAAAGAATAATTTTATAAAAATCATTATCATAAAAAATAATAAAATTCCATACATTATTTTTAGTGTGGAAACAGCCAGGAAAGATGGATAAGCACCAACACTTATAAAACTTATTCTTACCCTGATGACTTGCTGCTATTCGATCTTTTCTGTATTTTTGCTGATTTCTTCATTTCTTCACCTTTTCGCTTATTGGACTCTCTCTCTTTCTTCCTTTTCTTCTTGGACTTTTCCCTTTTCTTTGGTTTCAAAAGAGGTGTTTGGGTCAGTAACTGCAGCTGCTCTCGTACTGCTTTCAGCTGGAGAGTAAAAACAGAAATGGCATAAAGAATAAATTCGGCATATCTATAGTTCAAAACCCTGCAACCTACCTCTCACTGCCTACAGTACAAATGCATCCAAACCATCATAAAACCTTATAACTGACATCCATAACTACTTCACTTGTTTCATTACTGGATGCATCAGCATTTTTGAAAGAATCTCTTTAATGATTCACTGACAAATAAATTTAACAGTCACTTGTCGCCACGTGGTGGTGTACCGGTTTAATCGATAGAGTAGTTACTTTTAAAAAGTGATGCTCTATTTTGACCATTTTGACAGCAAATGAAAAAGTGAAAATCACTCATTGACCTTGACCGACTAACTTTAGCTTTAATAAGAATAAATGTAAACTTAAATTATACAATGTATTATCATAGACAGTAAAAGAAATGGACACAGCCCAGAAAATTGAAGCCCATTAAAGGGATACTCCACCGTTTTTCATATTAAACTGTTATTCCCTTAACTAAGGAGTTGATGCATACCTCCCTCGTCTCAGTGCGTGCACTCAATCGCTCTGTTAAAGGAGCAATGTGTGATTTTTAGCGACATCTAGTGGTTCGGTTGCGAGTTTGCACCAGGTTTGCACTAAGGGCTCAGCCCACTGCTCACCCCTCCCTTTCGAAGAAGCTACGGTTGCTAAAACGGGACAAACATCTCGTCGGCTGAGACAGCAGAGAATAGCCAGAGTAAGCCAAGAGTGTGTAACATTGTCACTGTTTCTGTACCACAGTCCATTTTAAACCACATCATGAATACTGTTTACAAAGCCATAGTCAGGTGAGGATCAAGGGTTTTAATATATAATTTAATAAAATAATATTAATCAGCTGATTGTCTCACAAACGTAACCAGCAGCACATTTATCCCCACATACTGTAGCAAACCCATAATACAGCGAGGGAGAAGCTATATATTTTTTCTAACAGGGTAGTAATAGTTTAGCTGGCTAATATGAGCTGTTACTGTGGCTGAGCTGGGACTCGTCCGCATGAGTCCAAAGGTCGGAACTGCGCGCGCTGTTACAATCATGTCATCTCCGCATCCCATAGATACTATTTACTACACACAATAGGCTTTTTTTCTCTGATTTTGAAAAATCTTCGCGATCGACTTTAGTGATAAAAGACTTTAGTAAAAGTCTCTATCGACGGGTTAGTGATTCCTGTAACGTACTGTTTTACGGTCAATGACATGAATACTAATCATCAGCTGTCTCACGAACGTAACAGCACTATCCCCAACATAACAAACCCATAACACAGCGAGGGAGAACTAAGTTACATGAAACAATCCCAACTACATATTTTACACCACTCACAAGGAAAAAGTCACTACTCACGGAGTGTAAGGCTAGCTTCCAGCTTTCCGCTACTTCTCTTTCAAGGTAGTGATGAAACGCGTTCTGTAGCACTGTGTGTTCACGTTCGGCTACGGTAGGAATATGACGTCACAACATGGCGACCTTCATAGAAGGGGATTCCCGCGGTTATGGAGCTATTAATGTCTCATTCTAAGGTAATAAAAACATTACGGTTAATTAAGTAAGTTCTTTATACACCACTGAAAACATAGTTATGGATGTCATATTGCATTTCTGTTAATAGATACTCAACTTTTTTACACATTGCACCTTTAAGTGCAGAAGAATTAAATTTAAGTGCTATCAAAATGTCTTGTGCGCCAGAGGGATTAAGTGGACGGACTAAGACGAGAGAGGTATGCATCAACTCATCTTAGGTAAGGGAATAACAGTTTAATATGAAAAACGGTGGAGCATCCCTTTAAAAGCTGATCGACAGGCATACTGCGCAGGCTCAAATTGAGCCCGTCACGTGAGCAACCTGTATGTCTTCTAGTAGCTGTGCCAAGTGAAATGTGAATAATTCCCTTCCGAATCTCACAGAGCCGGATATCGCGAGTATTAGCTGTCCATGAGCTAGCAGCAGGATCAACTTTATGACTCTCTATGGGCTTCTCCCTTGACTTTATGCCTCCATGTCCCCCCGACTGCCTGCAAGCTTCTCCTCCTGTCTAATACAGTAATTTATCAACTGTGCGACAGAGAGTCAATTCGTTATGACCCAATCTTTAGCCTATCCATCCATCCATCCATCCATCTTCTTCCGCTCATCCGTGGCCGGGTCGCGGGGGCAGCAGTCTAAGCAGACGCCCAGACTTCCCTCTCCCTAGACACTTCCTCCAGCTCTTCTGGGATGACACTGAGGCGTTCCCAGGCCAGCCGGGCCATAGTCTCTCCGCCCAGTGGGACGTGCCCGAAACACCTCCCCGGGAAGGCGTCCAGGAGGCATCCGGAACAGATGCCAGAGCCACCTCAGCTGACCCCTCTCGATGTGGAGGAGCAGAGGCTCTACTCTGAGCTCCTCCCGAGTAACCGAGCTTCTCACCTAATCTCTAAAGGATCGCCCAGCCACCCTGTGGAGAAAGCTCATTTCGGCCGCCTGTATCTGGGATCTTGTCCTTTCGGTCATAACCCAAAGCTCATGACCATAGGTGAGAGTAGGAACATAGATTGACCGGTAAATCGAGAGCTTTGCCTTACGGCTCAGCTCCTTCTTCACCACAACAGACCGGTACATCGACCGCATTGCTGCAGAAGCTGTACCGATCCGTCTGTCAATCTCCCGTTCCATCCTTCCCTCACTTAAACTCCTCCACTTGAGGAAGGATTTCTCCACCAACCTGAAGTGAGCAAGCCACCCTTTTCCGACTGAGGACCATGGCCTCGGATTTGGAGATGCTGATTTTCATCCCGGCCGCTTCACACTCGCCTGTAAACCGTCCCAGTGCATACTGAAGGTCCTGGTGTGAAGGGGCCAACACGACATCATCCGCAAAGAGCAGAGACGAAATCGTGTGGTCCCCAAACCTGACACACTCCAGCCCCTGGCTGCGCCTAGAAATTCTGTCCATAAAAATTATGAACAGAACCGGCGACAAAGGGCAGCCCTGCCGGAGTCCAACATGCACCGGGAAGAAGTCTGACTTACTACCGGCAATGCGAACCAAGCTCCTGCTTTGGTCATACAGGGACGGACAGCCCTTAGCAAAGGACCCCGGACCCCATAATCCCGGAGCACCCTCCACAGGCCGCCTCGGGGGACTGCTTCTATAGGACCATAATGTAAGATACAAGGTAATGGAGCCTTTTATACATTGTTGTGTTTCTTTAGAAATAGACAAATGGAGTCTTTGGACAGCTCTTATGTAAAGTTATTTGCCGTCAAAGTGATGCCAAAATGAATAGGGGTCAATGGAATGCTAACAGCAGGTAATGGGAGGGTTCAGTTTCTGGATGGATTACCCCCTTGTATATTATGTAGTTTTATTTTTACTAGGGCTGTCAGTTTAACGCGTTATTAACCGCGTTAACGCAAACCCATTTTAACGGCGTTAATTTTTTTATCGCGCGATTAACAGTCTTTTTGTCCTAGCAAACTTTGTAGTTTTTTCACATGCTTTTGCAACAGGACGCGGCATGCGTCCTGATCCATTTCGGCATCTCACGCTCGTCATCCACTCAAAGCCGGCTCGCAAGCCCAAACGTGTGTTTGCGGAGTGCCTGTTGTTTTGTTTATGGTCTTGATCCGCTTGCGCTTTGGTCGAAGAAGCAACAAAACGTCCTCGTGCGGCACAAGCCATTGAAATGAAAGGGTTTCAGAACGCATCGCGAGGACGTTTTGTGCCGCACACACTCATTTCGGCTTGCGAGCCGGCCAAAGAGTAACGTTACTTTTGAGTGGATGACGAGCGCGAGACGCCAAAATGGACGCCCTAAAATTCTGAATGGAAAGTTTACTTTTAAAAAGTTGCCATATTGTCCCATTGACAAATCTGTGTTTTGTCGTTGTGAACTGAGCTATCATCATCGCAGCACGTCCAGTCAGAAACACCACTTGATGATGGCCAAACAAACACACACACACACACAGATGATGCGAATTCTCCGCCCCCTCGCCAATATTAGGGCCTCGTCAGTATTTCCTTCACCCTTTTATTGATAGACAGTGTTACATTGTGTGAGAGATTATTTATAGGCTATATGTTAGTGTGAAATTGAACACTATTCCAATGTTATTTTTAATAATAATTTTTCCACTTTTCCATATGGATAAGAGCATTAAAATGAGAAAAAAATAATGTAACAAAAAGAAATCAAGAGACATTTAGAATAGATAAAAATGTGCGATTAGTCGCGAGATAACAATGACATTAACGCGATTAAACATTTTAATCGTTTGACAGCACTAATTTTTACATTACTTTTTTTCTTTCTATTCTACTTTCTACTTTTCTACTTCTCTCTTTCTACTTTTTTTTCTTTCTTTCTACATTACTTTTTTTCTATTTAACAGTAGCAGTTGAGCATGAAATAATAATAATAACAAAGTCTAAAGCACTGTTTCATTTGTATCTTAGTTATTATTTGTAATTTGTCTCTTTGATCAATTTTAAATACCAAAGTTCCTATACTATTAAGTGAAATGAGATTTTGACCAGCCCCTACTTTGGCCTAAATAGGCCATCATTGTTTTTTCTTCTATATTTTGTTAACTTGTAAGGATAAATTTTAGCTTTACATGAAAGCTTACACTTGCAATTGAGTCTAGGATGCGGATCCGTCCCTCATCTCGGTGCATCTTGGTGTCGGACAAAGAAAAGAGGAGAAATATATTTAGCATTTAACAGCAGTGGTGACGATGGGGTGAGTGCCTGAAACACGTGGCAGCTGAGCGGAGATAAAATGAACATGGTGCCGCTGTCAAGATCGGAGAAAGTCACTCAGCAAATCATGCCAGTTTTGTCATAACTTATGCTGGCATATTACTCAATTAAATGATACTATAAATATATTTCCAGGCTTATGAAATCCGAACAGGATATGGGTGGATTTCAATCGAAAAAAATCGATTCTTAAATGCATCGCGATGCGGACAATTCTGAATCGATTCACAAATGTCAACAAAATGTAATGCATGTATGTGTGTGTGTGTTTATGTACGCGTGTATGTTTGCATGTATGCATGCGTGTATGTATGTGTTACATAATCACAATGTAATATTGACGAAACGCAAAAGACGGAACTCTGAAGTGCAGTGCTCGGACCGTCTGTGGCGTGCACATAAAAGAAACACGATGGCTGAGCGCGAAATCCAAACACCCTCATCGTTAAAAGCTGATGTGTGGAAATGTTTTGGCTGCCATGAAGTTAAAGGGGGAAAGGAGCTGGACAAGAGCCACATTATTTGTAAGCTTTGTAGAATAAAACAAAAATATTTCAAAAGTCTTTGTAATAGCAGTTGTATCTATATCTCTACGTATCTACATATGAAAGAACATCTACATATGATGTTCTCCCATCACCGCAGAACCTAAACCTCTGGGTAGGAGAGGATCCCTCTTGTCCTTTATTCATCACTTGCCACATTAAGGCACATTTTGACAGGATGTAAGGTGGCTCTTAGCAAAGGCCGGTTTACTTAGCGCCATGACCAAGTACTGCCATGTTTAGCTTTAGCGCTGGAAGGCAAGCGTAGTATGATCTATAAGTTGCCGCCTGTTCTAGCAAAACATTACACGCAGAAGCAAAGAAGCGTAAATGGATGGAGAAGCATAGTTTACAGTAAAGCTACATCTTAGTTTTGCAAATCTTGGTGAAAGCCGAGTACAAATCAGCATGAAGTTTTAACATCTACTTTCGTGTAATGTAAATCCGGTGGTAAAGAAAGAAGGAAATGGAATTAATTACAAAGACGAATCCATCATGGGGGAGAAAAATCAGTTTTTAAATCACAGTTTATAATTCTAGTCCCTGATTTGTTAATCTGTGTTTAAAATTTAGTGGAGTACTACTTTATTTAAAAAAAAAAACCCAGATCAACAAATCCTTGATTAGCTCTAAACTTTGCTTAATTTAATCCTTACACACTCACCTAAATGATTATTAGGAACACCATACTAATACTGTGTTTGACCCCCTTTCGACTTCGAAACAGCCTTAATTCTACGCGGCATTGATTCAACAAGGTGCTGAAAGCATTCTTTACAAATGTTGGCCCATATTGATAGGATAGCATTTTGCAGTTGTTGGAGATTTGTGGGATGCACATCCAGGACACGAAGCTCCCATTCCACCACATCCCAAAGATGCTCTATTGGGTTCAGATCTGGTGACTGAGGGGGCCATTTTAGTACAGTGAACTCATTGTCATGTTCAAGAAACCAATTTAAAATTATTCAAGCTTTGTGACATGGTGCATTATCCTGCTGGAAGTAGCCTTTAGAGGAGGGGTACATGGTGGCCATTAAGGGATGGACATGGTCAGAAACAATCCTCAAGTAGGCCGTGGCATTTAAACAACGCCCAGTTGGCACTAAGGGGCCTAAAGTGTGCCAAGAAAATATCCCCCACACCATTACACCACCACCACCAGCCTGCACAGTGGTAACAAAGCATGATGGATCCATGTTCTCACTCCGTTTACGCCAAATTCTGACTCTACCATCTGAATGTCTCAACAGAAATCGAGACTCAGAACAGGCAACCTTTTTCCAGTCTTCAACTTCAATTTTGGTGAGCTCTTGCAAACTGTAGCCTCTTTCCTATTTGTAGTGGAGATGAGTGGTAGCCGGTGGGGTCTTCTGCTGTTGTAGCCCATCCGCCTTAAGGTTGTGCATGTTGTGGGTTCACAAATGCTTTGCTGCATACCTCGGTTGTAACAAGTGATTATTTCAGTCAAAGTTGCTCTTCTATCAGCTTGAATCAGTCGGCCCATTCTCCTCTGACCTCTAGCATCAACAAGGCATTTTCGCCCACAGGACGGCCACATACTGGATGTTTTTCCCTTTTCACACCATTCTTTGTAAACCCTAGAAATGGTTGTGCGTGAAAATCCCAGTAACTTGAGCAGATTGTGAAATACTTAGCCCAGCCCATCTGGCACCAACAACTATGCCACGCTCAAAATGCTTAAATCACCTTTCTTTCCCATTCTGACATTCAGTTTGGAGTTCAGGAGATTGTCTTGACCAGGACCACACCCCTAAATGCACTGAAGCAACTGCCAAATGAGAAATTGAACGGGTGTTGCTAATAATTAGGAACAAAAAAATAAATAAATAGAAGAGTGTAGGTGCAACCCACCCTTAAAAATCAATATGAAAAATATAAATAAAAATAATGTAAGATTGTGGATCGTGATCCTGCATGACAAAAACAAAAAATAATTTATGATATTTTTTTTGCCACATCATCCACTCCTATACAGAAGTAAAAAATGATCCTGTAATACCAGACTTATTTGTGAAGACTTTTCAGTTTAGAGGGTACAGTATTGGCATATTCATGAACACCTCTTTCACTTCTTGGCGCAGAACATCTGAAATGGTTTTCGCTACCAAGGATGCATTGAACACTGCCATAGAATTTGTTGGGGGCAGCGTAATGTTGATACAAACATTTTGCAAGAGTCGTCACATCGGGAGCGTGCCAAGAAGAAATGTTCTGAAACAGCAAATGTTTGCATGTCTACATTCAAGTCTTACCTGTTCCTCCAGGTTGGCGAGCCTCTGCGCTCTCTCCTCTTCATCCTCCTCTGTGTCTGAGGAGTCTTCTGATGGAGACGATGATTCGCTGTCACTGCTCTCAGAGCTGGACGGACTGTGTGCTCTCTCCTTCTTTACCCTGTTCAGACTCGAGGTTGGGGCTGCATTCCTTGGCTCATCAGGAATCTTAGAGAAGCGAAACTCAAAAACATCCTGATAAGGAAAAAACAAACAAACAAACAAAAAAAACATTTAGCCTGTGAGGAAAAACTTAATTTCCTGAGGCCAACATGTAGATATTGAATTTCTAAAAGGAAGCAGGAAGACAAGACAAGCAATGGTTTTGAAGAATTTTCAAACCACAAAAAGACACACCTGGAGTCTCCTTGCCATTCCCACAACCTCATGGCCTGGTGGATTGTATTTGTAGCAGTTTGAGAACATGAGCCGCATATCTGCAGCAAATTGCAACGCATCCGTGTACTCACGGGTTTCCATCTTTTTCTGTTAGGAAAAAAATGCCAATTACATCACAATAATAGTGATCAAAGATTTTCCAGTTATGTTAACACAATAGTGGTACTCACTTTTATGGTACTCATATCCATGGGTTGGTGAATGATTTCATGATAATCATCAAGGCCCAGTGACTTAGCATCCACTGGCTTATAAAAGGGCCAGGCATAAGTGGAATGCTTTTTGGCAAACATCTCCTTTAGGATGGCACAGCAGTATTTGAGTCTCTCAGAGAGTTTGGTCCTTCTGCCTACTTGATGCTGTGGTGGTGATTCAGGAAGGTCTTTACAGGGAGGTTTGATGGGTCGGCCACTGCCTCGCCTGGAGAATAACTTTAGGACTTTTGGTCCGGTTACACAAGGGGATGACTCGCAGCTGGTGATGGAAGAGGCAGTAGGGGTCGTAGTGTCCGCTTTTCTTTTCACGCCATTTTTCAACTGAAACAAAATGAGACCATTGATTTAGATGTGACTTAAGAGAGATACAACTAAGTAGCTCTCATCTGAGTCAAAGAGGCATAACTACACCATTTAATCCTTGCCAAACATTGGGTCTCATTTACTACTAAATATATGGGTTATTCATATTTATATCAAGGCTGGACCTTGATAGCGAGGCTCCACTTCACAAAAAGTAAGAATCAGGTCCAAAATCTGCACAAGATGTCAGCACCATAATAGGACTTTGGAGGCTTCACTTTTCACCAACGGAAGAGAGTGATGGTGCGTTCACACCGAAAGCGAATAGCACGTCAAATTCACGCCTGATGCGTCTAGTTTGACGCTTGACCACTTTGTGTTAATTCGCGTGTCAAGAGTGAAACTGATGCGCGTGAAAACAAAAGTTTGAAGCGAAATGTACGCGCGTGACATGCGTCAGAATCGAAATCCGTTGGCGGCCATTGTTTTTATGTCGACTGAGCATTCATCGAGAGAGTCACCGCTCTGTATTTGCTCTGGAGAGCAGAACAGCGGCGTGGGGATCATCGTCGCCATAAATTTGTGTCCACCGGACCTTTTGGAGGTGAACCGTTTGGCGAGTTTCACCATTTGCTCACTCCAGGAGCTGCGCTGGATGACGGCCGCTGTCAGCAGTATTTACGCCTGTCCCGCGCCCAGTTTGATGACCTGTTGTCCCGCATCGGAGCGAGGATCACCCTCGCCCTCATCCATCTAATCTAGCTGTCATTTATTTTTGTTTTGATGATAAATAGAGCCAGTCTTCAAAAGTTAACCTGTCCTGTGATTATTTTCTCTCTCACGTCCAGAAACGAACTTATGCATATGCATGTTGGTTGTCTTTACATCATAACATTTCATATAATCTTGATATGGAATGAATAACATTCAATACAAAATGAACATTCTCGTATATAGAAATAAAGTTTTAAATGATAAAATATTTGCTTTGTTGTGCATAATCCCACCATGCATTTAGTCATATTACAAAATAATTTATTGAAGCATCCAGATACTTCACCACGTGAGCAAGCAGCTAGGCTCCTGATTGGTTAACACGGCGCGAATTGATGCCAAAGTTCAGATTTTTCAACTCGAGTGGCAGACACGAATTCGCATCAAACACGAGAATGCACAAATAGCACTAACCAAATCATTCGCGAATAATGCGTCAGGCGCGAATGATTTCAATGTTAAGTCAATGTAAAGACGCATTATGCGCGTAAAAAATTCCTGCGGCGCGAATGAGGTGTAGAGCGCGGCGCGAGTTCTCTACACGGCGCGGCGCTCTACACCTCATTCGCGCCGCAGGAATTTTTTACGCACATAACGCGTCTTTACATTGACTTAACATTGAAATCATTCGCGCCTGACGCGTTATTCGCATCCTTTGTGAACGCACCATGAAGGTGTGTCGTCCATCTTTTTTTTTTTTTTTTTTTACAGTCTATGGTATTACGGTCTGGTCACCTTTTCCCCAAAGATTTTTTCTCGGGTAGATCCCCAGAAAATAGTGTCGGTGGTAGATCCCCCGAAATCATAAATCATAGCCGCTAAAGTTACTACATGTAGCTAAATTTGTCATTCTTTCAGGGTGCATCCGAATGAAGATTGCGCAACTTGCACAGAGCGTCATCAATGCAACTGATAGCAAAGGACACGAGCGCTTAGCTTGATTTCACAAACAACAGATTTCAGAGCTAGATCTCTTATTTAATAGCGAAATAAATGAACAAACTGCTAGTTAACTGGAAATGTTTTATTTGTTTGTATTAGGTACATCCGTGCATAAAGTGAATGTGAGTAAAACCATAGTAAAAAACAGTTGGTGTTGATTGACGCCAATCAGACGTTCATGTTTTTTTCCCGCCTATTTGTAAGTTAGGCCCTGTTTACACGCATACGCTTGCAGGTGAAAATGTAAAAATATTTTATTGGATATGCCTTTCGTTTACACGGTGACAGAGTTTTAGGGCTCCAAGGCCACGTTCCCGTGTAAATGGTAAAAACGCAAAAGTCTGTTAGACAGTGAAGGTTGTACGCAGGCGCGCAGACTTGGTGTTGTTGTGTCGCAGTGCTTCACATTGCCACCTAGTCACCTGGAGTGCATACTACATCGAATTTCACACACTTTTGCATCACCATATGCACACGGATTTCCCACCCATAACGCTCGTCTAAACGCAGAATAAAAAGTGATAACACAACGCCACTTTTGCGTTTTCTCTTCAGATAATTTCCATATAAACATATCCTTAGGCTAATAATAACATGTTGCATTCTATACGACCTGATTATGTCATTTTTTAAGTTAGATAGTTTGCCTCCAGTTTTCCTCAACCTGACTAATTAAGAGGCAATATTTGACCGTAATTTCATCAAAATGTCTGTAAAACGAAACCTTTGCCGGCAGGGGTGTAAAGTAACGAATTACAAATACTCACATTACTGTAATTAAGTAGTTTTTTTCAGAAATTGTAATTTTTTGAGTAAGTTTAAAATTGTGCAGTTTTACTTTTATTTGAGTACATTTTAAGTGATGTATCGGTGCTTTTTCTCCGCTATTTTCCTTCTGTTTGTGGTCGCGGTCTCGTGACTGTCATCAAATCAAATGAAGCAGAGAAAACTTTAACCGCCTATTCCTGCTGTTACTCGTGACTGCAGTGGAAGTGCATTCTTCACGCATCAATTCAATCCAGATATCAGCGTCTTCCTCTAATATGCTAAGGTACATTTTCACATTTCTGCTTAATATGATATTTATATGGGCTGGCCTGTCTACAGGGCCTAACATTTGGTCTGAGGTTGGGGGTATTGCGTGACGAGTTCATAATGCTGTGAATTCCCGCTCCCATTTACTTCACAATCACAATAGAGAGACGCGCGTCACGATCTGTGCACTGCCGTGTCTCGCGCTAGCCATGCCGCCAGATTCAGAATCAGTGCACCATGTTGTTAACTTGAACCGCATTTCTTAATAAGAAATTAGCACAGATCATTAATAAACAGCGTTTTTTGATTGATCCATTACACGATCCGTCTTCATTTGGCAAGTGCACTTGCGGCAAAAACATTTTTTCATGTTGAACTTTTGTTTGTGGATGCTGCTGATAAAACAGCTTCGCCGAGACTTAAAAGACAAAGAGACAAAGTGTGTGTGTGTTTGTTTCTTTTGTAAAAGTTTCCATGCACAATTTTCCTTACAAATTATATAGTCAGCACAATGTGAGTAAATGTAGCCGTGTAAAATGTAAGGGATGATGCCACCCTAGAACAATGTGCATTTCCGTTTAAATTATAACATATTTAGTGGCATGGAATTATAGTGTGTAATTAGTGTTAGCTCACTATCTTAGCATTTTTCAGTGCATTAGTTGAGGTAATCTCAATTTTAAAAATTAAAAATTTTAAATGCTTTCTCCCCCCCCCCCCCCCCCCCCCCAAATAATATGATTTAAATGGAGTACTGATTTGATGCATTTTAAAAAGATGGATGATAGATATTCTTCAATATTTCTTACAAAGAACAAAATATAATGTGAATTACAGTATGTGCAATTTTTTTTTTTAATTTATAAATTGTAGTGCACAGTGGTTATTATGAGGGGTAGAAACCGCACCTCAGTACTCTCACTACTCATGAGTACTTTTAAATAAGCTACTTTTTTACTCTTACTCAAGTAGTTTTTTGGACAAGTAATTTTTACTCTACTCACACTACATTTTTCGGAATGTAATTTTACTTGAGTATGTTTTTTCAGTACTCTTTCCACCACTGTCTGCCGGTCGCTTGGACCAGTACCATTTTTTTCTAGTGGAAACTCTGCTGATAAGACATGACATGTTAAAAGTGCAGGTTTGGAACTGACTTTGGCTGTTAGTTGTGCAGACAAAGGAGCAGAGGGAATAGTGTGTAGAGCATCTGGAGGAATGACAGTCACTGTTTGCTGGAAAACAACCTCAGACACAGGAGACTGCGGTCTCATCTTTAACCCTGCAGACACATGCAAATGTAAATTTAGTTTCCACAGTCAACTGTCAAACACAACGCAAAAACCTGAAACATATAGTTATTTGGTATTAATCTATTTCATTAGAAAAACTTTAGGGTGAGAATACCTGTTGTAGACTTCCTTCCCCCTTTTAGAGGAGCTTTAGTTGTCAAAGTAGAGATCTCAAACTCATCCTGAGGCATCTGTGCCACCTTCTCCAAAAAATACTTCTCAAGGTCTTGAGCCATCTTAACAATATCATCTCCTGGCTGGAACCACACACACACACACAAAATGTCTGTGACCAAATGTGGAAAATTAAATCTTCAACTTACATTGTTTTTACACAAAACAAGACCTCACCCGATTGTACACGTAACAGTTTGTGAACATGGTGTTGAAGTCTTCTACACACTCCATAGCCTTCCAGTAGTAATTGTTCTCAAGACGCTTTCTAATGGTAGTCAAGTCCATTGGGTTCTTAATGATTGCATAATAATCCTAAATTAAATATAAATAACATTTTAAATCATGTTACAAAAGATTGGTACATACAAACTGTAAAATAGCTATAAATAAATAAATAAAAACTTAGTAGTAAAAAAATATGGAAAAAAAAGCACTGCGAGACTTACTGGCAAATTGAGTCTGACTGCATCCACAGGCTGTCTGAAAGGCCAGGAGAAGTGGTGTCTCCACAACGACTTAATGACCACTTTTTCTAGATACTGCAACTGATTGGTGAGGCGTCCAGGCTTTTTGGGGTTCTTGAACTGAGGGGGAGGGGGGTTCCCATTCATGGTGAAATTCTGTGGGGGTTTCGCTGCAGACATCGCCAGAACTGATCCAGGGAGCGATGACCAGTATGAAAAGGGTTTTCGCAGCTACGCCTAGGCAGCTCAGCGAGCATTACACATCCACTGTCTGTGCCACTGTAAACAGGGAGAGCAGTGTCAACACACTCATGGTTTTCTGCACTGTTGATTATGATCTCTAGGCAAATCAGAACATGCTTATTTGAATCACACAAGAATAAAAGTCAATGTAATAGGGTTGATAATGTCTATTTAATCAAATACTGCACTGAAGTCCAGTATTCAGGACCCATTGCAGGTTTGCTGCAGGTATGCACTGCCCTCTATTGCCCAATAAACAAATATTACAACGCCTTTTAGCTTCACTTGGACATCAAGTCATCTTTACAAGTTGAAGTACAAGATCAGTCTTATTCCACCTAAAATCATTTTAAAATAAATAAACAGATATCCGTACAGAAATCTGACTGTTCAAATGCAGTAAATTCAATTTTGAACATGAGACCATTTTTTCTCCCATTAGATTATACAGCACATTAAAATATATATCAGTGCTGTTTAACTGTGACATTTGTAAAAAATAAAATATATACTTCAATCAAACTTAAAAAACAACTCAGAAATGTTTATTACTGCAACATTTTTCTAAGGCAAATAGTACAAAAAGCAAGTAGTAATACAAATGTATGCAAAATTAATTTTCACTTCTCTTCACTTACCAACTTGAAATGAACTTCAAGTCCCATTTGTAAAATGATAAATGAAAACACCTTTAGACTACTACTTTTGTGCTTAAAAGTCACAGAATTATTTTAATCATCTTTGAGCAATCTTTATTTAGCTCAACTGCAGAGGTTATTCTTCATCACACTTACCCCAAACTAAAAGGTCATCGACCCCACTCAAAATAATATTTTGTTTTCTCATACTCAAAAACATTTACAAGTTACATTGATCATTATGTGTACTTTATTTAGATGAAAGAAAAAGGGAAAATCATTGTACATGAAACCTAAGGATACTTACAAATGTATTATACAATAAAAACAATATGGAGAAAAAAAAAGTTAAATGCCATTTTATTATTTTTTTTGGAAAGCTGTGTAAAAACATTTAGTCACATTGGTTTGCTTATGATTTAGTATTATGTTTCTGGAGGGGATGGAAGAAGAGAAGGAAAGGTTGTTCATTGGAAGGAAAAATAATTGTTTCGTGAATATTTTCTAACAAATTTTACAATTCGTTTATACAAATGGAGCGACGTTGTAACAATCAATGTGTGTTTATTTTGCTTAAGAGCATGCCGATTTTACAAATGTGATCACATATGATAATAACATTCATCTAACGTTATTCAGGCCAGAAACAAGAGTCTTCATTTGTTAACAAAATTGTCCAGCAATATAATATTGAACTAAAAGCAGATCATTATGCTTTGAGTGAAATATGCATTGTGTTGCGCTCATATGCAAAAAAAATGTTTGTTCCTTTACTCAATCCAGGGACATGCGTTACATAAACCCGATGGCCTTCTTATGGGTGACGCAATACCAACTTCCGGTTCAATACGAATGCCACAGAAGAGTCGCCTCTGTTTATATTAAAAGGTATTAGGGACTTATACAAGCACATAATACAATTTAAGTAATTTAAGACACAGGTTCACATTAATTCCCCGATGACCGAGTTATCAAGCCTCGAGCTACAAAATGGCGCCTGGCTAGCTTTAGCACGGCTAGCCACACATTACCCCGCCCCGTCAGATGCTGACATTGAGCTCAGTTAACAGTCCCTCCCCTAACCATTCCGCTAGCTAAATGAAGCTAGTTCAACTTGGACCCAAAATTTTACCTTTCCGTCTCGGGCACAACAAAGAATGTTTAAACTGCCGAACTGAGACAGACGCTTGCAGTGCAGGAGGAGCTCTGCTGGAAAACGTCACCAATCGAAGAATCTTGTTGATGCTTTGCGCCCGAAAACCCCTCTTAGAAAACGAATGAAAGATTTTTGAGCTTAGCCTTCAACGCCAACAGAACAAATTAACATCATATATATTTGAAATAACTGTTTCTTTGAAAGGTTAGTCATCAATGGCGGATGTCTCTCACGGCAACCGCCTGGTATTTATACCCTCCTGCTGAAAGCGCCCAATCCCATTGGACAAGACCCCTCACGTGCTCTCTTCTTCCCCCTCGCGCCTCTAACACAGAGAAAATATTCCTTTAAAATGTATCCCACGGAAACCTCACTCCTTTTTATACCCGAAATAACTCCGAAACGCTGTTTTACAAATGATCACGTTTATTTTTACGACGACGAACGAACTCCAGTAAGAAACAGACACGTACGTCAGAGTATTTTTTTTAAAGTGCGACATAACTGGTCTCCGGACATCACATGACCATTCTAGAACATTCTGTCGATTGCTATAACTCAATTCCCCTTTTAATATCTGTTAAATGGTTACATTGTGGCTCTTTTCCGTAGCTTTGGTTGTCAGCTTCTGGCGACTGTCGGACATCGGTCATCTCAGCAGCTTGAAAATCTCACACAAAGAGAACTATGATATGATAGAGCAAGAGCACTGAGCAAAGCCAAGGGGAGGCGAACACGAACTAATGCGCATGCGTACTTTCTTGACAGGGATTGGCTTTTCAGTTGACGCTGTCCCCGTCTTTTTTGTAAGAATCTCTGTTTTTATTCATTGTTAAACACAGTTTTTATTAAACCTCTTTAAGTAATAATCAGGCACTAGCATTGTTAAACCCAAACATAGAATTGCCTGCACGCATAGCCTGTCATAGACTGTAAAAAAATAAAAATAAAAAAAAATACTGTGAAAAAAGTCCCCTTTCAGCTGATTTAACGATTGAAATAAAATTGTATTCATTATTTAAATGCCACAAAACTTGGAGCAAGCTATAGAATCTCCTACATACCAGTGGCATAACTGGATGGGAGTGTGTGTGAGGGTTGCTGGAATGCTGGAAATGTACAATAAATGCACAAAACAAAACATTACGAAGTCCTGAAAACAACTTTATGCCTGTTTTCATGTTCTTTTCTTATTTAAAACCAAATAAGTCTTTAGTGTTTGTATGAGCAGGGTTTGTTTTTTTACCGGATGTGTTTCAAAATATGGTGGGGAGATATATATATATATATATATATATATATATATATATATATATGATCATTAAGGAACAGTATGGCCTACTTTTATAGAAGCGTGCAGGTCTGAATATATTTTATTAATTGTTTTAAAAAAGTTTGTCCAAAAATGAAAAAAATGCACCCTCTTGTTGCTGCAAACCCTTTTTTCTTCTCGGAGAAGACTTTTGAATAAAATTGAAGTCACTAGGCTATTCACTTTCATTGCATCTTTTAACCATACAACGAAAGCAAATGGTGACTGAGAACATTGCTATATTGTATTTTAAAAAAGAAAAGAAAAATCATATGGATTTGATTGACTTGGGAGTGAGAAACTGGTGACATAACTATCATTTTATTTCAATAAATTAAAAACATGATTCAAAATAAACCTTCCACAAGAGGGCAGCAAATGACTTATTTTAGATTTAAAAAAAAAAAAAAACTTCCATTATGTTTTCTAGCTTGCAGTGCTGCATAAGCTTACATGTGGTCATGACACATTTACCAAAAGGTAAAATAAATAAATAAATTGAGTGAACGCTGTCTTCTGTTTATCTTTGCTTTTATAAATAGTGAGAGCTATAACTTATGTCATATGTGTTGATTCATGTTTGTTTGTTTTATTCTCATTTTTGTCTTTAAGAAAACTTTCAGGGAATCTGAAGTAACTATACATAAACATCCCCTATATTTGCTCATACTTCAGATGAAAGGCTTCATCATACCATGTGGCTCCAAGGTCAAGAGATCAGCACCCGACATTCCTCATGGGTCACTTCTCACATGAGAAAGTGTTATACATGAAAGCACTTTCACAACTAAAGATTGAGATAGATCAGGCCATGACCAAGACGGGAGAAGGGATATATGTGTCTTCGCAGCTATTACAGCATGTAAAGATGTGGTGGTGAGCCATTCCATTTTTAAAAGCAATACTGCCAGTGCATTGGATTTACAATGCATTGGTTGTATTGTGTCAAAAAAAAATATCTAGCCTACAGATGGTTTTCTGATTTTCTTTTCATTTTTTAAAGAACAATTTACTGCAAAGGGTTTGACACAGATCACAGAGGCAAGCAAAACAAAAGAAAATCAAAGAATTAGGGCAGAGATTCATGTTCAGGACTAGATTTTGTCACGTCTCTCTCTCCCCGTCTGTGCGGATGCTTTGAGTAGGCATGGTTCTAAGGCATACATATGCATGAGAAGTGAAAAATGACATGAAGCTTCTGAGTACATCTTCATTGACACTCAAAAGCATATCACTGTTTTCAAGACAGCAAGAAGCTCCAAATCAAAGTTTTCAATCTTGCAAGGGTGCTGTCTCATTAGTGGCAAATCACAACTCTGACATTTACACTGTAAGCAATGGTAATGCATTTCCATTTCCTTTAGAGCGGAGCGGAACATTTCAGTCAGACAGCATAAGTCTGTTTGTTCGGGAAAACAAGCCAGGGGAGGAGGCAGAGGCAAAAAACAAACAAACAAACAAATAAATAAATAAAGAAAAATAAATAAAAAAGTAAACAAAAATATCCTGCAAATACAAAAACACACAAACATACATCTGTAAAGGAGTTTAACTCACATCAACCTAAAAAGGATCTTGCATTTTTCCTTTGTTCGTGTTTAAAACTATATGTAGGCTATGCAGCTGACCAAATGCAATTGTAAATTGAAAACAACAGTTTACAATTCTTCTTTTATCGCAGTTAATTGTTGATTGTCAATGGCTTAGTTAAATTCCACAATCAACAACTCTTTTTAGTCCTGAAAGAGGTGTTAGTCCTTTTAAGGAAAGGCCAGTCCAAGTCAGGACAGCATGTTCTTTGCCTTGAATCAAATCATTTGGCAATGAAAGAGCGATACTACTATCACTAAATCATTTAAGATAAGATAAGACACATACACCGGAATATCTGATTTACATCTATATCTATATCAGAGAAATAAAAAAAATTATAATAATCTGGTCTGGTAAAATAAATAGTAGTGTGAATTTCACTCCGAATTTCATTTTGCTTCATGAAAACAGCATTTTTTGAAGATAAGAAAATAAGGCAGAGTTGTTTCCGAATTATGTTAATTATATATATATTTTTTGAAATTATGTGTAGATAATTTTGAACGAGAATTTTAGAACTCTATCTATTCGATAGTGCTTGGAGATGACATTGACTTCACTTTACCTTTGGCTGAGGTCAAACTCATAGATGGGGGGCTCAAGCACACATAGAAATTAAAGAAATTCATTCATTTTATTCAATCAAAAATTGAGATTCAAGAACCTCTCTGATTGAAGGATCTCACATTGGGTACGTGTTTAAAGTTAAAAAATAAAAACCTGACACAAAAGCTTTAGCTTTCTGTTTTGTTTTTTTTTTTGTTTTTTTTGCACTAATTGCATTTTTTGTAATTAACTCCAAAATCAGGTATCAACGAGAGAGTGACTCAAGACAACACTAATGGAAATAATTTGTGCTTTAGGTTGGTTGGTAATCTATTGTCTTCATTGCTCAATGCTGCAAAACACTCTAAAAATGTTGCGTTGGTCAAATATGAACAAACTCAATCTTTGGATTAAAAATGCAATTTAAAAAAATGTAACCCAACAGCTGGGTTTGTCTTGACCCAAAACTGGGTTAAAACAACCCAGCATTTTTTAGTGTAGAAACCTTTGACAATCTTTAGAGTGCAACCACAGGTACTGGATATAGTTCACCAAAATGCAATTATTTCAGCGAGAACTGACGCTCAAACATATAGGGCTTTAAAATGAATAAAGTAGAACTAATAAAATGTTAACCTTATAATAGTGTTCATTAAATTGGGCACTTTACTTTGTTTTTAATTATTTTAATTTATTTTGAAATATATAAATATATATATTGTTGTTAATAAGTTGTTAAATTTAATTTATACAATTCTCTAATCACTACACCAATTTGTGTAGTGCAAAATCCATTTCTAAATAGCTCCTGAATCTTGGAATTGTTGCTATGATTAAAGGTGCAATAGGTAACCTGGGAAATGCTAACTTTAGCTCACTAGCATTGAAAGCATATGATCCCACCCTCCCTGCAAATCAAGGCGATCAGAGGCAACGTTATTGGATTACATAATGTTTAATTCCTCGTATGTTTAATTAATTGAGAAAACATTACAGTACAGTGAGTAACTACTATAATAATGAACATAAACAACTGTTTGCCTGCCATTCTCGCTGTGCATAGCGTATGTGAAACGCGCAAATGACGTATGGAGCCCATTCTCATCCCAAGGTGTCATATATGACGCTTTTGCCAAAGCATAGACATCCAACGCACATGGCACCCTTTCAAGTCAAATGAGACGCAGATATTAATGGGGCAGAAGGTGCCTCCTAGTGGTCTAACCCTAACCCTACCCCAGACCTAAACCATAACCGAAGCGTCTCATTTGACGCTAAAGGGTGTCATGTGCGTTGGATGTCTACGCTTTGGCAAAAGTGTCATATATGACGCCTTGAAATGAGAATGCGTTGACGTATGACGTCTGCCTGAACAGGCTGCCCAGTCTTATGCAAGTACACGTTTGCTGTTGTCATTTGGACCTAATGCAATGAATAAACTAACATTTTATGGTCACAACTTCCACAGATGATATATAAAAATATGTTTATACCGCTTAACATACACTCTAAAAAAATGCTGGGTTGTTTCAAATATGGAAAAACACAAATGTTGGGTTAAAATGTATAAAAAAATAAATAAAAGTTAAAAGTGAAAGTAGAACATTTGGGTTTGTCCATATTTGACCCAAATTTGGGTTGAAACAAACAGGCATTTTTTAGAGTGTAGTGATTGCTATCAAGATATGAGTAGACTTTCAACCATCATAACTAAAATGTTTCTATAGAGAATCACCTATTGCACCTTTAACTCAAGACTTTTAAAGCTTGGAGGTACATGAGTTTGCCTCTATTGGTTTTAATAGCTACTGTATAAAGTAGACTAATGTGGAAGGATTACTATGTAGATTAATATTCAGTCTAACAGTCTGACACCTCCACATAATAGAAAGAGACATTTTCAGCTTTATAGCCCTAAGCGTAAAAAAAAAGCTTGTTAGCGCAGATGCTGGGAGCCAGCAAATTGTGTGAGATATTACACTCCATTTCACTAATTTAAACAGCTTTGTTCTAATACTAAGCTTTATATAATTTTTGTGACCTCATTTTAATTGAGAGACCTGCTATGCTATGTGTAAAAATTAAGTAATTAAAGTGCTAATAAAGGAAATAAAAAAGTATGCTAATACATTTAAGAATGTAAAAAAAAAAAGATATTTTTTAATACTGTCTACCCTAATTTCATATCAATAATCATAATAATAACAATAACAACAACATCAATATGTATTATTATTATTATTATAATTATTATCATTTTAAAAGTAGACTCAAGTGTTATCATCATGGCTGCGGAAGTTGGTGGGTTTTCAAACCCACTTCATCCTCTTATTCTTGATAGATGTGTATCGCAGCCTCCTCCTACTGGCCCCTCCCACTGAAACACACACAGATACACAGAAAGCGGGAGAGGTATTTAAAACTTTTTGAGATCTGTCACAGGCTTTGTCATCCCGAAAATCGTGGTGTTTGTCGCACGGTTAATCACTGTCCTGACAGAAGATTTTGCGCAGGTCTTTTTTTACTATAACAGCCGAAGGAAACGTTACCGTGAACTCCCTAAGAAAGTTTTCCTCATCATTACAGAAGATTCACTGGTATGTCACTTTGTTCTATCATTGCTTTAGTTTTGACGTGTACATTTGTGTCAGGACCATTGCAAGACCAGTTTAGGGTCCTTGTAAAAATATTGTTTTATCGCATGTTTACAGTCGAATGCTCAAGACGCGCATGCACGTTTCAGAGCAGCGTGTTGAGTCTGATTCTCGCGACGAGACAAAACCAGAACTCTTCTACTATAATCTATGAAGCTGTTGTCTTCTTTGCATATAACGTTCTTTAGAGATTAAAGTCCATTAGAAATCAATGTGATTGTAAAATGTGTGTGTTTTTAAAAATAAGAGAACTCTAAAGAGTTTTGTAAGTCTGCACGAGCTCTGCAGATGTTGTGATGTGGCCAGGAAGAGCTTGAGGTGCTTGTGGTGCCATCTGACAGCTGAACTACGGCGTGTTGTCCAACACAGAAACACTTTTTTTTTTGTCCAATAACTTCAAGCCTGACTCTTTTTCAGGATGAGTGGACTGCCCTGGTCAGGAATTTCATTTAATCAAATTAATGTACATAGTTCACATAACACTGGAGGTAACAGTCATGACATGAATCTCTCAGTGCATGTAAAGACAAAAGCCTCTTCCATTTACTAGTTGCAGGTATTGTGAAATTCTCAAGCAGGACTGTGAGTATTACACAATTGGGAATGGTATATTATGTAAAACATCACAAAACTTCAAGGTATAACTTTCATGGATTTCTGTCACTGAACTTGAGTGATACTTAACAAGAAATACTCATAAATGTCTTGTGTCATCATTTGGGTGTGTGCATTGTGATTGTATTCTATAGATGCGGTTCTTCAGCAAAATGAACAGCAGAGAAGTTCTTACATTGTTGATTATTTTCAGCAGATGTAGAATTCAAGACTTGTGGTTCATACTAAAATGTGTTCGGACTGGGTTGCAGTCACAGACAACAAATAAAACAAAATAACAAAATGGACCTAGAGTAGTTAGTTTTTATGTCAACCTTTCATAAGGAGGTCAAACCTCTTCCCATATTTTTTTGGTCATGACGTCTAATAATGTGCAACAAATAAAAATCAAATCAAGCCGTTGTAGAGCTCATTTACAGCAGAATTTGAATTAGTCTCATATTTGATGAAGTTTTCATTATTAATTCTGTTATATTCCTTATCTATCTATCTATCCATCTATCCATCTATCGTTCTCATAAATTTGTTTATTAAATATAACTTTGCTGTTTATTAAACGTAGCATTAGTATTTATTAAACAAATTATTTATTAAACTAGTGTTAAACCGTGGACACCCTTGTTGTTATCTTTCTGTGTTTGTTTACCAGAGAGACAGTTTTCATCTTATCAGTTGAAAACTGATTAAGGCAAAGTGCCTTAATTTAACATTTTATAACCTATTTGTGCTTACAGGTTACAAATTTATAAAAATAATATCTGTAGTTGAGTCGCTGTAAGTCACTTTCATTATTGGTGCGTGGCTGATCTCCTCAGGGGGATTTGTTCTGGGTCCTGGTCAGGCAATTCATGCCTGTCAGACATTAGATGATCTCTGCAAGTGTCTTGCGTGAGAAAACGAGGGTTTCTGGGCAGTGAGTTTCATGGCAAAGGCTAATCGGAGCTCTAGAAAGTACTTTTAGACTGTTCATATAGTGATTCTAAAAGTGGAGATTAGGTGTAGACGAGTGGAGGTGGTTTCATGAGGACAACAGACCTATGACTGTCATCTGATTCAAGAAGGTTCCTCAGGGTTCGCGATCACTCAGTCCTAACTTATTACTTTCTAGTCTCAAAGATAGAGGGAGACAGAGAAAGTTCAGTGCTTTTTGGAGGGAACTAAATTCACTGCACATAGCTGAGTAGATTAACAAGAGATGATGCATTTGAACAACTTTATCTTCTCTTAACTGTCACATTGGCGTTCTGTGAGTAGAGCCAGGGATTCATAACTAGAGGAGTATGAGTAAAAATGCATGTTGGTGCAAGTGTATGTGTGTTACTTTGCTGACTCTGATGTGACTCACAAATAAAGGTTACATAGACGCAGATCTGCAGATGTTCTGTGGTGTTAGTGACCACCCTGAGGTGTGATTTAGTGTGTGTTTGTGTGCATGCTGCTGTGTGAATGAATGTGTCCGGTCCTAAAGATGTGCATTTGGCCCAGTGAGCCGATTCAATTGATCAATTTGTATCACTGTTGGAGGTTGTGGTTTTGTTTTAGTGCAGCTGGCCACTTCATGTCCCTAGTGTGTCACTGTTTGACACGTGGCTACGCTCGCAGCCAACAAGGAGAGGATCCATTTGGGCCGACGAGCACATCTTCCATTATAAACATGTCAAAGAGGCTCCCGTCACCGTTGACTTACGCAAACGGGAAACCACACTCTGTTTAGACTGAATGACTCAATCCAAATAAGATTCATTAGCAGGCAGCCAAGAGGCCCGTGTTGGACATCATTATAGCTTTCGGGAGGCCTCCACTACCAAAGTGGCCCTACATGATGCAGTCACACTCAGGTATCCACATTTTCATAGAAACTCATGCCATGTTACATAGCTTGAACAATGTAGGCTGTTCTGTTTTATTTATACATGGCTTGAAATAGTTGTGGTGTTATTCTCTAGAGGTCATGATATATTCTGGTCTATCCTCGACATGCTGAGATGGTTTTCAGAAAGACATGGCCAAACATCCCATAAAGACCTTGTGAAATAAATGTTAGCTGTTAGCTTGGTCGCTATACTGTATTTACAGTCTTTTTTTTTTGTAGTAAATGGATCATAAATATTAATAAATCACCTTGTTTGGAAGGGTGAATGCAAATCTGTCTTTACACTCTTAAGCTTAAAGGAGTAGTTCACTTTAAAAAAAAAAAAAACTTTTGCTGATAATTTACTCACCCCCATCTCATCCAAGATATCCATGTCATTCTTTCTTCAGTCGAAAATAAATTAAGGTTTTTGATGAAAACATTCCAGTATTTTTCTCCATATAATGGACTTCAATGGGAACCAAACGGTTCAAGGTCCAAATGGCAGTTTCAGTGCAAACTGTTCAAAGGGCTTTAAACGATTCCAGACGATGAATAATGGTCTTATCTAGCGAAACGATCGCTTATTTAAAAAAAAAAAATTATCAAAGTTTAAGTTTTATAAGCTCAAATGCTCGCCTTGCTCTGTTCTGTGATGCACGTTCGTGACTCTCCTGTTCAAACTCGTTGATCAAAATGAACAAATCTTTTTTCGTGTCATTTGGTTCATTCAACGAATGAAATGAACGAGTTGACTCTGGAAAATATTCATTCATTTTGATGAACGAGTTCGAATAGGAGAGACATGCATCACAGAACAGAGCAAGGCAACCATTTGAGCTTATAAAACTTAAACTTTTTTTTTTTTTTTTAAATGAGCGATCCTTTCGCTAGATAAGACCCTTATTCATCGTCTGAAATCGTTTAAAGCCATTTGAACAGTTTGCAGTTTGCACTGAAACTGTCTTTTGGACCTTGAACTGTTTGGTTCCCATTGAAGTCCATTATATGGAGAAAAATCCTGGAATGTTTTCATCAAAAACCTTAATTTCTTTTCGACTGAAGAAAGAATGACATGGACATCTTGGATGACATGGGGGTGAGTAAATTATCAGCAAAAGTTTTTTTAAAAGTGAACTAGGCCTACTCCTTTAAAGGGTACATCATGCTTTTAAATCATTCATTTTTACATATAAATCATACCGTTGTGGTCTATATAAAACATAACTGCAATGCTTGGGTCTGAATTCCTCATTATTATAGCTCCACAGGCCCCTTTTCTACCCCTTTTCTGATGTGCGTCTGTGAGCGATCCGTTTCAATGCGTCCCATTTAAATAAAAAGGAGATGCGTCACACCCCGGCCGCTCTCCAGGTCGATGAGTTCACGGTCGGTTCAACTCCCCGCGTTCGGCCATTATTGTTGTATTTTGATTAGAGATATACGACTATATACGATACCTTCAAAGAACATTTTTATTCACACTTTAATAAAATGTCAACAACAGAAGACTTGTCCTTCAAGCCTTACATATTCGAGCCAGAGCGAGCGAGTTGATAAAGACTATGACGAACCTGCAGAACAATGTGAGTTAACTGTTTTGTGTTATTAGTGAAAGTCGACTATTTCTCTTTTTAAAATAAGCACATTGACAAGATAAATGACTACGGTCTAATCTTACCACAAAAAAAAATCTGTATTGACAATATGAAAATCATCAGAAAACAACGCAGCTAAATGACCATTGATGAAACTCAAGAACAATAATACTGCAGACGTGTAACGTTACTTCAAAACAAAAACAAAGAAAGTCAAAGGTACTGCTAAACCATGACCACCATGTGTTTTAAGAAAGTAAAGTACTTTATTTTTATTAACGATATTTACAGCTTATCGAAATGCTCTGTTCGTCGTCTCCAAAGATAGAAGGAATTTACCTCTCATTCAGACGAAGTCGATCGGCAAACCCTTCTTTATACTGGCGGAGGTTGTTGAAGTGGGAATCCTTGAAGTGCTTCAGGTCACTAACGTACATCCAAAAACCGAACATTTTGACTTGCCCTCTTGTAACTTCTGCATCATTGAGCTCGGACTACAAAATCGGAGCGAGAAATAATAATGGCGGATTGCTCGAAGTTTTGGACTGGTAGTCAATGTCTTTATTTGTCAGTTCCGCTGCAAATACGGTGACGCACTTGCTCAAAAAACGTCATAGACAACAGAAAAATCTGAACAGGTTGAAAAATATGACCAAAACAGAATATAAAGATATAAACGAAGCACCTGAAGAGAATAATTTCATCTTTTCTGTACTTATAAACACTCCAAATATACAACAAAATGCATTTAAGGGCTAAAAAAGTGGATTTTGCATGACATGTCCCCTTTAAGGTTCTTTACTGGCATGGATTCCATGAAGTAACTTCCTTGTTGTGGAAAAAGGTTTTTTGGATTATTAAAATGATCTTTACACCTGGAGAAAAATTTTCTGTGTAAGAACTGTGCAATGAAAGGTTCTTTGGGGATCTCAGAATGTTTCTTATTTGGCGTTGTTGGGAAAACCCTATTTTGGAACCGTTCTTTTTTAAGGGAATTGAATGAGCATTTCCCACCTAATACCACTTGGTATTAAACATGGTGAAAACATGGTAAAAAAGAGGAACATTGAATTACTAACTTGTATGTAACAAAACATGAGAAATTTTATTTTGTTGGTGAACTATCTCTAAGTCTATTGGAAACTTAAAAAAGAAGGAAGCCATTTGAAATGTTTGAAATTGTTTCAGTAGGAAATATATTAACAAAGGAAAGAAAAGTGTATTCATCAAACCTTTTCATTCACTCCTTAAAGCATAGCTTGGATAGATTGCCATGGGACCAGTTTTTATACAGAATATACGTCCACAATAAACCGAATATGATCAAAACAAAATTCTTTGATTGTGAAAGATGTGTATCTTTCATTAAGTCAGCTTTTCATTTCGAACTGAATATAGATATAGTTTTAAGGCACACTTCTTCCTCCTGAGTGAAGAGGCTCTTTGAGTTCAGACCGAGGCTGCGTATTAAACCATATGTTCGACACTCCACCTACACAGTAATAGTGTGGAGTAGCTACTTATTATATTCAGTCTGGGGTCTGCTGCCTTGAATTTGCTAATGACTTTTCCAGACTGTTTCTGAATGTTATTGTACTATATCTTTCTACCGAGAAATAGAGGGAGAGACACAATATTTCAGCGGGAGTCATATGAGGTGATCGGTCTCTAAACTGAAACAAATACACTTTTATTTTATATCCAACCACAACTAATCAAGATAGGGTCGACCTGCCCATGGTTTAAGTTTTCTTCTTCACTGATCTGCTTTTGGTTGACGTGCTATAGTCTAGGCCATGTAGATTTGTATGCACTTCATTTAGCTGATAATATCTCAACTGTTATAGACTAATATGATCTCATTGAACAACGTGGGATGTGTGCCAAAATCTCTACCTGTGATGAAAGTCCTGAAAATTACCACAATAGGTGACACTATTATTTGATTACAGGTGAATGGGACTTTTTTCCTTTCTAGATATTCTCTTACATTTCTACCATATTAATCTTCACATTAAGATAAATACTTTTTGTATTACACTTTGTCTTAAAAATAAAATCAAATATGCAAATTAGGCAATATCTATTCTATAAATATATAGCCTAAACTCTTGAAACTACAGATTTTCTGGGGTGATCACAATTTTTACAATGACCAGGTAGTGTAAGTGTAAGAATTCTGGTTTGATACTTTTTAACTGCACTTCTCACAGCTGTAGATTAGAACCCGGAACACTCTCACTCTCATTTGTCATTTTTTTTTTTTTGGAGAAGTGATTGACCTTCCACAGAAAATAGTCTGAATTTATTAACTTGGGAGAGGGGTCTCTCGACATATCTAAGACTCCTGATGCTGCAATAGTGAAGCTTTTTTGTGTTTGGAATAGGTTCTGTGGCCATTGCAATGGGTCCTGTTGACATGGGTGAGATCTCTGTTGCCCTGGGAATCACATCAGGTACTGTACCACAGTGGTAGACTCTGCTGAGGCTGTTGCTGAGGTAGAGAGTTTTGATTGTTGTTGATCAACAACTGCTGGAGTAGAAATGGAGACAGTCACTCACTGATACCTTATAGTCAGTGTGCATCTCTCCGCCCTCTTTTATTGGCCCCACCGTGATAATCTTTTGGCAAAGGACTCCAGACCTAAGCTTTACTGTGGTCTGACTGAGTGTCAACGGACCTTGCAGAGAGTTCACTTTCAGCTGATGGATTCTCTACATTGATTGGAACATTTCGGAAGATTACAAGGATGGTATCATGCAAGGTCCCCATCAATCCTTTTGACTGTGTTGTAGCTGACACATATTCCGTGATGGTTAAGAGTAGAGCCCGACCGATAAAGGATTTCGAAGGCCGATACGATAAAAATATTTGTTGGTTTTAAAATCCGATATTCCGCTATATCAGCCGATATTTTTTTTTTTTTAAATTTCAGAAACGCGCAACAAAACATTAAGAGATTTCCCAAACATTTGTAGTTATTTATGAGTTTTAACTAAAATAAAATATGATAATGCATTTTAAAAAGAAACTTGTTTCTTTTATTGTCACAACAGAACAGACTGTATTAGCTTGAGCCATAATTTAGCAATGGATAACGTCAGACTGCAAATTGTAAAACATACATTTTCAATATAACAGGCCAAGGAGAGATGATATGTCTCATTGCTGTAAATGTCACGCGCTGTTAAAGAAATGCTTCAGTCACATTGTCAAAAGTTAACCGGACAGTCAGTCAACTACACTGTAACAACGTAACGTAACTAGCTAATTCTGCTTCACTCTCGGCTTATTTAACAGCAGCAAAACTGGACATGATAGTCACAAATTTTGTCATACTTATTTGAGTTAAGAGAACTGATGGGGATGTTCTTTTAATTGTTATTCAAGCATAGTATGTCTCGTGACCAACTCACCATGAACACACTTCACCAATGATCTCTCTCGCGGTTAACTGGTTCTTTCTGCCCGAATCTGGCTGGATCAGTAGACGCGTTATACACGCGTGTTGCCAACAGGGACAGTGTCGAGTGCCCTCTGGTGGACAAACTATACAACTCCAACACTCATGACATGGTTGAAGTGTGTTTCGTCCGTTTTTATTTTATTTTTTAAATATTCATTTATCGGCCATTATAACTAGCCAATACGGATAGTTTGGAAAATGCCTAATATCGGCCGATAATATAGGCCTGCCGATAAATCGGTCTGGCTCTTGTTAAGAGCAGTCACTAGCTCTTTTGATCGTGTCAGACTGTGCACTCCTTGAGCCTCCATTACATGGAAAGGTGTTGATGTGAAAGTCTTCAGTTGAGAGGATATTTTCCCCTCAAAAAGAGAAAAACTCATGCCATCTTTCTGGTCGGTTCTTAATGAATATGTCATAGGACAGTTGGATTCTTGCGGTTCTCAAAAGCTCTTTTGTAGTCCAAAGCTGTATTCGTTCAACTCCTGTGCAAGCTCAGTTGCCACTAGCCTGACTACCGGCCAATCAACGAACAGAGGGCGGGCTGAGAGCCGTGACGTAGACACTAAGCGCTGAGTATTAAATTGTAGGTTAGAGAAATTGAAAACCGAAACGACCGTGAAAATGGGAAACAAGACACGGGATGCAATTCGCTCTGTTACGGAGAACATTCCGGGGTTTTTCAAACATTCTCATATGAAAAAAAAGTGACTGAAAACAAATGCTAATTTTAAATTTAGTAGATTTGTAAACAAGTATTGCAGTGTTAACCCACCTCGGTGACACTGTTCCGTGATCGCAACTCCATGGACTTCCTCAGCTTTTTTATGGTCCTTGGAGTTTTAGATGGTGTATCTCGGTCTCTTTTATCATTCGAGCTCGAACTGGCTACTTTTTGATTGCCCAGTATCTCGTTTCTTTTCCTTAAATATTTCCATGTCATGCTGTAATCTTGAAATTAAGTTGCAGCATTTCTGACAGACTTGTGAGGAACAAAAAGCTGTGTTTAAAAGATCTAATCCTAAGTTTGAGAGTTGGCTACAAATATATTCTTGTTTCACTCTGGTAAAAAATAAGTTTAGAGGCTGTGATAGTACCGTGGATGCATAGATTAAATTCTGCAAAAGTTGTTTACAGCC
The DNA here is from genome assembly GCF_016745375.1 of Pimephales promelas. The sequence continues at coordinate 2,088,737 of NW_024121421.1, forward strand.
ATGTTCACTCCGGTATTTCGCTCAATCAAGTGTTACATTGGAAGTTCGATCATAGATTTGAGTTTGATGCAAGATGTCTCTGGTTCGATGCGGCTGTGTCGGCGCATACAATACGTCATAAATAAACTTATCTGATTGGCTTACGGGTAACCAATGATTTTAAACTTCAGACAAGCGCCCCCTAGCGAGAGAGAAATCACTTCTCCATTATACCATTCCAGACTCTGTCTACGAAGCAAAGTGAAGAAGCAGAGTCTGGTATTACAAGGCTAAGTTGCCACCTCTGACAGGGGAAACTCTCAGGGACTCTACCAAGACTTCTGGAGAACCATTGGTGGAAAGTACCATCTGAGATGTTCGTTTGTTACTTGGGTATGTATGTAAAGCTAGATGATTAGCTGCTTTGCAGCTCGGTTTGACACAACTTGAGTTGAACCTTCTGGAAGTCAGAATGAATGCTGTTTTGCTCAAATCAAGCCCACGAGCTGAAAATCTAGCCTTCAAGGAGTTGTCTTCAGCTGTTGTTCAAATCCTCCTTTTCAAGGTTTTTCAGTTAGTCCTCAATTTTGGCAATGTACTTATTGAAACAGTCTTTACGAAAAGGGTCATGATATTGCATATCAGCTGCAAAAACATCATATACCTCACACATTACCACTGTTTGAGGATACACATGGTCCTTGAACAACAAGGCCGCATTTAGTAGTTTCTGGGCAATCGGTTTTTCACAGATTCTTAACAATGGTGTATTTTCTTCTGTTTAACTGTTTTCCTATCTAAACCAAACCACAAAAGACGTATACATTTTTAGTTGCACTGGTCTTAAAGCCACACCGTGGAACTCTTCAACTTTATAATATATTACCAAAACCCATTGAGATGGTAGATCGACTTGCAATAGGTTAAATGACGCGTCTGCCGTCTCCTGGAGGTGTCTGTATCGCTTTTACTTGCACTTTGTAACTTCAGGTTTCGGGTAGGAACCCGAGCACAAAAAGAACTACAAAATTCGACCGCTTTACGGCATACGTCACTTCCCCCACCACCCACAACTTCCTCAGAATCTAACGTTAATGCTCAACTGGCGTTTGATTGCCGTCTGTATGTTTTCGTCATGCCGAACAACAGCTACAAGGAAGAAGGCAACGTTTTTTTCCAGAGGAAACTAAAACAGAAAAGGGGAGAGTGACAAATTAAAAGCCAGGACTAGGATTAACACATTGGTCCAGCTTTCGCTTTGCTCACTGGCGTGAGCTAACGGAGGAGAAAGAGTGCTCGATCGATGCGGACGCTTGCCTGCACATAAGTTGGATCATTAATAGGTCTCTGCTGAGATGACTCCGATTGTTCTAATGGTTGAGTTGTGCGATCAGCCTTAGCCAGAATTTCTTGGCACCTGACTCATCTTTTTTTTTTTGTGACTTAGTACTTTTAAAGCAAAGTATTTATAATGACCCATTACGAGTTTATTTCCAATACCTCCAATATTAATTTTATTAATAAAACAAATGGAAGTGATTTGGAAAGTCAACTGTGAGGTTACATTTGCCAGCATATGTCCCAACATTGCAAAGAACCAACAGGAAAATAAATGTGTGCCTGAATTAGCAGCATACTTGTAGTAAATGAATACAATTGCCTTGCCTTGCAATGAGCAATATAATCATTCAGACAAAAATAAATAGATAAACATTTTACTGTAGCAAAATCACAAACGGCTTTCATACAAAAATATAGAATTATGTACCAGCAGCTCTCATACAAAAACAGCTTATACAAAAAAAAGTGAGTGAACATCTTCAGAGAGGACAGTTAAAATGTAACCTTTTGTTACTGGTATTGCACTGATACACACTGTGACTATGGAGGGCAGTGTAAAGCAGCTCTCATCCAAAAATATACAAAATAGGTCACAATGAAATTGCCAATTTTCCATACGTTAGCTTTTAACGAAGAAGGTGCCATTCGAATTTTGCACTCAGCCATCATGCATCTCTTATACATGTGCGCGGACGTTTCTCAATGCGTTCTTTGGCACACATCCCATGTTGTTCAATGAGGTCATATTAGTCTATAACAGTTGAGATATTCTCAGCTAAATGAAGTGCATAGGACCTCTACTAAGAAAGTTAAAGTTTAGTTTTGTATTTTGTTTTGCTCTAACTTCCTGTTAAGCTTGCTAGCTATTTATTTATGTATTTATTTAACTAGGCTAAATAGGACAGCTGAAAAATATTGTTATTGGTTTTTGTTCTTATTTATTTATTTTTTTCTGTTTTTTTATTTTATTTTATTTTTGCTTTGTTTTGCCAGAACTAGGCCAGCAGATTTTTTTTTTACATGTTAGTTTTGTTTTGCCCCATTTTTTTTGTTACTTTTTTAAAGGGCAAGTTCACCCAAAAATGAAATGAAAATTAAGTCATTAATTACTCACCCCCATGCTGTACCAACCCAGTAAGACCTTCGTTCATCTTCGGAACACAAATGAAGATATTTTTGATTAAATTTTAGAGGTGGATCACTGCTACATAGGCTGCCTAAGGGATCGAAACTTGACGGCCCATAAAGACAATGAAGAAAATGTTTAAATATTCCATGTGACTACAGTGGCTCATCCAGCGACGAGAATAATTTTTATGCTGAATAATTAATAATTAATTTTATGCAAATTAATTTTTAATTTGTATAAATTATTTTTATATAAAAATAATTTATACAAAAATAACGACTTTATTTGACTATTCCTTTTCTTCCTTCTGGGCCTGAGACGAGAGTTCAAGAGATTTCCACGACGCATGCGCGAACTGAAAATAAGCAATTGAAGTTGAACTCTCATCTCATTTAATTCTCTTGAACTCTCATCTCAGGCCTATAAGGAAGAAATGTAACAGTCGAATAAAGTCGTTATTTTTGTTTGTTTTTTCGCACAAAAAATATTCTCATTGCTTGATAAACTTATAGCTGAGCCACTGTAGTCACATGGCATATTTAAAAATTTTCTTCATTGACTTTCTGGGCCGTCAAGTTTTGATTAGGAGCCTACTGTATGTAGTTCCGAAGATGAAAAAAGGTCTTACGGGGTTGGTACAGCATGGGGGTGAGTAATTAATGACTTAATTTTCATTTTTGGGTGAACTAACCCTTTAAGTGCTTTTATTTGTTTGTTTTTTGTTTGTTTGTTTTTGATTTCAGTTTTTCTTTGTTTTGCCCTATGATGTCCTCTTTGATCTCAGGAATCCAAAATGCTCCTACTATTAGTGTGAGAATGGCAGGAGAGGGGGCATCGAATCAAAGGCAGAGGGGCACTGGCTTGGGGCCCCTGTGCTGTAAGTGCAATATTTGTTGAGATCCTCCAAAATGACTTCCCAGCCTCAGCAGCTGCCCGTGTGTGAATGGCTCTTTGTTCCTGCAGCTGTTTGCCGAGAGAGAGAGAGAGAGAGAGAGAGAGAGAGAGAGAGAGAGAGAGAGACAGAGAGACAGAGAGAGAGAGAGAGCTCTCCTCACCTTACTGGGAGAATGAGAAAAAGTTAGAAAGATAGAATAAAGGAAGGAGAGCGAGAGAGTTGGTGGCAGTTTCAGATACTGATGAAGATGGGCTTTCATTACTCTTCTCCTGTGTAGCATGTGGTCGTTCTTAACCATTGATGTTTTGATTGACTTTTGAGGTTTTAATCCACCTGTTCCACTGTGCATCTTTGTGTACATTTGACACATTGATTCCCCATAATGCGCTTTAGTAGCATGTGGTGGTGGGTTCAGGGACCGTGCATCACCCGTCGCTGCACGGTTGGATGCTTGCTCTGAATGTGGCTGCTAAACCCATTAGTGAAATGCTTCTGCAAACTAGCGTGACAAACCTGTGATGTTGTTTGGTCAGGATAATAAAGTGTTATTGGCCTGCGTATGCGTATCTTTGCACAATGTGTGGCATTGTGATGTATGCCTCTTAAAATCTGCTACTTTCATTATAGGTAATCTTTACGAGCTGATGAAAAAACAGCAGAGAGTTGTGCGACCTGCGACAAAGTATAAATTCTTAGAATTATGACACTTAAAGGTGATGTCACAGTGTAATTACAATAAATACTGAGTAATGTTGTAAATGTTCTTACAATAAGGTTTAGCTTCGGTTTAGCCAGTAATTATGCATCATCTGCTGTTATTATTATTATCATAGTAAGTAACTAATAATGTAACATATATCACCTCAACATACAGTGAAGTGTTACCATAATACTAAACAGTCTAAAAACAATTGGAAATTGCTTTTAGGATACGTTTTTGCTGATGCTTGCCTAGAACTTGATTTTAACCTAACATCACCATTATTTACTTCAAAAAACCCTGAATCTCTATCTTAGATTTGGGACGATGGCCATGGAAAACTAAATTGTTCATTTTGTCAGAATGGAATTAATCAAACTGAATCGGCTCTCTGGGCAGACGTAAATGTTTAAATGCCAGTGTAGATTTGTTTGAAAGGTTTTTAATTTGATGACTCAATATCTGTCACGATGCAGTTGTTAAGTTTATTACTGTGTCATTTTGTCACGTAGTGGAGTACGTTTAAACTAATGCATGTTGTATTTAAGCTCTATTGGTGTGGCATGTGTTGGCATTAGCCCACCCTGCAGTGAACTCGGGTTGGCTTCTTTATCTCTCGAGTTCAGTTGTGGTCGTGTTAATTAGCTGTTGTCTGTTAATGCTCTTAACGGCAAACTCCAGGTTTCTAATCGGACTGTTATCTTCACTTCAGCATGTCATTTATTGTCTTGTTACTAATTTGAAACTGGCCCTTTTCATGCAGCAGTTGTTAGATGATGACCCATGATTGCTTGTTCTCCTCATCCCCACCGTTCACATGATGCTTAATTAGTCGGTTGCGAATAACAGCGCCGTCACATCAAACAGAGCCTGCTGTCTCGTCCCATCTAAGCCCACAGGATGTGACCCTAATACTTTGCTGCTTGGTCAGTGACTGACATCTTTCTCTCTCATTCTACAGAGTGTGTGTGGACCATTCAAGAAGACACCCCGCTGCTTCTGTTTCTGCCACGTCTGGCTTCAGGACTGCGTTCTCTTCCAGCCATGCGGCTAACAGCACACATGCACCCCTCCGCCATCCTGTTTTTGACCCTCAGCAGCTTGGCCTCTGCAGGTAAGCACTGTTATCCTTGTAACCCATCATCTCTCTCCTGGGCTTTTGGAATAACAGGTAAAGAGTGAGTGAATGTGGCATGACGTTGCATGAGCCGTTTATATCATATGTTCCGTTTGCCTTATGAAGATGAAGGAAGTGTTTTTAACGCCTTGCAAAAGTGCTGCTGTGTAACGGCTCTTGATAACGTGAATACCAGAGCTCGAGCTCCCTTAGATAATTTTATGTTTTAAAGTGTGTGTTTTAAGTGTTTAAGGTAAAGTGAACATTTCTAGTCACCAAGCAGAACCAAATGGACCCCAGCTGCTTTTTTTTTTTTTTGACAAAAAGTTAGTTAGCAAAATATGACATGTCAGTTGAACATGCTTAATGTGCATTGTGGGGTGAGTGTGACAGGGACAAGCCTCAGTACTTACGAAGTCCACCCAAAAATGGAAATTCTGTCATTTGCTCACCATCAAGTTGTTCCAAACCTGTATGAAGTTCTTTCTTTTGGGTTATGATGAACACCATAACTGAAGAATATGGTTAACCAAACAGTTGACAGGCCTCATTGATAGTATGGACAAAATACTATTGAAATCAATGGGCCTATTAACTGTTTGGTTACTGACATTCTTCAAAATATCTTCTTTTGCGTTTAGCTGAAGTAAGAACTTCAATTAGGTTTCGAACAACTTGAGCGTGAGTAAATGATGTCAGAATTTTCATTTTAGAGTAAACTGTCCCTTTTAAGGGGGCGATTAAAGTTATTTTCAGACGTTTGTTCCGTTAAAATTAGGGCTGTCAAATGATTAATCGTGATTAATCGCATCCAAAATAAAAGTTTATGTGGGTGCACTGTATAATTATTTTAAATATATATAAATACACACACATGCTTTTATATATTTAACATGAAATATTTTCATGTTTATACTGTATATAGATTTATATATAATTTATATTATATAAATATTTTATATGAAGAGTTCAGATGCAAAAGCCTCTAAATGCCATTTGAAATTTTCTTCTAAAATGACCATTTTTATCAAGCTTGTATATTTCAGTTCAGTGATTTCACTTAAATGGCAATGATAATTACCTATTAATTGTTATTTAAGTGAAATTACTGAACTTAAATATACAAGTTTGATAAAAATCATCATTAAAGAAGAAAATTTCAAATGGCATTTAGAGGCTTTTGCATCTGAACTCTTCATATATAAATAATATTTTTTTCTTAAATATACATGCATGTGTGTGTGTGTATATATATATATATATATATATATATATATAATAATAATTATACACAGTGCACCCACATATATTATGTAAACAAAAACTTTTATTTTGGATGTGATTAATCGTGATTAATCATTTGACAGCCCTAGTTAAAATCAATATTTTGGTTTTCATGTATAGCCACAGTTGTGGTCAGAATTATTGGCACCCCTGGTCGTACAAATAAATCTGCGTTGTTTATCCTTTTTATCTTTCACTCATTTTTTTTTGTTGTTGCAAAAATCTTTTTTTTTTTTTTTTTTTTTTTTGAGCAAAAATCTAACTTTCATTGAAGTAAAATCCCTGAGCAAGACACTTATCCCCTGGTTGCTCCAGAGGTGTGCGACCTCTGACATATATAGCAATTGTAAGTTGCTTTGGATAAAAGTGTCATCTAAATGAATAAATGTAAATGTGAAATAATTGAAAGTTTGGGGAAAATCACATTATGAAATAAATGCTTTTATGAACCTTCAGAAATCATTTTAACATACTGATTTCATTCTCAATAAATATTTCGTATCATCAATGTTGTAAAAAACTTGCGCTGTCTTTGATGAATAAAAATAATTTATTTAAAATATTGTCACTTTTGATCAGTTTAATTGAAACTTTTGAATATTCTGACCCCAGACTTGTGAAAGGTGTATCTGATTAATGTAAATGTATGTATATGATGTGTTACGAGCTCTTCAGTTTAATTGTTATGATGTGCTTGCTGCTTCATCGATTACGAAATTATACGATTAATGATATGAAGGATCATTAACCAACATATTCATCAATAATATGATGAAATAACACTATAATTGACCGTAAGCGTGTCTGTGTCTAGTCTAAAACAGAAAACGGGGCATGTTCTTTGCCGGGACTCTTCGCAGGGCGTGTTCTCGATAAGCTGTGCCTCGGCGCTCATTGTCTTGACAGAGTGAGGCAGTGTTGCCTGTTTTGTCAGGCAATCACGATTCGCCCCCTGTGTTTGGAATTTCCCCGGTTCCTCCCAGCATGAGTCTTCTAGATCTGGCTGTCAGAGAGCAAAGGCCGGGGGGATTTGCATTAAGAAAGTGCTGACAGCCTCAATCTCTCAGCCTCGAAACAACAGTGCCGCACGTCAGCTATGCGTCCTCTAACCCGACTCATGCAGCTCTATCTGTGTGATTGATCAGGGCTCGTTGGCTCAGTCTCTTCAGAAGAGTGATGATTTGTTCCCCTCTGGCACAACAGCCTGACAGATAGTTGCATGCCAAGAGAAAAAGGGAAAGAAAACAATATGGCAGCAACCAAACAAACAGAAGGAACAGGCAAAATTATGACAGTCATCAAGTCTGTGTTGTCGGAACGGAGTGTTATGACTTAAGAGTGTGTGTATTTCACACCGTTCTATGATTTTACTTCATCTTGTTCTGTCGAATGCCTCTTTGTTGGTAACGGATCCCACTGGCCATTCTCAGCAGTTGCGCGACTTCTGTCACTCAAACCAAATCTCGGGAAAAAAAAAGAGAAAAAGGAAAGTAGTGTAAATATTTGATGGACATATGCAGTTGTCAGAAAGCTGATGTTAAAGGGTTATAAAAGTATACAATTCTTAGAGGTGAGAATTATGCCATATATAAATTAGCTAAGAAAGTAGAGGAATTTTTGAATAATTTCATCTGAATTGTTGGTCAGACGCTAACATAGGATAAACACCTCCATCAACACGGCTGGTAAAGAGAGATGTTTGACCCGAGTCTTGAGCTGGTCAAAGCGGAACGGTTCCTGTTAGTGATGGTAGAGCAGGAGGACAAAGGCTACTGTGTCAGAATGTCTCTTGAGTTTAGTGAAATTTGGCCAGAATACAATTCTACCTACCCTTTCCTTTAATACTCATTAGCGAGCATTGTTGCTTTGCAGCATACAGTATATTTGCTTCTTTGAGTCTTCCTCAGACATGCTGCTACATTTACCTTGAGGTTCTAGCTTCTTTTTAGTGCTGTCAAACGATTCAAATATTTAAATGAAATGAGAAATATATTAATATATTAAAATGAGAAAAAAAATAATGGGACAAAAAGAAATCAAGAGACATTTAAAATAGATAAAAATGTGTGATTAATTGCGATTAATCGCGAGTTAATGCGATTAATCGCAATTAATCACACATTTTTATCTATTTTAAATGTCTCTTGATTTCTATTTGTCCCATTATTTTTTTTCTCATTTTAATGCTCTTATCAACATGGAAAAGTGGATCGGCTTGCTTTGTGCAAATGTTGTTTATTGAAAACAACATTGGCATATACTGTGTTCAATTTCACACTAACATTCTCACTTGGAGGAAATAACCTCTCAATGTAACACAGTCCATCAATAAAAGGGTGAAAGAAATACTGACGAGGTCCTGATATTGACGAGGGAGTGGAGAATTCGCATCAGCTGTGTGTGTGTGTGTGTGTGCTTGGCCATCATCAAGCGGTATTTTTAGACTGGACGTGCTGCGATGATGATAGCTCGGTTCACAACGACAAAACACACAGAACACTTTGGACTTGTCAATGGAACCATTTGGCAACTTTTTAAAAGTAAACTTTCCATTCAGAATCATATTGGCATCCATTTCAGCGTCTCACGCTCGTCATCCACTCAAAACGTAACGTTAACCAACTATTTGGCCGGCTCGCAAGGCCAAACGAGTGTGTGCGGCGTGCCTGTTGTTTTGTTTACGGTCTAGTTAGATCCGCTTGCGCTTTGGTCGACGAAGCAACAAATCGTCCTCGCGCAGCGCAAGCCATTGAAATGAATGGGTTTAGCGCAGCGTGCGAAAAAAGTGCGCAGCACAAAGTTTGCTAGGCCAAAAAGACTGTTAATCGCACGATAAAAAGATTAACGCCGTTAAAATGGGTTTGCGTTAATGCCGTTAATAACGTGTTTAACTGACAGCCCTACTTCTTTTACTTTTTTAAAAAAATGTTGATAAAGCTGTTCTAAACCCTTGTTTTGGGTGATGTTGATTTTGATCAAATTGGAATCGAAACAAACTTTATGGGCGTCATATCTGGGCTGAATGTTTAGAGCATAGCGACCTCTCTGGAGTCTTTTGTTTTCTAAAAAAACAAGGACATTATCTAATCTGCAGCATCAGAATGTCTGCAGCCCTGAGCCCTTTCCACATGGACTTCAAATCACTTCCAGTCATAACCTGTGTTCAGTGGTAGTCATCTGATTCTAGAGATGATAGAGGTGTGATATATGAACATCTCCATGTCTTCTGAGACCTTGTCATCAGAACGTCTCTTCCACAACACTGAATCTCCTGTGAGAGTGGAGAAATGTGTAATCTATATAATAGATTAGGAAGAAGATCTGTCTCACTGTGTCCCAGGATGGTTCTCTCTCATGTGATGTGACTGAGACAGCAGGAATTGTGTTGCACAGGTGACATGTATTATTTTTAGGTCTATATGTAATGAGCACAAGTTAATGAGACTCGAATTCAAAAGGTCATGAAACCCTAAACTAAATTTTCTGAGGTTTTAACAGAGGTATGCGTGTTGAACTAGCCTGGTTAAAACCAGACCATTCTCAGTTGTGACTGAGTTATGGTCTGGCAAAGCTTCATAGACAAATCGTCCCCTTGGAATTATAAGGTTCTATCTGACATTTTTGTCAAAATTGAGTTATTCACATATTCTTTTTCTGTGACAATTTATTTACATTATGTGATGTGTTTTGTACATTCAGGGTCCCTGTTATTTTTATGTTTGAAAGAAACTTGTTCCCCATACACATTTTCCTATATGGAATGCAAAAACTTTGAAGCTCATTATCTCAAAACTGTTCAGAACGCAGATAGAACCTTATAATTCCAAGGGGACGAAATCAATTCCAAAGGGGCGTCACCAACGGACGTAGCTCAAATGCTTCTGGGCACAATTGGATTGACCAATCAGAGTGATGAAGGAGATGATCTATGCAGAGCGACGTTTGTCTGTTAAAGAACAACTTGAATAAACAAGCAGACACTGATTAGCTACTTGCTCTACGTTTATTTAAAATTAACAGCAAGACAATAGATAAATCACACACAGTAAACAAAACCTTAACAAAAAAACTTTGCAATTTTGACGCGCAAACTGGGTAAACATGTAACTTAAGTTACATGCTCGGACAGATGGCAGATTCGGCTTGAAGTCGTTCATCCTCGGATGCGGCACCGCACACACTGTTACTAAAAAAAATGGACAAAACGTTTTCAGCTGTCAATCAAAGTTAACCACGCCCTTATTTATCATACATTTTATCTATATATCATCTAAACTAGCGAGTTTCCCCCCTCACAGTTGTCAGGCACTCGGAACGGAACCTATCGAAAAATACAATAAAAGTCCATGGGACCAACCTGCAAAAACATGAATTTTATGCTGTGAAAACGGACATTTTAACATGTGGTTTATGGACATATGCTCCCTTTTTGGACAAGCCCCTAGCGGATTTTCAATGTATTGCAGTATTTCGCACTTAGGCTTCATTTTTCAGATTAGAATGTTGCCGCTTAGTGCGCACAGCCAAGGTGAAATGGGTCTTGCGCACCGAACGCTGCATTTTTGCCATGCGCACCTTTGCACTCGTACGGACGCATCGAGTATAAACAAGGATTTACTCCATGTCAGCGCGCACTCTGATCGGTAAAGGGGATCCGTTTATCAAGGACATATTGAACCTACGTGAACAAAAGAGTCATTACTGTGCCGCTCTAAATGGCCGAAGTGGTGAATGAAACACAGACTTTTAAAATTTTGAATCATGTTGAAATAGTCTGAATAATATGTTTAACTTTACCAACTTGAAATAGTTACACCAAAAATTGTAATTCTGTCATATTTAATCTCCCGCATGTCATTCAGCCATGGCTGTCACAAGATTTTCAAGGCAAAATTAAAGTGATTAGCAACTTCCATTTTGGTCTGGTCATATGAAGCCATTCTGGTCCCCATCCATTTTCATTGTATGGGAAAAGATCAACTATTAAATATCTCTGTTGGTGTTCCATGGAGGAGAACAAGTACACAATAAACATATTTGAAAGGTTGTATATATGATTTTCTGGATGAACTTTCTCTTTAATAAGTATTTTTAAATAAGCTGTCTGTTCTTCAAAACAGTTCTCTCTCTCTCACTGCTTCTTTTCATCCCTTAATTTGTCAGACATTCCTTTCTAAGGACTTTTTGTACATCTGAGTTGCCTTTTTTTGGTCTCTCATTTTGCCAAGCTGTAGATTCTCAGTACGGTCTGTTATTATGGGATGGCAGGGCTTTTGCAAGCCCTCAAGTTTCAATGGTGAAGTGGAGAGTGGAGCAGAAATCCTGCCAGATATTAATTTGCAGCACTTGCCAAAAACAGCTCTTGCAGGATGCTGGTTACGCAGAGGGCCGAGCGTGTGGCCTGTGGGCTGACTGCAGGAACACGCGTTGGCTCATGTACATGGGTGAAACGCCTCACTTTCCCTTCAGCGCTCCATTGTTTTTTAGCCTCCCACAGTCTCGTCATGTCTGTAGGCCCCATACAGATTGTTCGTCTATCCTTCCATTCTGTCATGTGACAAAGAATTAGTGCTAAAAGGTGAGTTTCAAGAAATATAGCTGCAGTTATACTCAGCTTGACGTGCTTTAAAGGGGATCAGTCCTTCATCCTCATTTTAAAACAATAAAGGCTCGTCTTTGTGGAGATAAATGACCCTAAAAACCGAATAAACCTTATCAAGGCAGGACTCAACATTAGGCATTGCTCAGGGCCAGTGTGAGAAAGATTCAGGTCTGTTGATGGAACTGTTGTGTGTGTGTTTACTGCATCTTAGGTTCATTGATAATGTGCATGTACTTAAATGATTTTTAGAATGTTTTTGAGTTATAGCCTACATGAATTTTGAGAAAACCCGCCCTACTTTTTTGATCCAGTTCAAATATTGACTACTGTGTGTGTGTGTGTGTGTGTGTATATATATATATATATATATATATGATGTAATTTATTCCTGTCATAGCAAAGCTGAATAATCAATTGTCATTACTGTTCATGATTCAATCATTAGAAATTATCACATATCATCCTTCTGAAATCATTTTAATTTGGTACTCAATGTTGAAAACAGTGCTGCTTAATATTTTTGCGGTAACTGTGATAGATTTTTTTTCAGGATTATTTGATGAAGAGAAAGCTCAAAAGAAAAGCATTTATTTGAAATACGTCTTTACTGTCACTTTTTTAGTAGAAGTATTATTTTTTATTGTTGAATAAAATTCTATTTTAATGTAGAAATTTAATTAAGTTTATCACTATTGGTGAATAAAGTTAAAACATTGGCAAGGCAGGTAAAATATACGGAGAAAAAAAAATCCTTATTGTTGAGCCCTGCAATGCATAAGACATGTTTGTTTAGTCTCTTGCTCTGAGAAAGGACCACAAACAACATTTTATTTTCATATTCTCGTTTAAAATGACTTGTCTGCGTTTCGTCTATTATCAGACAGAATCAGACAGACTATAATAGTGCCTCTCCAAATGTTTGAGGTCAAATGATCTATGTGCTGTTTTATGGTTTGTGTGATGGACTACGTCTGAATGTGCGTACGTCTGTCTGTGTGTTTGTGTGTGTGTATATGAGGGGCTCCAAATTGTATTGCGCAACCGCTGCAATCTGAGCCGTGGTGCTGTGAAGGCAGTGAGATCCAAACCACCACACAACTCCACACTCTGCTCCAAACTGGAAGTAACGAGAGCGAGAGAGATCTCCTTTTTAAACCAGATGTTGCACAGTGATTTAAGTGTCAGAAACCAGACTCCTTCACTGCTCTTGGGTTGGCACGAGGTTGAGGTGTAGGGATGTTTACATAGCAACAGCAACCAGCCATCGGCTTAATTACAGGTTACTGCAATCTACACCACGGCTCCCAATCTGATACACACACTCTCTCTCTCTCTCTCTCCCCTCCACCACAACCGTTATGCCAGTAAGTGAGTGTGTAGACGACCTCAGCCAGAAATCTAATGGAGAACAGCTGGGGTGACCCTGCATTTTCCATTGTGTTTCATAGAGTGCTGGAAAAAAGAAAAGAAAACGAAAAACACAGGCCACAAGATTTGGAGAGGTCTAGGGAGCGTGCCGTGAATTCATTGAAAAAGACGAGAAGGATCGTATCGCTACAGTTAACTCCTTTTGTGCTGGTTGTGCGAAAAACAAGTAGGCCTAGATAAAACTGGCGGATGAAATCTGAAATAATTATCTTCACACAATTATGTTAACATGTTTACCTACCTCCTAAGAGGAGAGTTAAAATGTGTGTGTGTTTATATATATAAAGCTGAATAGCTGAATGTTCTTCAGGAGTCACACGTTTTTTAACCAATGAACCCTTTAGTGTCGATATGAGACGCATACTGTATATATATATATATATATATATATATATATACATATGGGCCAGAAGGTGCCTCCTAGTGGTCTAACACTAAACCTACCCCAGAACTAAACCTACCATAACCGAACAAAGCTCCGTGCGTGTTATATTAGACGCTAAAGGGTGCCATAATTTAGACTAAATTTCAAAAGTGTCACTATATGATGCCCTAGAATGAGAACGCTTTGAAATTTACATGACTTTTTCTTTGTTCATTATTTATTGAATATATACGCCTTATTCACGGCAGCGCCATCTTTGATTTTTAATGAGAATGAAAGCGAGGCTGTGAGGGATAGACTTGCATCTCTTCAATGGGCTGTACTGTTATTTAATGTGTTTTCAGATTGTTCTGCTCATGAAACACTGGAAAAATATCTTTCCAAAAAATGTCAGTTGACAAAAAACTCCCGACAATGTAAGCTGTGAAATTTTAAGTAATCTAGCCGCTTTATTCAGCTTTATACAGCGGATGCCATTGGAAACACGGTAAGTCTATCCCTCACAGCCTCACTTTCATACCTGTCATGGCGCTGCTCTGAATAAGGTCTATGGGATAACTATTTTTTTAAGAATATAAAAAAAGTTTTTGGCTTAATGATAAAAAAGTATAAATACTTATACCTGACTTTTATACAGGTCTAGAAATTAAACTTAAAATGATGCATTTTCAATATTTAGTTGCTTTAGCCGAGTTTAATTCTGGTTCCATCTTATTTGAAATCATGTTAAAACATCTTGAGCCTGTTTGGAATTTTGCTGAGGCCCCGTGGTTGAGAAGCACTGCTTTAGGGTATGTACACTCGATCCAGTCCAATACACAGAACTTAATTCTCTCAGCACTTCAGCATAGGTTATAGGGAGTCTCATAGTCAGATGTTAGAGGGTCCTGAAATATTTACTGTGCTGTAGCTTGCTTTTCCTGGCTTTTCTTTTTCTTCTTATTTTCCTTTTTTCCCTCTTTCCTACCTTTAAGATATGTTTCTGAATAAGCCTCAAAGATAGAAAATCACATTTCCAGGAGTCATTGATCTGTATAGTAAATGCTTGATAAGGGAAGCATACTCGGGTTAGATATTTGAACAAACTCCCTAAAGTGTTAAGTGTAAAGTGTTGCTTCAGTGCGGGATTTATTACATTGGTTGTTGTGCATACCGTGGCAGTTCAGAATGTCTGATACTGAAAGTAGCACTAAAAGCTAATGCTCTACTGCATTAAAAAATAACCACTCTCAGTAAACCCTACTCTAAACCTTACCAATAGTGTTACCAAAAGCAAATGTGAGATAAAATGCATTTGTAGCCATTTTAGCTTGCTTCTGCAAGTATTTTAGCATTTTTTTAGTGAGACTTGTGTTTAACAGGACTCGTACTCGAAAGCTTTGCATCTCAAGTGCAACGCTGTACCTGATCTCTGAATATTTATATGGAGCTGGATATGTGATGCAAACATCAAAATCTATTAGAATTCAAATCCTACATTAAAGCATATTGTGCAAGGAACTGTGCTAAACTAGGTCTTTATTAATTGCTAGGTCTAAACTTACCATGCAATCATATTAAGTGAGTAAAAGTGAATATAAGTATGTGGTTTTATTGCCTCTAGTGTTAAATCAATTATATGTACGTTTTTTGTAATTTTGCAAAATTGTGCAAAAAAAAAAAAAGGCATGATTTTCCAATGTGACTTTGAAGTGACCACTTGGACAAGTAAACAACAGTTTTTTTGACTGGTTTTTGCAACAAAAAGCCCCAGTTTGCAGCCCATGTCCCGTCGCAGATAATACAACAGATTCCAAACCGAAATTTCAAACTGATCTGAAATCTAGCTGCATTATTCCTCAGCATTACATTGATAAAGTATGGACTCGTAGGAAGGGTTTAGGGTGCCATTTGGGACAGGGCCTATATGTCATTCTGACTAACACTTCACACTTCATCCAACCCTTTGTACCTTTTTCTGCTGAGTGCCAAAGACTGTTATGTGCTTGGAAGAAGGAGGGCTGACTTTTGACTTGTCTTCCATTGACAGCCTGCCCTCTGACCTTAAAAGGGCTGATGGCATACCCTCTTGAGTGTTTTACAGCTTTTAAAACACTTATTCAACATGCTCATGCCCTCAGCTTGCCGTTCCTGACTCAGACTTACAGAAAGGTCTTTATTTCCTATGTGCCCACTTCTGGCAGGCTTGTCATTGGTGCCTGGTTTTTGCATTCAAAAACATTAAAATGAATAAGTAATATGCTATTTTCTACCCTAGTTTTGAGCCTAGCTGAAAAACGTTAGGTTTTTATGGGCGTCTCGCACTGAAGACTTGGAAGTAAACGCACACTGCTGTGAGTGGATAACAGTTTTGCATATTACAATGAGTTTCAACTCACCCGTCTATGCACTTAGGGGAAATTGTTTTGAAAACGTCCAATGTTGTAAAATGGCAACCGGAATGATTCGCCCATACATGTTCGACCCAGAGTCCGTGTGTTGGACCATTCCTGTCAGATCCAATATAGGCGGCACAGCACTGTTCTTTAATCTTAATCGGTCTGCAAATTCTGTCTTGTTTACAAAACATTCCTCAGTGAAATGAAGCGAACAGACAGACAATGTTTTACCTCATCAGCTAGAACGTCATTAAAAATAAAGTTTATTCATGGAATTATTGGAATGCAGAGGAAGCTTATGCAGCCACTGTCTTCTTCCACAACCAGGTACTGCACAATATTCTGTATTGCTCGGTAACTTGATCCAGTTTGTCATCATGAGGTAGGCCTATGCTATTTAGCTACAGTATGGGTGTAATGCGCGAATTGGTGGGCGGGGCTAAACCGGCCGTGTTGAAGTAGGCATTGATCTTCTTCTGCAGGGGTGGTGTTTTATCTTCTTTGATGTCATAGTTCCCCACTTTGAAAAAACGAGTCGTTTGCTTAGCCTGGTGTCAATAAAAGCTTTTATTGGACTAAAAAGGACTTTTTCAGTTCTGAAACTTACAGGATATTTTTAAAATATGATGACCAAAAGCTCAAGGAAAATTTGATTTCTTTGTTCATCACCCCTTTAAATGATCTACAAATTGGATACTGGATTTGGGTGTAGCAATCCAAAGTTTAAAAAAAAAAAAATATTTCAAGCTTACAAAACAGGCTTATTGGTGAATGAACACATGCCTGTTTAGCTTGAGCCAAACAGCTTCTCAAACAAATGACCGGATCCATACGGATGCTAAGTTTTTTATTGTTGTTGTTGTTTTTGCATTTTCTGTGCTGATTATGTGAGGAAATCTAAATAGTCACATAACTCTCTTATTAGTAGATGAAAACAGTGTAATTCCATAAAAATATTAATATATATTTTTACCCCCTTAAATGCATACCTCAGGTCTTTAGTGATTAGGAAGTCATTCAGTACACTCATCCTCATTATTATTTTTTTAAAGTTAGTCATTAACCGTGTTCATCTATCAATTCTTTATTAACATATAACACGATTTTTTTTTATATAAAAGAATCTTTAATTTCCCCATTCATTTTTAGTTAAAATTGTATAGGTTTGGAAGTTTCAGAGCATATCTTCAGAGAGGAAGTGTCGGCTCTCACCGATGACTCAAGAAACATGACGTCTTTTGTTTATCTGAGGAGAGTCCTAGAAGAGCTGCCATGGAGGGAAGAAGAATCGCTGTCCAAATAGCCACAGGACTTGGAGTGTTTACTCTGACATCGGACCCTCACTTTCCCTGTTTATGTGCTACAGACAACAGTTGTCTCAAGTTTATTCAGGTGCTAAAACAGAAGAGAATCTTCTACGTGTGTGCATTTCTGTTTCTTTGTGAACATTACTGATGAAATTTAATCATTCATGAACTTCTTCATGAAGAAATTTCGTCTTGCCTTTGATTCATTGTGTGAGAACTATACTTGTGTGTATCCAAGGACCCCAAAGAGGGATTGTTTTCTGATTAAAAGCAACAACAACAAAAAAAGTATCTGCTCAAACCTAGTGAGAAGGCACGTTCCCCTTTGCGCACCCCATTTTCGAGGAGTCAGCCAGTAGTTGTGCTGTGCTGTTCTTATGCTGACAATGCAGTGAGGTCAGAGGAATGTTTAGTTTGCCATTACGGTAAGAGGCACTACAGGGAACAAGCTGTACAAGTATCATTGAAAGCACTCTTCCCTGCCTGATTGAATGGAGGACTATTTTCTTCTAATCAAACACCATGAATCTCCTGCTATTCCATTGTGTTTTTGATTAACTATTGATTTTGATCATGTGACTGCTAAATCAATAGCATTCTAAGAGAGATAGTGTGTCTGTTATTGTCTTTCACTATTGATCTTGGTGATCTATTGCAATCCTTTGTATTTGTTTGCTTCTTCGTCTTTGGGCACTTTTAAGGGTTGATATTTTATATATATATATATATATATATATATAGATGTGTGTGTGTGTGTGTATATATATATATATATATATATATATATATATATATATGTGTATGTGTGTATATATATATATATATATATTAGGGGTGGCACGGTTCACAAAACCCCCGGTTCGGTTTGTATCACGGTTTTAGGGTCACGGTTTTCGGTTCTGTACGGTTCTTGTTATTTTTTCTTTTAATCTTTAACACTCCAGAAATGTACTTCAGCATGTGATATATAGCTTAATTATCCACACTTTAGGATACAGTATTAAATATATATATATATATATATATATATATATATATATATATATATATATATATATATATATATATATATATATAATATTCATGCAATCATGCACAAACTGAATTTGACTCTTTGACTTTAAGCACATTTTGGGACTATCTCTGAGGAAAGCTAGGTGAGATTTAGATACAGCAAGAGAGAAGAAATTGACATGCTTTTTGTTTATTTGGCAAAAAAAGGAGAATGTGTATCACTATCTCTACAAGAACTTGTGCATTTTTATCACATAAATCTTATTTACACAAAGAAATTAACTTTCATGTATCAACTGCTAACTTTTTGTAGCTCTTACCAAAATTCTATCTTTTAAAAGAAAAACAAAGGAACTCTTAAAACACGGTCTTTTAAATGTCAATATACATGAAACCTCATTGCCTATAGATAATTAAGCTATAGCAATAGCAATTTAGCAAAGGCCATAAACATAAAGTGAAATTTAAGTTCAACCTCAACACAAAAACAGTATCAACAATGCTTCTATTCCCAAAATGTGAGGGTACTTTTTTCCACTTAAAATTAAAGTGCAGGGTTTGTAAACGTATGACTGAAGCTCTTATCTATACATAAAGTGCCACTGTAGTTAAATTAAAATATCATAACATGAAATCCAAAATGTTCCCACACACCGGACTTATACCATAGACTTATACGACGCTGGCGCATCCTCCAACTCCCTCATCTGCAGCGCTCCATACTCCACTTTTACTGGCTTGTTTATTAACTTGAACCGGCGCTGCACAGAGCGATCGGTAATGACATCAAATACCGCGAAAGTGATGAATGCATACGGAGCCGACTCGCGCTAGATTGATGTTATTCACCGATCGCTCTGTGCAGCGCCGGTCCAAGTCGAACAAGTTTATGTCGCGCGAAAAGAAAACACACGTCACATACGGGCACGAGGTTACATTGCGCATGCGTCGAACCGTGAGACGCACACACGCTCCGAACCGAGACAAGCGAACCGAACGGTTCGGGTGTTTTTTCATGTACCGTGCCACCCCTAATATATATATATATATATATATATATATATATATATATATGTATGTATATATGTATGTGTGTGTGTTCCTTTAAACAAAAGTTAGTGCACCTGTTTACCAATTTTATTCCACCATATTATAATGTCATGGAAATTCACCAGTTCGCCCAAAACTTAGTTACGATTTGCCATGAGAATGAGTTGGATGCATCTTGCATGTGATCTTGCTGTTCTAGCTAAGCTGCTCTCTATCTCCCTTGTCATGTGCATGTTGATGTATGAGGCATACATTCCTGTTTCTTTACGTGTATGTCAGCAGTCAGACTGTATGTTTCGGCAGGTCGGACATTAAAGCCGGTCGTGCACACACATGTGCAGGTCTGGATGGAGCAGCTGTCGACCTGTTTGTTGAGAGTCTTCCTCTCCTCTTTTCTTCTCCTGTCCTCTGGGAAATGGCCATGTGATCTTTAACTTCAAAGACCATTGATTTATACTTACCTTAGGAGTACTGATATGAGAGAGAGAGAGAGAGAGAGAAACAAAATGCGAGCAGGGCAGAGGAAAAGTCTTATGTGAGCTTTGGCGTCTCTCTAGACTAGTAACGATGGCCATGAATTTTACTCTGACCCCGGAGCTGCCTCTTCCTCTCTCTCTCCTCTTGCCTGAGAAATGAAAAATGTGTCCCCATCGATATGTGATTTAACATCTGAGGTTCAATGCCACGATTGTCCCTGAACCTTTTGCCCTGACACTGATTTACAGCTCTTTATCCATACACAAAAGTACACCTGGTAACATATTTGGACATGGAACAAAGGGTTACTCATTACTCCTTAAGGGTTACTCAACTTTGGACTGGATTTTGCTGTCGCAGAGAGATTTCCAAGGTTTGCGACAAAGCTCCAGATCATGGCCAAATCTGAGTTAGAGGGTTTGTTTGATTCTCTTTAGAAAAGCTGTATCAGATTTGGTTTTGCTGGCAATGAGGGATTGGCATCACTTCCTGAGCCCAAATCCAGACCCTTGGCCTTTAACTAAAAGTGTCTATGAATAAAGTATTTTTCTTGGAAGTTTCTAACTTCATTAAGTGGGCACTTTAGAAGTAATTCGAGGACCCTCAATGCCAGAAATGTTCATGTTTTGAATTTCTACAAGAGCATTTCCTGCCTCTCCATGTGACCTTAGCCATGTTTCACTAACTCTCTAAATTCAATAATGCTCCAGATCATGGCCAAATCTGTGTTTGTTGCGGTCTCCTGTCTCGAGCAGTCACAGACGGTGTGATATTTTCAAACCAGTTTGATATTATTATCGCCTCATGATCTTGTACTGTGTGCAGTGCAGTGACAAGGGGGAAATAATCCAGCCAATCACAGTGCAGATAGTAAAAAAGGACAAATCTTGTAATCACTTGCATGAATTTATGCAAGTATTTTCCATTGTTGGTCAGGACTGTCTCTTTACCAAAAGTGTTGTAGCTTGTGCACCTTGTCAGTGTTGTGTTAAAGTGCGCACTGCATTGAATACGATGACAGATGACTAAAAACCTGGTTGTGTAGTGTGAACAAGTGGTGTGTGGGGTTCAAAAGATGTTTTATATGCCACATAAGTGACTATTACCAATGTCCCTGGTGAAGTGTGTCTTAAATCTGTCACTTGCAGTTCCTTTACAGGATGCTAGATGGCCGCCACAGGGTTCCAGAATTAACACTCATCAAGTGTCAAATGTGAGGAAAAGGTAGTTATTCACCAGTTGGTCAGTAACTTTATAAGGAACATAAATACATTTTCAAAAATAATAATTTTTGACCCTAGATGCAAATGTAGGCATTTAGCATATCAGTAGGTTTTGAGACAAAGTCATTGCCATACCCGTCTTTGATCATCCCTCTTCTCTCCTAGACATGAGTGTTTTTCATGCCCTCATATTTTCGAACTGTTGCTGAAAATTTAGTTGTTTCGAACTAAACAATGTTAAATAGCTTCTTCTGGCATTTGATTAACATCACACTGATGTTGAAGTTTATGACATCTGCTGACAGCATGCAGAATTACCTCCTACTACATTTTTGTGTCTTTCGTCCATATTCGCTCCCCCTCTCTTCACCTATATGTTGCTCCTCAATGGCATTCTGCGTAACCATATTTCATCCATAGACAGATGAACTTAACTCCCTCTATTCCCTGCTAAGGAGTACATTGGCTTCCTGTATTTGTGGCCTCTGGCTGGAATGGGAGTGAGTTACAGTAGGACAAGCAGCATAGGTCTTGTGATTACAGATAAAAACACAAGCAGGGAGAATATTGTGTTCATTAAATGTGCTTGGTGTATACAGAGCCTGGGAATTTCATAGAGCAGCAAAGAGGCAGAAGGTTTTGAGGATTGGCCTTAATCCCTCATTCTATATGAGAACAAAAATTTGTTTCCTTATGGTTTATGTAGATAGAGTCCACCATGCTGAATCTGTGACCCCCCCCCCCCCCTACATCTTCCTCTGTTCCCATTTACTGTCATGAGACTAGACTTACGGTGGTTTACGTTTAATTAAAGACATATTCTTTATAGCTTTGCTGCACATGATCAGGTTTCACGTTATGTAACATAGTTCAGCATGTTTGGTTCAAGGTCAAGGTCTGAAAATACTGATGATGAATTTAATGGTAAGTGTTGCTCATAAAGCAATGTTGCTCATTGCATTTTACTTTATTAATTTAATGCTTTTGGAGTGAAAGAGGATGTTGGGGGGGAGTTATCTATTGTAAATTGATTGACAGGCTGAAAAATATAGGTGGATATTTAGAAGACTAGTTATTACATAATAGTTACATACACTCTAAAAATGCTGGGTTTTAACTCAATTTTGGGGAAAATATGGACAAACCCAGCCATTGAGTTAAAATGTAATTTAAAAATGCATTGTGTGTTTTTGTAATATATATATACTATATATATATATATATATATATATATATATATGAAGAGTTCAGATGCAAAAGCCTCTAAGTGCCATTTGAAATTTTCTTCTAGAATGAAGATTTTTATCAAGCTTGTATATTTAAGTTCAGTAATTTCACTTAAATGGCAATTAATAGGTAATCTTCATTGTCCTTTAAGTGAAATTACTGAACTTAAATAAACAAGCTTGATAAAAATGATCATTTTAGAAGAAAATTTCAAATGGCACTTAGAGGCTTTTGCATCTGAACTCTTCATATATATATATATATATATATATATATATATATATATATATATAGACCATTTCACAAGATGTAAACAACACTGGTCCAGAAGCACTTCCTGTTTCAGTTTTTTAACACTACATAAAAGCTGGGATAAAATACAACCAACAGAACATTTAAAACTGAATCAAAAAGTTAAACAAACATCTTTAAGATGTTTTCTTTACATGTAAAATAAAGAAAACCGTTACAAACTGAAACAGGAAGTGTTTCTGGACCAGTGTTGTTTACATCTTGTGAAATGGTCTATATATATATATATATATATATATATATATATATATATATATATACATACTGACTTTTTGGACTTTGTATAAATAACATTAATTTGTAATTAATGTACACGATTAATGGTATATTTATAAATTAATATTAACCTAGATTAATAAATGCTGTAAATACTGTTTGTTGTTAGTTCATGATACTTAATGCATTAATGTTATTTCACAGCTCACTGGAATACTCTACTCTAATTGGTCAATCATGGCATTCAGTGGTCTGATTTTTCTTAATCTCTGTTGTTATGCATAACTGAAACTGGCATTATGTTCTTGTTTCTCAAGTTGTGTCCAAATGCCCAACTAGACACTGTGTACCTATAACTATGTATCACTATATACAAACCCAATGGCTGGGTTTGTCCATATTTTACCCACAATTGGGTTGAAACAACCCAGCATTTTTTAGAGTGTATTAACAGGATTATTAATGTATGTAGTTAAACTTTTTTTTTAAATAATGTGCACAGAATCATTCATAATAACAAGTATTACATATATTGTGATTTAAAAAAAAAATTACATCCAGGTACAATGAGAATGAAAAGTAGGCTACATTGTAGTTTTGTGTATGTTGAGTCAGAGGATTTGTTTGACTCTCTTTAGAAAGCTCTATCAGATTTGGTTTTGCTGGCAATGAGGGACTGACATCACTTCCTGATCCCAAATCCAGGCCCTTGGTCTTTTTACTTATCAATTATTTTTCTTGGAAGTTTCTAACTTCATTAAGTGGGCACTTTAGAAGTAATTCGAGGACCCTCAATGCCAGAAATGTTCATGTTTTGAATTTCTACAAGAGCATTTCCTGCCTCTCCATGTGACCTTAGCCATGTTTCTCTAACTCTCTAAATTCAATAATGCTCAGAAACTGCTTTGAATATCTGCGGTTTGAGATAACTTTCTGTTATTTTACCCTGAAGATTTAATTTGCATGAAAGCAAAAATAATTCTCAGAATATCGGAGGACATAAAAGTGTGTGGGAAGTGCCAGAGCCCGTCTTCATTTTCTGCTTCTGTAAAAGCAATACTTCACCTAAAAATGAAAAGTCTTAATTTACTCCCCCTTCCATTGTTCAAAACCTAAATTAGTTTCTTTTGTGTAACACAAATTGAGAAACTTTGAAGACTGTGCTGGTTGCTCATTTCTGACAAATTACAATAGATGGGGACTGAAGCTTTAAAGCTTAAAAAAAGTATGCAACAAGAACCATAAAAGTGTTGTCTGGGCTACTCTGCGCTCTACTAACTGTCATACAATAACTTTGTGTTATTGCTTATTGAAATTGAATATTTACTGAAAAATTAATTTTGAGTTAAATCTTTTCAAGGAATCACTTTATCATGGTCTTTATATATTCTGAAATTGATCCATTCACAAATTAGATTGATTGAGTTGATTTAAAGGGATAGTTTGTAAATTTTGTACTCATTTACTCACCAAAATGTTGTTTCAGACCTGTTTGACAATGGTTATTGTTTGAATTTTAACGATTTCCGATTCGGCTTATTGATTCCAATTCTTATTGATTCCTAGTTTCGATTTCAATAAGGTAAAATAAATAAATACTAAATAAATAAAGTCATATAATAAAGTCTGATTGCAAAACATTTCATTGTAGCTACCATGAACAATATTCAACAGGCTAAATAACACACTTGCACAAGGAACCTTTGCTTTTTAAAACTATGGTTTAAAAAATACCATAGCAAAAACAACTAGCCTAATATAAATTTCAGGTATTATTAAAGGAATGTAAACACTGGGGAAAAAAATAAATAAATAAAAAAAAAAAATATATATAAATCCCGCAAATAAATGCAACTGAACAAATATATATATATATATATATACATATACATATGTATATGTATATGTGTATATATATATATATATATATATATATATATACATATATAAATCCCGCAAATAAATGCAACTGAACAAATATACAATTGAAATAAACAGTGTTTTAAGATTTTCAGGTATTCAGATACAGAAACTGTTGTCAAATGTAAAATAACAGGGCAATTTATAAATAAAATATACATAAAAAATATAGTCAATAAAAGTTATTCAGTCAAGAACAGAACTATTAGGCTGCTGTCACTTTAAGAGCTGCACTGATCCAATATAATGCTCTGCTTTGTCTTTGTCAACTTAAGACATAAACTTTACGTTCACTTAAGACAGAGCCAACTGTGTTTACAAGGATAAAACATATTTTTGTGTGTATTTGTACATTCAAGTGCCAAAATATGTCAGTATCGCCCCATGTTCAGAATTAGAAGCGGGACAGAAAACAGCAGGTCTTCTTGTGCTTGAATGGTTTAAGTCATATTAAAATGCACACAAATGAATTGATAAAAGGGATAGAAATTTTAATTTTATAACAAGTATCCAATGACCTTAAGTATCCGAATCCAGAATTGGAATCGATTTTCGATTCCCAACACTTTGTATCTTTCTACTCTGCAACACACAAAATATATTTTCATAAATGTGCGTTCTTACCAAAACAATTAAAGTCAGTGGGATCCAATGTTGTTTGGACCCTAACACTCTATATTGTCTTCCACTGAAGAAAAAAGTGCAGGTTTGGAACTAAATGAGGGTGAACGAATTTTCAATTCGAATGAACTATTTCTTTACACTTTGGGCTGTTCCTCACATAAAATTACTTTAGAAGACTTATCTGCACTTATGGACTACTTTTATAATATTTTAATGGGGCTTTTACCCCCCTTTGAAGCTTGAAATCTTCAGTCATTGTAATTGCACGGAAAAGAGTAACCAGCACAATCTACAGTATTGCTCCTGTAAAAAGTCAGGTTTGGAACGTCATGATAAAGAAAATAACAGAGCATTCATTTTGGTGTGAACTATTTCTGTAAAGCTCTCAAGAGCCGCAAAAAGGTTTTTGTGCCTTATCAGATTCAGGGGTTTCACTTTTCCCTCTCAGTGAGCACTTTGAAAAGTTTCTGTGTTACACAGTATGGAAGCTCAAAACACGTGGTCCCACGTAAAGCTCCGGAAAATCATGCATCGACGCTTCTCACTGTATGAGCTCAACAGGGTCGGCATACACGTGCACTGCTTGTGTGGACACACTCTTACACACTTACTTTTGTGCACACTCTACTGTGCTATCATCTCTATTTTATCGTCTGATTTGGACAGAACAGTGGGATTTTTTTTTTCTTTTTTCTTTTCTCTCGGTTTTACCCACAACCTGTCATTCAAGTCATTTAATTGGCAAGTGTGAGTTCGGACACTGTTTGTATTTCCCCACCTGAGAATATGTGACAGAATGTGTGTGTTTGTGTGTGGTTTCTCTGTTCAGCGGTGCAAGTGCAATATTTTTGCAAGAAAGATAATGATGCTAGTGGAGATAGAAGTTAATTTACTGTAAATGGCAGAGAGCTGTTTGTGTGTTGTCAGAAATGTTTGGTGTAGACCCAGTTACAGATGTGCTGTGGGTTTGTCACCGAGCATCAATGAAACAGGTGCATGTGGGCGTTAGTAACATATTTCTCTTTGCAAGGCAGCAGAGGCTTTGGCAGGTTGTCGCAATGTCTTTTTTTTTTTTTTTGCAGCACAGTATGTGTTTACACATACTTACACAGTTTGTCTGGAGCTAGAAAAGCCATTTGTTGGAAGTAAATATTGTTTATGGCGTTAATGCCTCCCATTGGGTCATTAACAAATAAGAGTTTTCATAATGACATTTTTAAGATTTAACAGGTTACATCAAGCAATTATATTATACCTTACACCTTGAATATATATGAGTGTACACATCTTAATTGTTGTTTTCAAAAAAGCTTTTACAATATATAAGGGAAATTTAATCTCTTTACAAATATTGCTATATTTCAATGCGTTCTCATCCCTAGGGCATCATATAGTGACACTTTTAAAATTTCGTCTAAATCCAACCCACATGGCACCCTTTAGCGTTAATATCAGTGATGCACGGGTTGATCCGAAATGAGCGGGTGCCTGCGGTCACCCGCGGTTACCCGCAGTTACGGGTCATCCAAAAATGTTTTTAATGATATTCGGGTCGCGGTCGGTCGGGTCGTTTGAAAAAAGATGCCAATTAAACATTTGTATTAATATAGTACTAGACACAATTTTTGATGAAATATACATCCCTACACATTATTGGCTGAATAACTGGCACGAAGATAACACACAAGCTCAGTCTAAACAGTTCTCGGTTCTATACTGGTGATTCGAGAACCGCTGTCCCTGTGCGTTCGGTATACGCAGTATCTATGCGCAGTATCAGCTGCTCGTGCTCATCACTTCTCTCAACAGTGGCACCAACATGTCTCGGTTCAGTGAACTGTTGGAGTTACTGGAGTAAAATATAATTCAGGATATTGATTTATTTCGATTCGGAGGGACTGTCAGGCATGTCCGAAAGTGAGTAACTTTAGTAACTTGTGGTTTAGCGCTGACGCAAGACACGAACTGTTTCGAACGATTCAGTTCCATTTAGTGTACTGGTTCGACCGGTTCACTAAAAAGAACCGGTTCAAAAGAACGATTCGTTCACGAACCGGCCATGTCTATGATCACTACAGTCTGCAGAGAGATGGAGGCGGCAAGAGAAAAGGTGAAGACTGGGGAGTGGAAGCTCCGCAAATACACAAATAGAAAGAGTAAAAGTGTGGGAGGCATTTGCTGAAATAATGAAAGATGATGACTGGCTTTGCCTTTGTTATAGGCCTACGTCTTCTTGCGATGCTGTGTTGTTACACGTCTATGGCCCAATAACGCTCCGATGAGCATTTACTACTTTTAAAAAATGCGGTCAGGATGCGGGTTTTTTTAAATTTTTTTTAACTTTTTTTTTGCGGTCCGAGTTGCGGGCGGGTAGTTGAAAACGTCGGTCGGTTGCGGGTTGTTTATACATTGACCCGCGCATCACTGGTCAATATAACACGCACAGATCATATTCTAACTTTTCATCATTTTGAACTACATAAAATTGATTAGTTTTATGTACATTTGCTAACCTGTCTAATAAAGTAACTTACATGCAACACTCGTGTCTCTGTCAAGTCAAAGTTAGTCGCGGACGTGAAGCTCTCGGCATCTCGAAAGATGTTGATCTTCGTTTTAGTCATCTTTTTGTCTCAAAGTCTGGTTGCCATGGTCCATAATGTTTGAACAAAACAACAACAGCGTGAGAGTCCTTCTAGGCATAACGGGCATAACCGGCATAACCCAGTTGTCAGCGTCTGTCGCCATGGTTACTATTGCAGTACGAGGTTGCACGCCATTGTGACGCCATTGAGTGGCGACTTCTCACCCCTGCTCACACGCCCCGTTTCCTTGGTTAAAATCGCAATTTTCTCACGATTTACAAATAGTTGGAAACAATTGGGATATTGTAAGTAATCAACGAAACAAAATATATGAAAAGTACATTAACATTGGCCTTGTGTTGTCTTTTTTTGGATAATTTACTGCAAAAATCGTACATATTGTACCTTTAATCGTGTCGCAACCCCTAGTTTTCACTATATGGTCTTTTGGGACTGGGGAGCGAGTTTTGAGCTCTCAAAGTTTGATAATGTTGTCATAGTACAATTAACTTTTATTTCTCAAGATCAAGGATGATAAACAATTTCGTGATATAACAACTAACATTTTTTTTAACCTATTGAGCACTTTTTGGACACATAGACTTTGTCAAAAAGTAGCTTTACAGGGTGTTAGATCTAAAACCCCTCAAAGAGGTGACGCGAGGCAATGAAACCTCCCTGAGCATAAGAAGTGAACTTTGGGGGGACCAAGAATGAAAGTGCAGAGCTGGCAGAATACGACATTAGAAGAAAGATCAGAGGTGTATCTGAAGTGTTGGGATTTGAAGCTGAGCTCTTTAAAGTGCAAGAGTGCTAGGCTGCTTTTTAAGTCTTTAGGCCTACTGAACTGAACAACGGTGTCTCTTATTCTTGTATTTCTGTGGGCGTCCAGCCTGCAGACAGCCACAGACCCTAACAGCTGCCAGATAGGACCAGTTTGTCCTCTGCTCGCTGAAAGAGGGTGCACAGACACACAGGCAAAAGGGGGGAAAATGGAGATATGTAGAACAGTGATTCTCAACCAGGAGGAGTGGAAAGCCATTTTAGCTTTCATAAACCGATAAATTATGACAGTAAAAGGGGTACAAGATGCACCACTTGTAGGAAAATGAATTGGAGAAATCAAAAGCAACTTTAGCTATAGACGCTTTCATCAGACGCGTTGCCATGGTGATGAGCTGGCCCAAAGTTAACTTCGGTTCTGTTCGTTTATTAGTGTTTACTGGAGAATATGGCATTGGCTACAAATGCAGTGAAAGTTTGGTATTAAATTCGGTATTAAAATAGCCTATTTGTAATAGCCTGAGTGATAACCGGTACAGTGTTTCCCATACATTTATTAGTGGCAGCCCACCACATTATCAGCGCTGACCACCCCCCCCCCCCCCTCTCTCTTTCTCGCAAACACATTGACAGCGGACCAGTCTGTGTATTGAATGGTTAGTATCATAAACAGCGCTGCACAGATCCATCCGACATGCTGTCAATGTGGAGACCCACCTTTAAAAAAGGTTAGCAAGCATGTAAGTAGCCTAGCTAATAAGGAGAGCTATGTTAACCTTATCAAACCCCGCCGTCGCGCTCACCACAGTTTTTTTTTTAACACTGCGGTAAATCGCTAAACATCTTGTCTCCAATTTTTGTTCAACGGGTCTGGTAGTGTCACATTTCCGTTTGGCCGGGTTATTTTCTTTGACTGGCAAGAAATACCAGTTATGGATTGTCTCCTCTCCGCAAGTCTGCCGGAAGTTAAGTTTGGGCCAGATTAATGCACATGCGCAGTACCGTTTGTTTATGTTGTCACTGCTGAAAGCGTCTATAAATGTCCTGCCTTCAAGTTAACAGAGCCAATACGGTTGCACATTTGCACATTTTTTTTATTATTATATTTAATTTTTTATTTAGTAATTAGCATGAGAATTATATCAGAAATAGACGGGGCATCAGTTTACTGTAGCGCCGCGTCCATTGTAGACAGCATCACTGATTATAATGGATTCTATTTGCTTTTGTCACGTTGCACAGCTCGTGTTCACTAAAGCTGCATTCGAAACAGTAATATTGTGAAATATTGTTAAAATTGGAAATAAGCTATTACTCCAGTCTTCAGTGTCACAGAAATCATTCTAATATGCTGCAGCCTCAGACAGTTTTGATTGTGTTTCTAGATGTGAGAGGATGGTCCATTTGACCCAGTGAGAATGTGATAATGTTTTATAACTATTTTTTTTTCTTGTGTTGGTCTAAATGCTTCTTTTTGTCTCCCAAAGCTCAACAGGAAACCAAGGATGGCACATATTATTATTTTATGTTTTATATTCCTCAAAAAAAATAGTGTTTTTCTATATAATTTGAAAGAATAATCTTACCTCATCAACTTAGAATCAACGTTTAAAATAAATCTCTCTCTTGAAATATACACTATACAAAATGAATGTGTTGAAAGCATTCAGGTTATTTTTTTCTTCTTCATGGGAACACATTTTTGTTTATGGCACATGATTTCAATTCCATTATTGTTGGAGAATCACACAACAAATGATCAGCTTCCCTCTATTATTCTCCAAATCATCCGTATTTTCTTTCCCCGAAGCGCTTTGTCTTGTGGGCCCTTTCCCCTAAGCAGTTAAATAAAGAAACAACATGGCTGCCCAATAGGAACTGTAATCTTTTGGCCGTCTTCCACAGACTCTGTTCACTCTGTGAAGGAAAAAGTGAGTTTGAGTGATCTCAGCCTTTGGTGAGGGACGAAGGCGTGATGCCGTCGGTAAGACAGGCAACAAACTCTGTTCCGCTGGGAGGAAGAAGGAGGTAGTGGAGGAGGAGGGAGTATTGAAGTCACACAAGTGACTGTTAACTTCTTTATCTGTGATTTTTAAAAACCTTTCATTCTTGATCAACGTGTTTTCCCAAAATGGCTTTTTTTAGAGCACATCAAAGTGCAGTATCCTTGCGCATTTACAAGATGACGTCAAGGCTTGCGTGAGATTGATAAAGGCTGTAGAAAGGAAAAAAACAAAAACATTTGAAATTCAGAGGTCATTCGAGCCTTGAATGCAAGTGTTTATGTTATCACTATAAATACCCTACTGTCCAAAAGGTCTGTAAGATTTTTGAAATGTTTTTGAAAGAAGTCTATGCTCACCGGCTGCATTTAATTGAGCAAAAATATACAGTAAAATCTGTAATATTGTAAATATTATTACAAAAAGAACAAAATAACTATAAACATTAAAAATCTTTGTCATTTTGAACAATTGTGTCCTTAAACTGACTGACCCCAAATGGCACTGTATACAGTGTATATACATATTTACATAATGTAATGTCATTCCAAACTAATACTGTATGACTTACTTTCTGCTGTGGAACATTGAGATTTCTGAAGACTTGGAATGTAGTTCACCAGTCCTGTGGGCCATTTTTATGATTCTTTTGTGGTTCTTTTTGTTATTATGGAGCCCCTGTCTTCATTTACTTACTATTTATGGAAAAGAGTGACTGATATTCTACATAATCATAGTAACCATATTCATAATAAAACTATGTGGCATACACTGATTTTAATCACAATAAACAGACATGAAAAGAAAGAAAGTAATACGGATTTGAAACTACATGGGAGAGCACAAAATATCGGCAAATCTTCATTTTTGGATGAACAGCTAAAATCAGTCTTTGCTTAACACTTTTCCTGAAGACATTTTGAAGAGAGGAATCTTTATATCTCCCTCTCTCACACACAATAATAGTTTCCAAATGTTTTTCTGATCATTATCGCAGTGCGGTTGTGTGTTTGTCGTGTTGGAGCTGAAATATGAGGTCATGGTGTGGACAGAGAGAAAGACAGACCTGCAAGAGGACTTAACCTCAAGCTCTCTCACGGGAGTTTACTTCCTCAGGAAAAGATTTTGTACGTTTACATGTGTCACTCAGTGTGGTTGAGGAATGTGTTCATTAATGTGACCATTTCTTTAAAAAAAAAAAAAAAAAAAAATCAGTCAGTTAGCAGCTCTAATAATGATTGGCTACATTCAGGGTTAGTGGGCAACAACAATTCCACTGCTGTATGATGATTATCTACCTGTAGCTATCTTCTGCCAGCTATCTTATGCAAGAATGTAAGAGCATACTTCTTACAAGTTCAAAGATATGGTCTATAAGGAAGCGTTTAGACATACTCCGTCGATTATGACGTCTCCTCCATTTATGGTAAAAATAATAATAATAATAATTTAAAAAAAATCCTTGCAGCTGTGGTTAGCAAACCTTAAAAAATAGCAACATTTGAAGTTTTACAGATTTACCGTAAATTTACAGTAAAATAAAAAATAAATGTATATTTCACAAGCTGAGGTATACAGTAGGTGCACAGTGTCATACACATAAACCAAAAAAAAATTACATTGCAAACATTAATAAGAAGTTATTATATACGATGTATTTACTTTTGTGTCATGCAGAAACCTGATTATTTCATTGTATTAAAGGTGCTCTATAATGTTTTTTTAAATTATTTTATAATGTTTCCTGGGTTGGCCTTATAATGTTAGTATGTCTTTTAGATCAAAAATAGTCATAATTTAGAAATAAAAGGCATTTTTCCTAGCCTGATTTTAGCCTCTGCTTTAAACACTCTGTTTGAAGGGTCGTGTCTGCTGTGTGTAACCGGCCTCTGCTGTGATTGGCTGACATGCTTGCATATGAAATAGCAACATATTACATGTGAAACTGTCGAATAATTATACTACAGCTATTATACGTTTTTACTATTACAGCTATCGAGATTAACGAATCGTGAGATGTTTTTGAAGTATATAGATCTATTCCCGTCACATAAAGTGTAGCTGTGTTGAGCATTGAGCAAGCAGAGACAGTCTGTTGATCGCGAGAATGAAGATCTTATCATTGCAATGCAGTCTCTCTAACGTTACTCTCTAATGCAGCAGACACGATGATGTACAGTTAGAGCTTCGTTGTGCAGTGTAACGTGCGTCATTGAATTCATAACGAGTTCGGCAAGTGTCCAGATAAACTCGCGCTGTGATTGTTCTTTGATCGCTTTCTTTCTGTTTATAATTCACAATTTAAATAAGATTTTTTTTTTCATCCTACTAAAAGAAACGATGTGAAGTTGATTTTTAATCACTGGCCTGACTTACTGATGCAAAAACAGTATTGAACGATTTTAAAGTGAATGATTTCCTGCCTGAACTTGAACAACAACACATCAGCTCGGTCTGAGGCCAGCTCTTGGCAAGTTGAGGAAACAAGTCGCCGGTGAAATGTTTGAAAATTTCCAGAGAAAATTAAATTAATCCATTGTTTCTTCAGAGGAACACTGATGTTTCTACATCCGAACACTGATCAACGGCCATGCTTCGGCTGCGCAGCTCCGTCTCGTCTATCACTGAACATGGGCTGGCATATGCAAATATTTGGAGTCATACATATTAAAGGTTCTCTAAGCGATCCTGGGTGTTGACGTTCGGAATATTTTCAAACAAATCGGAGGCTAGCTAGACCCTCCCTCCTCCGCATCTCATCTCCTCCCCCTCCCTTCTGTGCTTCCTGAAATAATTGTGAACGTGCATTTCTAGCTAATTTTATCCTTGTGTGGGTTTGGCGAACATAAGCGTCAATTTAGAAGAAAAAAACATTTTAACGTTACTAGGGCTAACTAACGTTTATCATTTTCACGTCTTTTTGTGTTTTACAAGCAATGTTAAACCATCCCATGCTCGCGCACTCTCAGAGATGTCTTTCACAGCCTCACAAACAGCTCGCCAAAAACAAAATTTTTGTCCCTGGATTATATCACTTTAACAGTTAAAACACGCGACATTATGTCAAAACTCTGGTCTTGGTGAGTAACCTCGTAAAGACAGTCGGTAATGTCTTAAATTAGCATTAAACGCGTGTGACAGAAAGTTAATGAAGTATGGATTCGCGCACTAGTTCTTAAAGTGAACGCAGCCATTTGTGTCAGTCATTAATTCTGTTGTCATAACAACAGAATATAGTATTAATTGTAAGCAATCAGAATTAATAGCCTTTGTATGGACTAAAAAGACTATCCAGTGTTATTTTACATTGGATTACTTTATTCCGTTTCTGTAGTATTTCTGACATACCCAAAAAACTACCCCAAATTAATTTTCTTAGTCTTTATAGTCTTTATTCTATTGTATTTATTTGTGCTACTTTTTTCAATTTAATTCAAAGATTGAAATCAAGCTTCCATACATAAACTCTTAAAACAAAAACAAAAAACAAAAATAAACAAAAAAATTACATTACCATTTAGGTAAGATCAATGTAAAAAAATGTCTAAATATTTATATATTTATTTATCTATATCTATCTTAAACATAAAATAACATGATACTGTTTGATCAAGCTGTGCGACTGTTCTGACTTTTTTTGCATATTGCATCAAAATCCTGTTTATTCTTTGTATGCATTTAGTGTACCTAAAATAAAAAGAGTTTTATATACAGGTTTATGGCTCTTAATTTCTTTGTATTAATTAACCACTAGTAAACTTATGTCCACTGTTCTTTTTTATAAATATAGGATTTGTATTACATCTTCATTATAGTCGAATCGAGAATCAAATCAGGAATCGAGAATCGAAATCGAAAATTGAATCGAGAATCGAAATCGAATCGAACTGAGAGCTTGTGAATCGAAATCTAATCGAAATTGAAATGTGAATCGATACCCAGCCCTAAACGTTACCCACCTGTCCAGCAAAAACAGAGCAACCTGAATGTCGGACTGGAAGCCCTTCTGCCGCCAGAGTTCTCGCCATCGTTCAAAAGCTTTGCTACCGATGTAAAAGCTTTGCTACCGATGTAAATTCGGAACTTCGTTCTTTATCCGACTCCTTCTTCTTTTTAATTTGTTCTTCAGAACGACGTCTCTTTGGTCGTGTATCGGCCATTTTTCAAACTTTCTGATGCTTCTGTCTCCTTCACACACACACCCCCTTCATGTGCACGCGCACTAACCCCCCAGACCCACTCTCAAATACTTCTTGCCAGTGATTGGCTGGAACACTGTTTGTTAGGTTTCGTGGTCCGGGTGAGACATGATTGTTTTTGTTGCCGTTTGTGGAGCCTGTGGTGTCTACAGAGACCGCGTTTTTTTACAGTGTGTTTAGGGGACAGGCAGCTAGCCGATAGTGAGGAGACGTTTGATGTATGTGACAAAAAATGTTTTGGCCCCACATCGCTTAGAGAACCTTTAATGATCCCGACTTTTACGTCAGAGTCGGTATTATGTGGAGATTCGCCTGTTTTTCAGGGGTGTTTTTCAAAAACGAGATTTAAGTAAGAAGGAGAAAACAATGATGTTTGAGACTCACTGTATGTCATGTCCATGTACTGAACTCTTGTTATTTAACTATGCCAACATAAATTCAATTTCACATTATAGGGCACCTTTAACAGAATTGTTTTTATGCGTCACAGTTGAAATGAATTTAAATGAAAAATTTCCCCACTGTATCTTTTTTTTTTTCTTTGAGACTCATTGGAGACACACTGGCTTTACTGTCTGAGTCTGCTCATCTGCCCAGGTCGTCCTGAGCTTTATCGGCTGATGGGTAAATGCAATGCTCCATCGCTTTCTCTTGGCAGGAGAGACATAAGCCTAGCTGCAGGGTCCTCTGTCTACACACACACATACACACACCCTTATGGGTCCTTCATCTACTAGATTTGGTAGCTGATTACCCTCTGAGCACGAGAGAAACATTCTTCATTCATCCTCCCTTGTGATCTTGCTGCCATTTGGCATGTCTGTTGTTAAAGCTGACCTTCAGCTGGAAGCTGCACTACTTATTAAAGCACAACCTAAACATAAATGGAGATCTAATGACCTGCGGTGAATTAGACCAGACAAGTCTTGTGACCATTCGAAACAGAACTGCACCTTGAACCTTTCGCCATCATTTCGATGTAGGTGCCAAGAGGATCCTGTTTAACATTCATCACCGATGGCTGAACAGTGTCATTAGGTGCTGTTATCTTGACACAGTGCTTGTTTTTCTCCTCATTATTCCATGATCTCTCTCTCTCTGTTGTGTTTCAAGGTCATGGCTCAGAGCGTGTGTCCGTTCCAATTGTACGGTACAAACACATCACTGCTTGCCTAGTTTCTGTGGTAAGAGCCTCACTGACCTCCTCGAATGTGGGCCAATTAAAGGAGTCTGACATAGGAGGGCACTAACGTGTGAGGCCTTTCTTCTTTGTGAAAGTGATTAAGGGGGTAAATCTTCCCATTTAGGGAGAGAGAGAGAAAACTGGAGAGAGAGTAGGCTATTAAAGAGGACAGATGGGTAGAAAGATTCTTGGTAATGAGCAGGAAGTATGCTGTATGCCAGCTTGTGTGTTTGTGACTTGTGTATGTATTCTGAATAATAATGAATAAATATATAATTATGCACATTATTTATATATATATATATATATATATATATATATACTATTATTAATAATTTAAATCTTTTTTTATATTTTATTTTAATTTATACATAATATATATTTTTAGTTAGTATAGCATTTTTGTATTTTGTGTACTGTATATGTTCATTTGAATGCATTAGCAAATAAAATATATTACTTATAAATTATTTAAAACTATATAAACGAATAAATACATTATACATAAATAATAATCATTAATAATGTGTATAATTTTATTTATTTCTTAATTATTCATATTTTATCTGCATATCATGTAAGCAAATTGATTTTTACTTTAGTTTTACAACTCAGTGCAAATTCAGTGCAAGCCAAAGTCCACCATACCGAGCATGAATGACAGACCCATATGGATTTCATTTATGTATAATTAATATAAGTACCTTATCTTGTATAACGTAGCAGTACCTTATCTTGGCCAGGTCGCCGTTGTAAATGAGAATTTGTTCTCAATCGGCCTACCTGGTAAAATAAAGGTTAAATAAAAAAAAAAATAAAAAAATCTGTTTATGTATATAATATATAAATTATTATGATGTAGAAATATGTAAACCTATTTGTAAACAATCTCATGTTCTGAACTGTGTTTAATAAAAATACATTGTTATGCGGGGGCAGGTACCGAAATTTGCAAAATTATGATATTGCTGGAATTTTTTTTCCAAACTTTTTTTTTTAATGGTTTTAAAACACAATACATTTTCTCTGTACTTAATTTATTGCCTGTTTTGTCTATTTACACATGCTTGCATAATTTTTGACGGTCGCCCTGCAATATGAAAACACTGTTTTTTTTTTATTGTGCAGATTTTTTTGCTATGGGTTTTTGGCTTTAACATAGCCTTACAGGATGCTTTGATCTTCTGCATACTTATGGCATGGATTTGAAGTGACTTTACTGAGTTCTATGTAAAAGCCTGTAATAGTGATACCAACAGTCAAACAATGTATCATAAGTAAAACAGCATGTTTTCAGAATAATGAGGCAGAATGTGTATTTAGAATGCGTGTTCACGTCGTGTTTTCTATTATTTGCAGGTCCATTGTCTCGGAGCCCTTGTGAACTTTTGCCAGTTGGGGTGGGTCACCCGGTTCAGGCCATGTTAAAGAGTTTTACTGCCCTATCAGGCTGTGCTAGCCGAGGAACCACCAGTCTTCCTCAAGAGGTGCACATCATCAACCTACGAAAAGGCAATGCACAAGGAGCCAGAGAGAAACCAGCAGAGGTACAGTAAGGTTCCTTCACTACTAGACCTGAAATGCTGCAACGGATGTGCACTAACCCCTTTCCATAAGCATTGATTAGCTCATTTCAGTTATGTCATAATTAAGCGTTTGAACATGTATGCTATCAAAAAACAGCATGATCTCAAATGTACTCTTAGTAAATAAAAATGTGAATCGAACAAACCCCAAACATAATTACAGTCAAGTTAAGTTTTAGAATTAACGATCCCTTGAGACAGCAGTTACCACAACATAACAAAGTTGTGTTGTTATTATATACATACATGTTATTAGCATACAGGCTAACTTAACTAGTGACACGTATTAATGCATTTATTAAATCAATGAACTTTAAAATTCGAACACATTATTCTCTATGAGTGTACACACACCGGCGGCGCCATTCGGCGTCTGTTCGCGGCGCCCAGCAACGGCTCAGGACCGTGTTCAAAATCCTGCTGCGCCACAGAGCACCATTTACACAGTTTTATATAAAATTTAAATTATTTTTGTCTCAAATCGTTGCTAATGGATCCTGACTTCGCTCTATGCTGCAATATACATTTAGTTAGGCATTCATTTACAGAAATCAGCTGCTTGAATGACAATTGGTGATGTTATTGGATTTTTCAAGTGAGATTCTCAATTCATTCAGTTAACGGATGCTCTGAGGTAAAGTTTTCCGACTGCAGACTCAGCAATGATTTCATGTCGTTAAACATAACAATATTGCTGGCCATACACTGATTAGAAAGTGCGCATCCGTTGTGCGATACTTGGAGTTGTCCTAGACGTGGCGCTTCTCGTCTTTATTCAATCGATTAATCGATCTGTTTCCATTTGGCATTCAATGGTCAAACTAGGGATTCCAATCAATTTACCACTTCCAATTAGAAGTCCCTTAAGGTCACCAATGCTGCATTTATTTAAGTAATAACACAATAAAAACAGTAATCTTATGAATTACTATTAAAATTGAAAATAACTGTTTTCTAAACTGTAGTTGCAAGTGGGTAGCTTGACTATATTTAAAGGAACACTCCGACTTTTTGGGACTTTAGCCTATTCACCTTACCCCCCAGAGTTAGATAAGTCCATACATACCTTTTTCATCTCCGTGCGTGCTATAAGTCTGTTTGACGCACCCACCGCTAGCCTAGCTTAGCACAAAGACTCGATGTGACTGGTTGCAGCTTTCATACTAATCCAAATGAGTGACAAAATAACGCAAACGTTTTCCTATTTACATGTTGTGATTTGTATAGTCACATAATGTACAAATAACAAAGTCAAATGAGACACAGACATCTTTTAACCGTATAAAACCTGGGAACTATTCTCTGAAGGCGAAGCACTGCTACTTTGACGGAGTAATAACCGCATCACCTGGGACACGCCGTGGTGAGGAGCGGAGAGTTCGCTCGGTGTTTGGGTAATAGAGTCAGCAATTTATAAATAGTAAAAGCGTAGTTTAGAGTCATGGGTTTTCGCTCTATTGTAAATAGCTGCGACATAAACAGGGGAGGTAATACCATGTTTCACAGAATTCCAACTAAAAACGCTGACTGGATGAAGAAATGGCTAACTTACTCTGGATATTTATCCAAACACACCTAAGATTATCAAGGGACATTATGTTTGCTCGGTACATTTCAATGAGGACGACTATTTTGAAAAAATGGAATTTGCCACACGGACCATAATGTGCTGAAGGATACGGCCATCCCATCGATAGCACAGACAGGACAAGTGGATCACCTGCGGCTGAGGTAAGTGTTCCGTTATGTTTTTAGATGACCTACTGTAACAGTGCCATTATTAGCCAGATCTAATGTAACGTTAGTGACACTATTATATGATTAGGGTATGAATATGTTTTTATCTTGATGCGGTGCGGACGCGCTTGGGAAAAAAAAACGAGCGCGTTTACCGCGTTGAACTTGCACCCTGCGCGCGGCGCGCCTAGTAGCCTAAATTTGAAATAACCATGGAAATAACGAACTTGAGCGTGCAAAAGGGTACGATAGGCTGTGAGTTCATTGTGCAAAAACAATTTGTGCTATTACTTTCCCCTTATTCTATCCTATAGTAATGCAATACTGTATATTATATAGGCTACTGTTGAATACATTTGGTTCATTTGGTTAAATTGCATTTAAAATATATTGATTCCTGTAATAATAATTATTTATTCATGTGATATTTATAAATCTGGGTGCGTTTTTGGTTGGAAATCAATGAAAAATGGTACTGTATTACCTGGTCTCCCCTGTTTATTGTCACAGCTCATACAATAAAGCAAACACCCATGATAAACTATGCTTTTCTATCTAACGTTAGTAATTGCTGACTCTTTATTCCAACGCTGAGCGAAGCGAACTCTCTGCTCCTCGTCACGGTGCGTCTCAGGTGATTGTTATCACTGTCAAGTAGCAGTGCTTCGCCTTCAGAAAATATAGTATTTATACGGTTAAAAGATGTCTGTGTCTCATATGGCCTTGATATTTGCACACTCTGTGACTATACAAACCACAACATGTAAATAGGAAAACGTTTGCGTTATTTTGTCACTCATTTGGATTAGTATGAAAGCTGCAACCATTCACATCCAGTCTTTGTGCTAAGCTAGGCTAGCGGTGGGTGCGTCAAACAGACTTATAGCACGCACGGAGATGAAAAAGGTATGTATGGACTTATCTAACTCTGGGGGGTAAGGTGAATAGGCTAAAGTCCCAAAAAGTCGGAGTGTTCCTTTAAACCATATTACATTGAGATGAGATTGTTGCTTCACAAGCTACATTTTCAAAAGTAGCTTTCCCAACTCTAATTTCCACTTTAGCAGTTATGTCTTTTAGCACGTTCATGCAGACTTAAACACAGACTAGCAGAAAGGTTGACTAAAGACCCCTTTTGAGCACTATTTTAGATTGTTCAAATAGCAATTTCCCTGTTATGAAACATCAAACCACTAAACCTGGGAAACCTAGAGTTGTTTAAATGGCTTTATGGCAGAGCTGTTGCTTGTAAGTTTAACTTGCAATGATAAAGTGGTTATAAACATACTTTGATTTTGAACTTGGCTGAGATGAGGTGAGTTGGCTGGATTCTTAAGTTGTTAGTTGGTGGGTGTTGTTGAAACAGTGTGGGGTGCGCCCAGAGTTTGAGTATGAATTGATGTTGTAATTGCTGGAAAAACTTTTTGGCCGAGAGCATTGCTGACTCTAGATGTTCGCAGTGAGACGGTACAATCTCATCTTTGCGTTATCATTTCTGTAATTAGAGTGTAGTGCTTTTCTGAAATCAAAAAGCGATTCTGATATGAACCCTTCCTGCCCAAGTTGTGCGTTTTTTTTAAAATTCTGATTAGTAACCAATGAGTATGGAAACACAATATGTACTTGGAGAAAGATTGGCCGTCAAGTTTTCAGCCTTCACATATCACCAAAAACAACGCCATTGGGCCTCAGGAAAGTTTGTGGTAAATTTTTGAGGCTCTGTCTGGACTTTTGTGAGTGAAAAGGGAGGAAGAAAGAGGCAGTGAGAGGGGCCAGAAGAAGAAAGAAATACAGAAAGAGTGCAAATGGATGCAGTTGTCGGGCACTATCAGCCACGCGGATCGAGAAAGGCTTTTTTTTCCCCCTCTGGACTTTGTAAGGCTTGGGCTCACAGCTCTATTGAAATACAATATTGGTCCCTGCCGACACAGACAATGATGGCTTTAAACCGCCTCGCTTTCACTGTTGTGTGTTTTTTGCATCAGGGAGCAAGTATCACTCAACTGGGTCAGCGCAGACAAAAGGCTCTCTTCTTCACCCCTGCCAGGGTTCAAAGCCCACTTGGATTTTACTCTGTGGCGCTCCATTAGGCTGCCGCTCATATCCATACCATGTACTGTGTGCCCTCACGCATTGTAATCAGGATCGCTGTTGTTCCCTCCACCCTGACAGACAGGAAGCAGAAGAAAAGCGCACTGGCCAAAGCACAAGAGCGGATCGTTGTAAACATCCGTGCCAGAGAGATCAGATTGTTGTTGGTGGCTTCAGTTCGTGAAACAAAAGCCTGAGGAATGCTATCTGACATATCTCAGAAGAGTAAGCAACATAAAGTGAGCGAGTGAGAGAGAAAGAACTACTTTTGTTTGCAAGTTGTCAATCCCTAAGTCATTTGCAAACAGAAGATTCAAGTGTTTGATAAACAAAATAAATGCTTTTATAGGCAGAATTCACTCGACTTTTTTTTGGTAACTGCTTGCTGAAATTCACTACAGTCTCATGCTTAATTTGTTTCAATCAAAGTTTTCAGTCTTTATTGTCTTTATATCAAATGCAATGGTGAGTAAATAAAATAAAGCTATCTGCCAGTAAGTTTACTAGCTACTGCATCTAGCTACTGTAACATGCATCAAGTTTATTTCCAGAACTCCATATGATCTCACATTAAGCCTGTATCTCACATTAAGCCACTAAAATAAAAATATGTCTTGTTGCTTTTTGCTAGTGAGCCTTATTACTCTTTATCACTCATATATATTTAAAAATAAAATAAAATAAAATACATTTACTTTTAAAAATGCAATTTCAAGGTCAATATAAAACAAAACAACTATGTGTAAGAATTTTTATGAATGAATCATTTTTTTATTGCCAATGTGTGAACAACTTACACAAATACACATACACAACAAATACACATTGTTATTAAACTATTTGCACTTAGTATTTTTTTAATATATTGTCCATCTCTCTGTTTTTCGCTGCAATACATCCTGCTGCTACAGATATCTGCACTTATGTGTCTCATAATTGTAAAATCTAAAATTGCACGCATTTTATATATTGCACATATTTATATTTATATTATTTCTCTTTTATTCAGAGCCTGTATATTGTGAATGTACTGTAGAATGACAATAAAATCAGTCTAAGTCATCAAAACAGCAGAGCTTGTGCAAAAATATCCACATCTCCATGATCAGATGCTTTCTTAAAGTTACACTCTGTAACTCTTTTAGTTTATTCTTAGCTAAAAATACTTAGTTCTTTCAAAATATATATGTGCTCATTAATGTATATTTACTTCGTTCAAGTAATAAAGTATTCTTGTGAGTGTATAATATGCCATTGAAAATACATACGGGTAAGGGGTTCTAACGTCGGTCGCCAGGTTGCCCCTCCATCTTGAAAGTACATTAGCCAAAGAGGGACATACCCGTTAATTCAAGTTTCGCCTTTCGCATTTACGTTTGAGTTAACACTAGGTCAAAGCCATGTTAATCTTGGACTACATTGGCCACCGTAGGAGTTAAAACGAAATCGGAATTGAGAGGAACAGAAACTAATATTAACTGGATGGTCATATACCTT
The DNA here is from genome assembly GCF_016745375.1 of Pimephales promelas. Next base: position 2,132,009 of record NW_024121421.1, read on the forward strand.
TTCACCGCTAGATGGGGTAAAAATCACACAGTGTATCTTTAACTGCTGTCATTTTTGTTTTGTTTATTTTGTTGAGAGGAAAGCACATATTTGCATTCATCTAAACGTCGCTCTCAGCAGCGAGGATGGCATCGGGATGTTCGTTAACCATATATCGCTGCAAAGATTTTTAACTTCTTTTTACTTCTAAGCAAAGAGTGAAAAAAACCCCTGCTGTGAGTATATCAGGGTATTGCATCACGTTCATCGTTACTGAAGCATCTCTTGTACCTTGTGTTTGCACGAGTGCGAGCACAAGCAATACGTTGCTGGCTGCAGTTCACTTAACAGCCACTGGTGTCACTAATAACAAGGGCTTCTGAATTCTACCATTCAACCAGAAAGAAGTCATGTAACCATTTCAATAACTCTGAAGATGTTCAGTTAAGCTAAAAAAAAAACCTAAGCGTCCCTTTAAGTGGTCTCATAGCCTAGCCAAATCACTAAAGCCTGTTAAAAAGTTTTTTGTTCTGTTGAGTGTGAAGTGTCTGGTGAGAAATTTGTGTAAAACCAATGCAAACAAAATTTATCCAAAAAAAAACAAAACACTTTTTAAAATAAATTCTTTTCTTATTTGAACTATTCATTAGAGAATCCTGACAAAAGGTGTATAATGGTTTCCCCCAAAAATATTAAACAATATTAAACCGTTTTCAACGATAATAAAAATAAATGTTTCTTGAGCACCAAGAAACAGCTGGAGCTGGTTGGGTAGTTAGTCTGAACAGTGCCCAAAACTGTTTTAAAACTGTTTTAGTCCAGCCTGGTAGACAAGCTTTTTCAGCAGGATTTCTGAGTGTGTAAGCGTCTCTAGGCGATTGATCCAAACAGCAGGTCATGGATAAACACCAGCACGTCTGATAGCATGACTCCTCTGTGCACGAGCTCCATGAGTCACAGGTCGTGCTATTGGATCCCATCCTCTAAATGTGCTTCGTCAGGACTTTGCAGTGGCCTGAAACCATGTCCTGGAGATGTGTGAAAGTCAACATGTCTCAACTAGCCATCAGGATTCCAGCAGCCTACAGCGGAAAGCGAACTGGAGCTCTGCCGATGATGTATGAGCCATGTCATTTTCTGCTATGCTATAGTGCCATTAGCACTTCGTTTTTGTTGGCAAATGGCTAAAGAGCTCAATTCCCCATGATGCTATTGTTGTGGTTTTGTATCAGTATCTTGGTAACAGATTTGCCATTTTTTGTGCTATTTGCACATAACTGGTTAACAATTGAATAGAGGCCAAGACTGTGTTTACTCAGCACATTCTAGGGCCTTGTTGGAGTCATGACTGCAATATGTCTTGGTTCGTTTTCCTTATGCAGATTTATTATGTAATTTTTTCTTTATTGTAGTGGAAAAAGGGAGAATAGGATATGTGTAACATGAGTAATACAAAGCAAATGCTTCGACTAGCTCGGCAAGTACAAATGCAACAAAATAGAATTACAAGTTTCGATGTAGCTTCCTAAATTATGCAAAAAGCTTGTGGAGACACTAGTGGAACCAAACGATATGGCAGAAATAAAGACAAACTGTCAACCTACACATTGTAAAATTGTATCTTTACATTAAACTGGAGAAAGAATAACATCACAAAAATGAACAGTTACGTGCTCTTAATGAACCAATGAGCGGATTTTAAGCTTTCCCCTTAAGCCTTATGAGGTGAGTTTTGTCTACAAACACAGGAAGATAACGCTTTTCCTCTCTGTACATTCCAAGCCATAGATCTTTCAAAGATCGGTCCAGATATCGTGCTCAGTGATCGGAAGAGAAGATTAAGGATTCACTGAACAAAAGTATAATGACAGCTGTTGATTTAAACACATCCAGACTGGCGAACTTTTCTACCTAAAGAACTATGGAACAGAATATAATTATACACACATATATGGAAAATGCAGGACCAGGTTGTTAACAGAGATTCTGATGTTTGTCTTATCTGTATTTAAAAAAAATCTTCTTAAGTAATAAATATGTTAACATCCATAAAACAACATAAATGTACTTAAGAATTCACAATATAACAGTATCACATTGGATATTGGCCAATATTTTAGTGTTTATTATTATTATTATTTGTCTGTATCAGCTTATATTGGATATTTATTGTGTATGCACATTTTCCCGATTCTTGTATTTAGGTTAACTTTTGCTCTCAAACCAACACTCTCTTTATTTTTAATAGCACTAATAATTATATAACAGTGTTAAATGTTTAGCAGAAATGAATGAATATCCATATCGCATGCTGCACAATTTAATGTTTTGATGGCTGACTTTTAGTTTTTAGCATCTTAGTATAGAAAATAAATATTAATATCGGCCATATAGCCATTATTCATTTATTTATATTTTGAATTTGCTTTTATTTTTCTATTTTTCATTTTAATTTTAGTTGTGCTTTTCTCATTTTTTTTTAAATATTTCTATTTAGCTTTAATTTTTTTTTTTTTAGTTTTCAGATTAATTTAAAAAAAAAAAAAATTTATGACTTTTTCAGCTTAATTATTTTGGTAATTTTTCCAGTTCATTTCTCTTATTTCAGTTAGTTGCCATGGCCAGTTTTCTAAGTCTTTTACGTTAGACATTTGACATGTATTGTTTTTGACCCATTGAAAAGTGTCTTGCTGTAAGTATAGACCTAACTATATTTTATAATTATAATGGGAAAAAAAGCTTAATATGTTCTTTAAAAAACAAAGCTTAATATCTCAGCCAACTTTTTCTTTCCAAATAACCTGTCTTGGTTTGAGTATGATTATGATGGAAGTCAAAAGTACAGATTAAGCTAATTGTTATTATTTTAATTTTTTTTTTTTTTACACTGTGACCATGTGTCCAAAGTGCCCTTTGCGGTCGGATGTTTCTTTTAAAAACCACGACTCCAGTTACTGGTCTCGAATTCAGCTTGTGTGGCTCAGAAACCAGTCAACTATAACATCCCAAAGGGGAACTGTAGGGTCATTCTAATGGTAAAATTCTCAGAAGACTGTCATTCACTTAATATCTGTTTCTCACTGTGGTTGAAGTTCATGTTTTTGTCCATTGTGGTTCTCTGCAAGATTAAAAAAAAGCATTGTCTTGCTAATCACACAGAATGCTGAGCCCAGGCATCGTCTTCCTTCCTTTGGGATTACATTGTTTATAAGTGTCCTAATGTCATGCAAGTCTATTTGTCCTTGACACGTTTATGCAGCCGATAGCGCCGTATTTCTTATGGTGTACATATGAACCCCTCTTGACTATTTTTTTTGGACTGCTTCCAGATGTTCTCCATTTTTCTGTGGGGCCGTGTGCTCAGTGTGTACAGTATTCGTTTGCTTGCTTCACTGTGCTAATGAAGGAGTGCTGGGTTACCCGGCACGCCAAAACGTTCCTCACCAGTTATATTTAAGAATTTTTATGTATTGACGAAACTCGACTCTGTCCTGACACCTAGCTCAGTGTCTCTCAGGCCTTGTTCACCTGTGTGGTCCCTGGCTGAATGGTTGGAGGACAGATAAATCTGCCTGTCCGTGACTCTTTGGCAGCACAGAGGAGGTTTGGAAGGGGCTGAGGCCGGTTTGTGGGGTCATGGCTGAGAGAGAGAGAGTTTGGCCCTGTTTCTTAAATGGAGAAAGATAAGCACCCAAGGACTTCTGGCTGGATCACAATGAGCCTTGAAATTAACAACCACCTACCTGGGGCATTGGCACAGATGTGGCCTTCTGGATTCACACACCCACATTTAAATCGCTAAACGCACAACCAAAACCTTCCTTCTCTCTTTTTTTTTTCACAGATAAACACACACATACATACACACACTGTCCTTCAGTTCTAATCCAGCATGGAGACTGTAGGAGGGTCGTGTTTCATGTGCCCAGGCGCCACCGGCCTTCAACGACAGATGGATCAGATCCCAAGACATAAACAATTCAGCAAAGCCCTGATTTACTGCTCCTAAATACAATGTTGAAAACCTAGAGGGGCGATAGGGTTACTGTCCATCCCGGTTCCGCCAACTAGCGGGACTTGTCCGTAGTACACTACGCAGCATTAAGATTTGCAAACGTAATGGATTGATACAACCTGACAACCTTGGTCTGACCAATGTTCCCTCTAATCTTTGAGCAATACTTTTCTCTATTTTATGGATATTTTAGCCACCTGAGCAAAAAAAATTCTTTATACCAGAACTGTTCAGTGTTATTAACTGACGTATGTATGTAGTTTTAATAGATTGTTTTCACGTGACGTCACGCCACTGCGTTGCCATGGCGTGAAATGCAAATGGAGGGCAGGAAGTAATTTGCTCTATATAGAAAGCACTATAACACACTCAAAATGCCTGTGTTTTGCGTCATTTATCGTTACTTAAATCGATCAAACCACGAGGAGTTTTTATCATGTACCTAAAGTTGTTGTTCATACGGGGGGAAAATGCTAGAAATTGACCGAAAAAACTCTCGAAAAACGGCTTGCAAACCCACGTTTGCGGTCGGGAGGAGCCGAATGGGAAAATGCCCGTGTGTGCAGTGATCACTTCGTCAAAGGTGAGTTAATACAACAATTCAAGTGGCTATGTTTGTGTAATGTGTAATGTTTCCGAACTTTGTAAAATCAAAGTATGCCTGCAAGACGAGGTAGTTGCTGATCTCTACCGCCTCGATGGCTGGAAAATCTTTCAATTCAGTTGAAAAATCGCTCCTTTTCATAACGTAAGGATCACGTCCAAGTTGGTCCAACATATGTTTGATTTTTTGTTTGTTTACATCTTTCTCTTGTAATAGCGTGTAAAGTAGTACAGTACGTACTTTCCTCCATTTGGTCCATTGCGCTCTTCACTCCTTGCCCTCCATCTGAATTTTGCGCGTCATCATAATCACGTGACTGAAACCCAGCTATTGTAAATTTCTCAAAGTTTTGTTACTGTGCTGTGCCCATCGTCAGTAATTTCCACCAAGCCACTCTTACTCTACAGAGTTTGACCAGAGCATTGCCATTATCTCATTTAAACTACAATCAAATGGATTTCCCCACACATTTCGGGTCTGTCCTCTGCACGGCAATTTATTATTTCTGTGCGGCCATGCACACGCGCAACTTAGAGGGAATATTTGGTCTGATGTGATAACTTTTACATTTGTTTATTTATCACCAATTACTTAATCCAGAATATCCAGTACATTGTCCTGTACTATATGGAAATGTGGATTAAACCTCAGTTGTTTAATTGATTTATTTATTGATTGAAATGTTCCAAGCCAGATTTAAACTTGTTTCCCACAATGAACTCTGTACCAAAAATGTAGGCCTGGTTTCACAGACAGTAAGCCCTGTCTGTGAAACCAGGCATGAATGTATTAAAATATTTGAAATAATGATAAGCCTTGACTTAGTACTCTGTCATAATGATGGATCCTGTGTTCGTTTTATATGTATGCCTCTGAGTTGAGAAACTGAGCAAATAGGAACACTGTCTTTCTAACATCCTCCTGTTAGAAATAACAGCGCCACTTGCCCTTCAAATTGTGTGAATTTTGCAAGCTGTTTGTCATGCAACCTCTTGGAATGTTAGTCAGGTCATAGAGTTCATAAATTCATCTCATTTTGTTTGAAGCGGCCATTCTCGTGTTTGCTTTGGACTGGGTCTTGGATGCTTGTTTACAGAGTCAGCATGAATGCAGCCGGTCAGTCAGCAATTACGGCAAGGTTAGTCTCTGAACGCTCCAAGTCCTCCACATCCCCTCACAGGCTTAACTCTGTCGGACAGAGGTGAACACACTGGGTCTGAATTGCGAGGAAGAGTGTTTTGGGGTCATAGTCAAAACTCAAGTACATAGTATTTGAACTTCATTGCTGTCTTTAACTATTATTTTTTTTTAGGAATTTGTACCTTATCCAAGTAATGTTGCAACTAAAGCTTTGAAGTCTTACTCAATAACGTTTTAGTGGAAGCTGTTTGGGGTAAGTAATACTTTTATTGAGCAAGGACTCATTGAATTGACCAAAAGTGACAGTAAAAGCATTTATAATGTTGCAAAAGGTTTCTACTGATTAAACACTGTTCTTTTGAATCCTGAAAACATGTATCATAGTTTCCACAGAAGTATTACGCACCAAACTGCTTAGTTATTAATACACAGTTTTCAGCACTGATAACAATAAGCAGTTTTCAACATAGATAAAATAACCATTATTAATAATTGAGTACCAATACAAATTGAGCTGCAAATCAGCAATGATTACTGAAGGTTCATGTGACACTGAAGACTGGAGTAATGGCCAACACATTCTCATCCCAAGACGTCTTATACAACGTTTTTGCCAAAACGTAGACATCCAATGTACATGGCACCCTTTAGCGTCAATATATCACACACAGAGGGGGTGGGTTTAGGTCTGGGGTAGGGTTAGGGTTAGACCACTAGGGGGCGCTAAAGGGTGCCATGTGCGTTGGATGTCTACGCTTTGGCAAAAGTGGCGTATATGACGCCTTGGGATGAAAACGGGCTGTAATGGCTGCAGAAATAAATTACATTTTAAAATTTAAATTGTATCAATATATCTCACAATATTATCGTTTTACTGTATTTTTTAATCAAGTAAATGCAGCCTTGGTGAGAATTAAAGACTTCTTTCAACAACATTTTTTAAATATCCTTTTACATATATGCATTTAATGTCATTCCAAATGTAAGAGTTTGTGCATGACATTTTGTTTGTTTGTTCACAATGTAAAACAGGGAAATGAAAAGTGATTTTGCTTTAGACATATTGAGACATTGCAGGTTCGAGTCCTGCTTGTTCTCCTCTTTCTAATATTCACGGAAAATTAAATTATGTCTGTTTTGGCACAATAACCTTGACTAAAACTAAAAGAGGACCTCAGGAAAAAAAAAACAATTTGTCGAAAAAGTGTGATATGAACAATTGTTTATTGTATATTGCACAGAAATACATCACCACTCACACAGACAGCAGCTGCAAGGTGTCAGCGCTGGCCTCTTAAACACATCGATAACATCCTTGTGTAAAATCTTTCCCAAGCACAGCCTCCCTCCTTCTGCTCCCCTCACACATACACATATTTCCATTTTACTGCACAAATCATAAGAAACTGTTTCCTGTCCCTCTCTCTTTTCCCAGTGCCAGTGTGTTGTACAGTGTTACAGTAGACAGGCTGTGTTATCCTCTCAATAATAGAGAGAGGTGCACAGCTGTGATTTGCTCTGTAATGGCCATGGCACTGGTCCAGACTTAACCGCAGCACTGGGAAATTAAGTGAAACTGAACACCTAGCAGTGACTGTGCATACTGCTTGCACTTCATCACTCTCACTGAAAATATAACAGTACTTTCTTTTGCTTTAGTCATTTTTTTTATTCTTGAATAATGCAATATTTTTTCCCACATGAAGTATTTGTCAGAGCTGTGGTGCAGTGGACATATTGAGCGATGGTGCACATGTGGGAGATTCAAGTTTGAGTTCTGCTTGTGATATGATCTATATTCCATTCACTCTCTCTTCCTATTATATATATATATATATATATATATATATATTAACATGTATATATTGCCTCCATGGTAGATACTGGTCAAACCAGGATAAAGTGCAAAGAAAAAAGACTCTTTAGAGATCCGTAGAAAGAGTATTTTCTATCGAAACAGGACTTTGTCAGGACATATTATATAACCTTTTTTTTTTAACCAGCCAATAACGTTCAGTTTATATAAAATCAGCAAACTTGAGCTGTGGTTGGCCAATATTTGTAAGCTTTTTCACTGTCATTGTCTTGTCTTTTTTTTTTTTTTTAATCGAGTTCTAAATATTTTTTGGTTGATTTATTATTTATTTTCAAATTATTTATTTATACATTTTCAAATTATTTCAAATTATGGTCATAAATGTAAGGTAAAATAAATATGAATTAAAATAAAATAAATATGAATTATTGATTAAAATAAAGTATTCATTTACACACACACACACACTTAAAAATACAATTTAAATAATCATATATCCACATTGTTTTTTTTTCTTTTTCAATATATCTGCCTTTTAAAATATTAAGCCCTGCTAAAAAAATTGTCAGCTTTTGGCCATTAAATATAATGGACATGGTCTTGGGGTTTTAATCGGAATGCATTAGTTACGACCCATCGTCTTTTCCGGGAATATAGGTTATGGTGACGTTAGATGATGCAGTGGAATGTTCTTTTGGCAGTGCAGTAAGATCCCGACTCATTAAGGAGTCTTTTTTCTATGCTTTTGATTAAGAGCTGTGTCTGTGACCATTCCTGCAGCCCTGTACATCAAGACAGCTTTTTCCTTGCGGTGAGAGAGCTGAGACATAAGAGATATTTCCATGGATCTCAATGTCCTTATCTAAAGAGTTCAGGGAGACGGATTCTCTCGACTTCAAACACACTTGCATTGAAAGTGCTGCTACAGACAGCAAACCAGCCCAGTCAGAGAAACCCTTTCAAGCCTGCAATCTGCTCCCTCCATCACTGCCAACTCCACAAAGGCCTGGCTGGAAGGTGGTAGTCTGATACCCTTACGGCAAGCGGCAGAGAATTGCCGTGTTTTGACACGGGCCGCTTGGGCGGTAATCCTTTAGTTCCAAGTTAACGTACTCCTTCATCTCAAAGGACAAAACTGCAATGATCTCATCAGTCTCTGCAGTGACCTAAAAATCAAAGTGCCAGAACCTTTCTCTCTGCCGCCAGGCCTATATGTGTGTGCGCGTGGATGGATGGAGCGGGAAACAAAGCATTCATTCTGTGGCAGTAGATGTGATAAGGGCTATAAGTATAGTGTGTTCTGGAGAGAAACTCTGTAGGCCGATAAGAGAAGAATTACTCTATGGCGCATTTACACTAGATTAGATGCACTACTCAGAATGTGAATAAATATACCAGCTCGAGGAGATTGGAGCAGTGCTTCTCAACTGGTTTTGCAGACTTGCAAATTTAACCCATACACTACCATATGTTGTTGAAAGGAGACTGTTATGCTCACCAAGGCTGCATTTAGGTGATCAAAAATACCGTAAAAATAGTAATATTATATTATAACCTTTATTTTACCAGGAAAGAAGCACATTGAGATTAAGAATCTCTTTTAAAGAGCCCCTATCATAGCATTTGAAATGTTTCTATTTTTGTTTTAGGAGTTCCCAAAAACAGTTTAATGTGCGTGAAAGGATAAAAAAACACTTTATTTGTCTTATAATATGCATTTATTTTTAACTGATTTGCTCAACGACTCCCAAATGATTCGTTCGACGATTCATTTTCCGAAACACCTCCTTTGAGTGACGCGAATCTGCGACGATTGGTCAAATGACCCAGTCAGTTGTTATTGGTAAACCGTAGGCAGAGACTGTCGGCAACGGAACGCCCATAACCAGGATTGTAACTTGTCAAGTGTTGAAAATTGTAAATATTGTTTGAACAAACGTGTCAGAAAAAGTGCACTTTCCACACGGTCCCTTACTCGCGTCTCTGTCAAGAGCAAAGTCGTTTAGGAGGTAATTGCAATTTTTCAATGAATGTCTGGTGAATATCAAAAACAAAACTAACTTTACCCCGCTAAGAAGCTGCGCGGAGTGTACACAACACACACAACACAATAACTATATTGTACATGCTACAGAAAACGTAACAGCAAACATTATTAATTTTACTTACAGATTCGGAGGAAGACAAACCTGATCCATATACACTGGATTGCAAATATTACTCGTTACAAATATGAACTCTGACCACTGATTCTTCACATGCTCGTCCCTGGACAATGGAAACAAGTGGCTGAACTGTCTTTGCAATGTAGAAAACAGCGTCTTCTCGACATGATGCGATTCAGCTGAAGTATTTGAATGTGTTCTAGAAGTCACTTCAAGTTTACACTTCCGTATGCGCGCGCAGTTGTTGGGAGCGGCCAATGACCTATCTACGTCACGATGTAACAGCTAATGACTCGTTTCAAAAACAATTCATTTCATAGACTCAGAGTCGACTCTCACTTTTGAAAGACAATAACTTAATATACGGTGCACTTTCAGATATAAATCTTTGCAGGATGTTTTCATCCCCTTAGAGCTATATTCCACACCATATGAACAGTCATTTTCAAAAATCCATGATAGGGTCTCTTTAAAAGAGCGTCCTGGCCAAAAATGAAAGACACAGCACATTTGAGTGTAACAAATAACATCCAACAACACATACACATATAGACACACAAGCAACTCCGATGTTTCATTCTCCAAATCATTTAAAACTATTTTAAAAGTGTCCAGCGAGACCAGTTTCCTCAGTTTCAATGTACTTTGCAAACAATTCCAGGCAGAGGGAATTGTGAAATGTTATTACAAATTAAAATAACCATTTTTCTATTATCATAAACGATTAAAAAGTTTATTTATTCCTGTGATGGTAATGCTGAATTTTCTTATTATCATTACTTATGATTTTCAGCAGCCATCACATGATCCTTCAGATCATTTTTAAAATGATTGTTGATTGATGATTTTGGATCATTATTAACATTGATAATACTATTTTTGTGAAAAGCATGATTGTTTTCAACATTGAAGGCATGTCATGCAAACTGTGCAGGTTTGTGGCTCATTTCTACAAACCACAGATGAATTTGTGGCAATTTGTGTTGATACAACTCTATGGTTTAACGTCACAACAACAAAAAACAATATGCCAAACATTACTTACTTCCCTTCTAAAAGTTGACAATAATGGGGCTTGCAATGGCTGATTCTGATTCTAAAAGAAGGATAGCAAAATATGTGGTTCTTGATCCACCAGTTGAGTACCACCAGACTAAAGGAAGCTTGCAAGGGCAAAAAAAAGCCATATAAATGTATCAAGAGAGGCAAAAAAAGATATGAATAACTTAATAGAAGAAAAATAGTAAACAATTGTACAGGTGATTAAATACCAGTAATAAAAACAGTTTTGTGGTCAGAACTCAAGTTATCTTAAGTTATAATTAATGTGACAACAGGTGAAATCCTGTAGTATATTTGGTATTTGTTGTGGTCTACTACTCTATGCAAACCAGTATCGACATACTTTTGGTCTTTCACCATCCGGTACAGAGCCATGGGACTTATCAGACGTTTACAGGGTGTGGCATTTCCCTTGTCAAAACTGTTTGTGTCACAAAAATAACCACGTTCTATCTTTTGACAAACAAGCGTAGTTTTCTCTTAGCAACTTGAGGGCAAACAGCGGATAGCCCGTGTCTCTTATCCCTCTCTGAGTGTGTGATTCCACAGCATGGCTGAAAATAAACAAAGTCAAGCCAGTTTAATCTAACTCACAGGCCATCTTTGTCTAATCAATTTAGCGAAAGTTAAACATCAAACACCAGCTCTTGGCCGCGGCTCAGCGTGAGGCAGAGCGGATGATTGTTTTATCAGGTGGAATTCTTAGATAGAGGGACTGGAGCCTCGCAAACCCAAACAGGAGATTTTGAAGAGGTGGAGGGGACAGTGGCAACATTGCCACCTCCAGCCTGAGAATCTATCTCAACGATTGCCAAGTGAATCTAATGCTATTCTCCATTGTTTTAACAAAATTTGATCAATTAAAAACACATACACAACATCTGTTTTGTTCTTTGATTCTTTTATTATATTCACATTCTGCATTAACAAACAGAATGTTTGGTTGTAGCACAATGTAGTGCTGAGTTTGCTTAGCCTACAAAAAAGGCTTATTAATGAATTTTAAGGCATCCTTCTATTAATTGTCTAATAAAAACTTATAAAAATCCTTAAATGAACATATAAACTCATAGATCGTATCTTAAAGGGACGATGTGTAGGAATTTCTCCCATCTAGCGGTGAAAATGTATTTTGCATTCAAGCAAATTGTGCTCCTTAGCGCCTCGCTTTTTCAAATGCACATTGTATACGGTAGCTATTATGCGCCAAAAAGCAATGACAGTGTGTCTTCTAATGGTACGTTCACACCGGACGCGAATAGCGCGTCAGGCGCGAATGATTTCCATGTTAAGTCAATGCAAAGACGTGTTACGCGTGTAAAAAATTCCTGCGGCGCGAATGAGGCATGGAGCGCGGCGCGGAAGACGCGAATACGCTTCATTCACGCGTCAAGTTAGTAAAACATTATTTCTATATACGAGACATGTTCATTTTGTATTGAATGTTATTCATTCCATATCAAGATTATATGAAATAGTATTATGATGTAAAGACAATCAACATATGTGCATAAGTTCGTGTCCGGACGTGAGAGAGAAAAAAAATCACAGGACAAGTTAAAGGGTTAGTTCACCCAAAAATGAAAATTAAGTCATTAATTACTCACCCCCATGCTGTACCAACCCCGTAAGACCTTCGTTCATCTTCGGAACACAAATAAAGATATTTTTGATTGAATCTGAGAGCTGGATCAGTCCTACATAGAATGCCAAAGGGACTGGCTCTTGACGGCCCATAAAGTCATTAAAGAAAAGGTTTAAATATTCCATGAGCCTACAGCGGCTCAATTATAAGTTTATCAAGCCACGAGACTACTTTTTGTGCGAAAAAAAACATAAATAACGACTTAATTCGACTATTCTATTACTTCCTTATGGGCGCATGCGCGAGAACTGAGACGAGGACGTTCTTCTCCTTCGACTACTTCTTGTTACCGGCTGCTCCGCTTAGGAGTTTTACCGCCACCTACCGTATAAGATACGGTAGCAAAAACAATGGCCGGCAACGGATTTCGATTCTGACGTCAACTTGTTTTTTTGTAATCTCTGGTCATGTTTCCTTTTACGATCTATTTTGGACTTTTCTGTCGACGAGGATTTGCAATGCAGCCTTTTAAACTGGCCGGGGCAGTGACAAGCGCCTCTCACTGCTCTGCTCCTCCGTTTCTGCAGCTTTCAGTTACGTCACGCTGGCTCTGAGCGAAAACACGCTGTGGAAACGCGTTAGCCTTGTACTTTTTGTCCCTCTCTTCTATTAAATTTTTTCAAGATGGCGGAACTACATGGAAGCCTCCGTGGACCTACCCGTCCCATGTCTTTGAAGATAATAAATTCTTCGTTTACGAGGATAAGTCAGATAATTGGCAGAGGTATTTGTACACCATTGAGGACATATTTATGAATAAAAATGTTGATTTAAAATAATATAAGTACACATTGTCCTTTTAATTAAGTGGATTTTGTATAAAAAAATGCAAACATTTTGGATAACTGAGAAGACTGAGATCCGTTGTTGTAAATGTTTTATGTTCAAATAAATTTGGTCGCAACTTTCAGTTCACTGTGACTTAAAAAATATGATTTTTTTTTTGCCTTTTTATAGCAAAAATATAATGGGTCTTTGGCAACTGTTTGATAAATTCACCCCGTGCAAAAAAAAAAAAAAAAAAAGAAAAGAAAAAAAAGTGCATGTTCATCATAAAGCGAAACCTTTCTGTTCTCTTTAAAGAGGTCAAGTGTGTGTTTGTGCACCTAACACACATAGAGGCTTACGGCTATCAGATCTATCTTCCAAACTTGCCCTAAAATCATACAAGCACACACAAACACACAGCATGATGGCTATCGGTTGCCCACGTGCTCTGGAGTGTCTGCACAGAGGACTGATGAGGTAGACATATCTGTGTGTTTGCACGCTTAGATACCGGCAGATAGACATCACAGTGTACTAAATGGGCTTTAGGTTGAGGTCACAGATCACTGAGCAGTGGTGATAACAGCGCACCACAGATTGATCTGACCCTCAATCTTTACCTCATTTATTCTTCTTCAGCCATGCAGAAAGAACCAAGATGCACAACACGCACAAAGATTTGCTCGCACAGCTCTACATTGTTTCAAACAGAGTGCAGTCAAACTGAGTCGTAGCGAAGATCATGTACAGACACATGGCAGTGATTTGATCAAATTTACAAGAAAATCTCTTGACAGCACAAATCTCTGCTTTGCTAAGCAAAGTTAAGTGTGTTGCTCTGACACAGTCACAGAGAATGTGCAAACATTGCTTTAGTTTGAGAAAGCAAACCATAAATAACTGAAAGAGTTGTTTTCAAGATCTACTGTTTTTCTTTTTGTGTTTAGTTAAAACTGCCTTTGTGAATTTTCGCAGTATATGGAAGACTGTTTCCTCATCTGAGATACAGTTTAAAATAGATTGCAATCACAATTCAGATACGGTATATATACAAACCCAATTCCATAAAAGTTGGGACACTGTACAAATTGTGAATAAAAACAGAATGCAATGATGTGGAAGTTTCAAATTTCAATATTATATTTAGAATACAACATAGATGACATATCAAATGTTGAAAGTGAGACATTTTATATTGCCATGCCAAATATTGGCTCCTTTTGGATTTCATGAGAGCTACAAATTCCAAAAAAGTTGAGACAGGTAGCAATAAGAGGCCAGAAAAGTTAAATGTACATCTAAGGAATAGCTGGAGGACCAATTTGCAACTTATTAGGTCAATTGGCAACATGATTGGGTATAAAAAGAGCCTCTCAGAGTGGCAGTGTCTCTCAGAAGTCAAGATGGGCAGAGGATCACCAATTCCCCCAATGCTGAGGCAAAAAATAGTGGAGCAATATCAGAAAGGAGTTTCTCAGAGAAAAATTGCAAAGAGTTTGAAGTTATCATCATCAACAGTGCATAATATCATCCAAAGATTCAGAGAATCTGGAACACTCTCTGTGCATAAGGGTCAAGGCCGGAAAACCATACTGAATGCCCGTGATCTTCGGGCCCTTAGACGGCACTGCATCACACACAGGAATGCTACTGTAATGGAAATCGCAACATGGGCTCAAGAATACTTCCAGAAAACATTGTCAGTGAACACAATCCACCGTGCCATTCACCGTTGCCGGCTAAAGCTCTATAGGTCAAAAAAGAAGCCATATCTAAACGGGAACCAGAAGCGCAGGCGTTTTCTCTGGGCCAAGGCTCATTTAAAGTGGACTCTAGCAAAGTGGAAAACTGTTCTGTGGTCAGACGAATCAAAATTTGAAGTTCTTTTTGGAAAACTGGGACGCCATGTCATCCGGACTAAAGAGGACAAGGACAACCCAAGTTGTTATCAGCACTCAGTTCAGAAGCCTGCATCTCTGATGGTATGGGGTTGCATGAGTGCGTGTGGCATGGGCAGCTTACACATCTGGAAAGGCACCATCAATGCTGAAAGGTATATCCAAGTTCTAGAACAACATATGCTCCCATCCAGACATCGTCTCTTTCAGGGAAGACCTTGTATTTTCCAACAAGACAATGCCAAACCACATACTGCATCAATTACAACATCATGGCTGCGTAGAAGAAGGATCCGGGTACTGAAATGGCCAGCCTGCAGTCCAGATCTTTCACCCATTTGGCGCATCATAAAGAGGAAGATGCAACAAAGAAGACCTAAGACAGTTGAGCAGCTAGAAGCCATTATTAGACAAGAATGGGACAACATTCCTATTCCTAAACTTGAGCAACTTGTCTCCTCAGTCCCCAGACGTTTGCAGACTGTTATTAAAAGAAGAGGGGATGCCACACAGTGGTAAAAATGGCCTTGTCCCAACTTTTTTGAGATGTGTTGATGCCATGAAATTTAAAATCAACTTATTTTTCCCTTAAATTATGAATTTTCTCAGTTTAAACATTTGATATGTCATCTATGTTGTATTCTAAATATAATATTGAAATTTTAAACTTCCACATCATTGCATTCTGTTTTTATTCACAATTTGTACAGTGTCCCAACTTTTATGGAATTGGGTTTGTACAAAAAACATCAAAAACAGCTTGTCACTGGGGCAGTGTCATCATAGAGACATCTTTGTTGCTTAGTTTTCTTTATACCTTGCCATATTTGCAAGAAAAATCTGCAATTTTAAAATATTAAGTTGTATTGTAAGAAATAAAGTTCCAATTGCAGTAAATAAAATCACAATTAACATCAATGGTAGTGGAAATTCTCTAGAGCAATTTTGATACCACATTAAAAAAAAAAACAAATATAGTACTGTAACATTCTTTAAGTTATTACAGTAAGTAACTCTTAAGTAAAATCTCTGCCTAATTGGTAATTTATATTAACCAAACTGTAGAAAGACTGTTTTTGTTTGTATTTATTTGTATTTTTGTCCCAAATTTGTTGCAACACACCAGTACATTTGACATCCCTAAAAGTGACTAGTTATCTGATCACCAACTTTTTCTTAGTTTTCCCCATTTCTCCATGAAATATTCCATATCGTTTGTCCATCATCTTCTTTAATAGCCCTGCCGTTTCCCACGGACATCTCCCATTCCCCAAAACTTCATGTCATGGCCTGAGTGAACGCTGTGAATGTTATGTTCATCAAGGCTTAATGTTTGGCTTATCTTGCATTATTTGGCATCTAATTAGAGGATGTTTAGTGAACTAAAAGTTTGGGAGGACTATCGGTCACATAACAAGCTCTGTCAATATAGTCAACACCCTTCCCTCTGAGCAAGGAATTGCTGTCAGCAACAAAAGAAAAAGATTTATGTTAAGGAGTACAAGAAAGCAGGAATTATGAAGGTTTCACATCCAAATACACAGGAACTGCATGGTCTCCGCACAGGAACTGTAGTGTCTTGCTGACACTGTTAATTGATTTGTTGATTTGAATGATAGGTTGCTGGTGTGTTAAATGACATGGTGTGATCGGTTTCCCATCACCTCCTGCAGTGATGATAGCCTCTGGGGTGGGTTTGTACGGGGAGGTGCAGCTGTCTCCTATCAGAGCCTGTCGTTTCTTTGTAACTCAATCTGGCCGGACGGGCCCAAGCAACACCATCAGACAGCGGTTAGTGCAGTGACCTGTGAAATCAGGTCCAGACTCATACTCTGGGCTTCACACTGGCAATGCCTTACTTTTTATCTCTTGAAACTTGATCATTTCAACCAGTCCGTTCTTCTGAGGCCTGGATTTGGTCAGTTTAACAACTCGGTTTGCAATTCAGTGTTAGTTCCAGTGGTGACACTGTAGGTTGAAGAGGGCTGTAATGTGTTTTCCACCGCAATGGTGCTGTTGCTGGTGCCATCGCTGGTACTCAACAGGGGGGGGGGATCATCTCATATTTCTGCCAACTTAACAATGATGACCTAATCGAGTATGTTACAATCCGCAAAGCAGTGTTGGGTGTAACTAATTACTAAGTAATTAGTTACTGTAATTTAATTACTTTTCCCTTGAAAATGTAAAGTAAGGGATTACTCTGAATTTATCTGTAATTTAATTACAGTTACTTCTGATGTAATTGAGGTAAATAAATACTGTGTATAGATTAATCCGATCTCACAGCGATTTGTATGCATTTTATGAGGTGTCTAAATATTACGACCGCACTCGTACGAATTCGTATGAATTATTGTAAAATATGTATGAAAAAAGTGTGAAATGTCATGAGATCAGACATAAAACAATAGTGGGTTTAACATCAAAATGTATTGATCTGTATGTTAATGTATGTTAAAGTATGTTTATATAATGTAACCTTCACCACCTTGGTCAGTTTAAGGATAATTCATGCAATTTTATAGTATTTATTTGAAAAAATTAAAACAGATTCATGTCTATCCTTGTATTATTCAGCTGTTTGAGATTGATGTGGGATTTTGAAAGTAATTAGTAATTAAAAGTAATTAAATACTTTTTAGAGAGAGTAATTAGTACAGTAATCTAATTACACTGTTGAAGAGGTAATTAGTAACTAGTAATTAATTACTTTTTTAGAGTAACTTACCCAACACTGCCGCCAAGTCACCTGTTCTATCCATCGTTTGTTGATTGGATGTGGGCATAAGGGCTGTAGTCAAGACCACCTTTGTCGAGTCCAAGACAAGTCCAAGACCAGGACTAGTCGAGTCCAAGTCAAGACTGAGTCCAAAGAGGTTCGAGTCCAAGTCAAGACCGAGTCCAAAAAGGTTCGAGTCTGAGTCAAGACCGAGTCCAGGACAGGGGGGGAAAAAAAGGCCTTCAGGGCCTGAATTTCGTTTTTGCCAAACAAAATTATTAAATTTATCTTGCCTAAATGCACTCATTGCATTTTTTACAATGGGGTAATGTTGTTAAGAATTTACACAACACAAGGCTTGATTTAAATTGTTCAATTAAATTGAAAAAAGTTACAAAAATAAATACAATAAAGATACAAATAAAGACAAATAATGAGAAATGTTTTTGAATAGGTCTAACACTAGTATTCATAGACAGAAACTGAATAAAGTAATCAAATGGAAAATAACACTGGATAGTATTTTAGTCCTGAATAAATTAAACACATAGGCTATTAATCCTGATTCCTTTAACTTAAAGCTCTCTTTTGTTGTTTTTGAGGACAAAATTAATGACCGACACATGGTTACTGTCACTTTAAGAGCTAGTGCATGGATTCTCTGTTCATTATACTGGCATGCGTTTTATGCTTATTAAAGACAAAACCGACCATGTTTAGACCAGTATACTCACGAAGACCGAAATTGACACAGTTTTGAGTTAGGGGTGTGCAAAAAAATCGATTCACATTTGAATCGCGATTCAATCTTTACCGATTCAGAATCGATTCATAGAATTCCAAAAATCGATTCATATATATAGGCTATATTTTTTAATGGCGTGCAGGGGCGGAGTGGCAATCGGGTGAGTCGGGACTTTTACCGGTGGTCCGGTAGTGTTTCTATGGTTTCGAGGCTGCGAGGGTCGGTCTGATCAATAGTTATTGCAAGTTCTTGCCGCCCGCTGGTCAAACTGTGCAGCCACTCTGCTCAACCCGTAAATAAATGCATCGATCCGCAGATCTTATGTTTGAGTTCTGTAGTTCTTTTGCCAAGCGTGTCAGAGGTTACGGGTTCTAAACCGCACTCGTATAGTTTTCTCTCTCTCTCATCAAAACCGAATATGTCCATCACGTTTGTGTGCATTTTATTTTGTGATTTCACCGGAGTCTCCACAAGGGCGATAGATTGAAGCGCGCGTCCGAGAGAAGACTGTGCGCGCCACAGAGAACCATAGACAGTAAAAGAGAACACTGTATCCATGACACTGATCGCAGCGGACACGAGCGCTCAGCTTGATTTCAAAAACAACAGGTCTCTTATTTAATAGCGAACTAAATGATTGCTCTGCTAGTTAACTGGAGATACCCGCAAATTACGTGCCTATGAACGACTTCACTGGATCTAAACAAATCAATCTAACCATAGATGTTACCAGTAGCGGTGGCTTTTTTAAATCTATTTAAAATATTTTCGCAAGGGTTCTATGAAATTAGTATATATTTTTAGGAAGTTCAATGTGCCCAGTCGAGTTCACATTTCAACAGTCAACCTGGTAGCTGAAGTAGGCCTACTCCTTAAACCACATTTAGCATAATTGTTTGTTTGATCTGACTACAGCACTTTAAAGCTGAATGTAAAAGCTTTTTATTTAAGTTTTATTTTAAACTTGAATTAAATGTATTTAAAAGCTGGCCAAAGCTTGGCACTTCGCACTTTTTAGTTGCAAAAGTTTTTATTTTTGTATGAAGACATATAAAGTAATATCAAACTTTTCTTTTAAATGATGTCTACTGCAATCAATCACATAGGAAAAAGTAAACTACATTTATATAGACCTGCGAATCGTTTTTTGAATCGAGAATCGTTTTTGAATCGAAAATCGATTTTGAATCGAATCTTGAGACAAAAAATCGGTATCGAATCGTGACATTTTCTGAATCGTGCACCCCTATTTTGAGTGTTAAAGCAATATAGCTAATCCGTGAAAAATAACTGTTGTTACTGGCCAGCTGTTCTTGAGGTGGATTTTCTATGAATGTGCGCATAGTCATCCCAGAGAGTGCGCGAGGACTGATAGTTTAAAATTGCTTGAATGTTAAACTGGTAAGACTTAAAAAGACATGCAAATGGTAAGCTTCATTCACGATGCACTACTGGCCCGGATGCAAGTGAATATTCCGTCATGTCCCGACTCCTGAACGCGAGTGTGTAGTAGCCTATCGCATAGGGTAGGCCTTCCACAACACATGAGAGAAGAGAAGACGCGGCACCGCCAAACACTCACGCTGTTTGTGACATTGCGTCTGGTAGATAGTTATTAAAAGAATGATTTGATTTTATAATCTGTGTGGATTACGATTGCGGGAATATCCCACATTATAAACGGGAGACCTGCAGGAATCATTAAAAGTGTGCGCAACACCCAGTAACTGTAGTAACAGCATGAGAAGACGCGCTCCGTTGTAGTGAGCACTTGGTCGGTTAATTTGGGCATTTTCTAACTTAACGTTACCCTGATAGGCTAGTAATAAATGAACACACACAAAAATGTTAGACTCGGTCGAGATCAAAAGCCATATTTGGCAAGACCAGTGGCCGAGACCGAGACAAGTCCGAGTCCGAATACCAGCGAGTCCGAGACCATAGAAAAACGGTCTCGAGTCCGGACAGCCACTACAGCCCTGGTGGGCATTGCACCAAAATTGGAGGCAGATAAATGCAACTTTGCAGCTTTCTAACGTTAGTAATAGAAACAACTAACTAAAATGAGTAGTAGCTGGTTGAGGACCAGCAGGTATAAGAAAAACTTTTATTTCAGTGGCACCTTGTCAGTGGAAAGAGTGTGTGTGTGTGTGCATGTCTGTACATGCAACATAGAAGGATGAACTCTTTTCTTTATGAATGTATATGATATTCAATTACTGTAGAAATCCAGTGTATATTGTTCAGTTTAGTGCATGCTTTACAGATGCATTACAGCATCGCAGATGAAATTTCACAGAACCTGTGCGGTGTGGGACTAATCAACGCTTCCCAGCATTGCCAATGTGTGATGCGGAGTATGAGCTCACCCTGGAGAGCTGGGTTTTTAGCTCGTGCCTAGCCAAGGTAATTTGCTTCTCACCTTGGAGCAGTTTTGGAACGGCAGCATGACTGTGTTTGTGCCTCCTCTTAATGACTCACTTTTTTTGGAATTGTTTCTGTCTGATTCTGAAATTCCACGATTTTTACAACCAGGAGAGTTTGGACTCTCTTTGTGCCCCTCTCCTTATAACTCCCTGCATCCCTTTATTCAGACAAAACTTTATTCCTGTTTCTTGGTGAAAAGCATAGTTCACCCAAAATTAAACATTGTCATCATTTACTCACTTTTATTTATCTTCGAAACTCTGCTTGACGCACAAGAACAAACCTCATTGGTTCGCATATCTAGCATGTTTGAGCTCTTGCTTACCATTTTTGTTTTAGGTTTGTACATTTTATCAATGTTTATATTTGAATAAAATCCTGACATAAATATAAAGTCATCACGTATCGATTGATTTCTTTTACAGTCTCTATGCACTTTCTGAAGCATTAACATTTTTAAGTAATAAACTTTCTTTGGAGGGAGAGACATCTCTTAGGTTTATGTTTTAAAGATGAATTAAGGTCTTATGGGTTAAGAACAAAATGAAGATGAGTAAATGGTGACAGAATTTTCATTTTGGGGTGAATAACTCCTTTAATTATTCAGCAAATTGATCCATTTATCAGTTTCGTTTTTTCCTCCCCACTCAAAATCTTTCCATGCAGGTAGGATTTGTTTGTGAACGTCTGCTCAGACTGAGCCAAACGGGAGGCTTGGGTAGATAGGCCTATTGGATGCTTATTGAAAATTTTCCACTGAGTACAGACATTAGGAAGGCAAGTGAGCGGGAAAAAAACAGTGGAACAAAAAGCGATGGTCTGAGTTTGCTCTGTGCCCTTTTGTGATACGCACTCTGTAATATCTTCCATTCTCTGCTCTCCAAAGACCCCACTTTTATGATTATTGCCGCACTTTTATTTTGCTCGTTTTGCTCTTATTTACTCCAGCGTCCTCCCTAGGATCAAATCTGCGTGAGAGATGATCATTACGC
Organism: Pimephales promelas; assembly: GCF_016745375.1. Next base: position 2,153,987 of record NW_024121421.1, read on the forward strand.
AGCTCCAAACCTTGGTCAGAGCACACTTAAGATGTCATTGTCATTTAGGGTAGGATGTAAACACATCACAGTTCAATCCAAGAATACATCTGCTTCCTCTAAAACGAAATAAGGTTTATTGCTCTTTTGTAATTTAGTTTTGTTGGACTTACGCACTGATCTTGACTGTTCCAAATGGCATCCTCGGCCCTAACCAAGTTACGCCAGAAAGGTGTATTGAGGACACATTGCAGCTACATAGAAGATGCTATTGAGGATCTTTGAAGTCATACACAGTAATGTACAGTAAATTACTATATTAAGTTTACAATTTGGTAACGTAGTTTTGCTAAAGGCAGGTCAAGAGCACAAGGTACTATTGAGCACCATTTTCACCATAATATGAAAATGTGACAGCCTGGGATGTTGTGGACACACAAGAGAAAGTCATAAGGACGCATGTCCACATCAAGTGTCTCATTTAGGGCATGCCTTTTGAGCTACCCTGAATAATGTATAGTAAATAAATGGGGTCATGAGGTATTTCAACAAGAAGTTTGGTTATCCACCATTAACATAAATCTAAGTTATAAGAAATGGTTTGGTTGGACATGACCTTCTGGGTCTGAATGTTGCACTCAAGGGAAAAAAAATGAAATGATTCAATGTTTCAGTTAAAAATAATAATAATAAAGTTTGCATATGCAGTTCAATCGAACTTTTCCTTATCTTACACACTACGTATCTGCATCAAAGCAATGTCTTTGAAGATGTGTTTGACTGGATCTAAGATAATATCATTTCCAAAATTAAGTTTACAGTGTCTGATTGCTTAACTTACTAATTTGTTTAGCCAATAATTTGACACTGGCTGTTTTGATGTAGTCGTGGGAGTATGTTCTCAAGTGTGTAATAATATTAGCCTGAGAAAGGGCCAAATGTGAATGGAACTATTTCAAACTATATTAAAAATATCCTGGATGTCCTTTGAGAGTTTGAAAGAATGGTTCACTCCAAAATAATAATAATAAAAAAAAAACTATCACCATTCTCACCCTAATTTAATTCCAGACATGAATGTAAATTATTCTACAATTTGACATTTTGTTGACCACAAGAAAAACTGTTTCAAACTATATTAAATATACATGGTATAATAATGGTAATAAAGTCTGTCATCATTTACTTCTTTACCTGCATCATATTATTCCAGGACAAATATTGAAGAATGTACAGGACTGTTCACTCGTTCCATGCAAATACAATGCAACTTCCAAGCTTCCAAAGAACACAAAACATCATAAATTGTCAAAATTGCGATCTGTTATAGCAATATTAAAGCTGAGTGTGAGGAACAAACCGACATTTTAAATATTTTTTTTTATTTTGAAAGATTGCAAATTCAAGTGTAGGTAATCGGTCAGTGTCTGAAGGATGAAGAGGCTGAGTAATAAAGCTCTAAAGGTGATGAGGCAGTGCTTGTTTGTCAGGTCAGTGTTGAGAGGTAGTTAATCAAACCATGTCTGGAATGGAGTTTGGTTTCGACCCCACTGCAGGACCTAAATCAGCAGGTTATATTTGGTCTACTGGGCCCCGTCAGAAGCTGTGAGACCGGGTATAATGCAACAAAACACCGGCTAAATGCATGAGAATCTGAAACAGATTTCTGAATACTTGAAATGACAGAATCCAAATCCACAGCTTTCTTTGTTATATATATATATATATATATATATATATATATACAGTATATATATATATATATTGCATTTATATAATATAATATATTATTATTATTATATTTTTTCACCCACTAATAAGACTAATAATTACTTTCAGATGCATCTTAAAAGCCTTAACCACCATTAAAAATAACTAATATTTTTTTATTTTTATTTATTTTTTTATTTTTTTTGACAAAAGCACTTGTGTGTGAAAGTTCAAATACCAGTGTGGCCACATATAGTGGCCTTCCAAAGAAAAACACAGCTTTCTCAGTCGCTGTGCGATTATCAGTGGGGTGGAGACATAAATAGCACACACTCTGATAAGGAGTAACAGGCGTTCACAATGCTTCTGTAGTCATGTTTTTGGCACTAACATTACTGCAATAACAACAGAATGCAACTGAGGAGGGGGCGGAATTGAAAGAGAAAAAAGGACAGGAGAGACGTTTGGAGAATGATAGGTTTTTATGACAGTGAATTTCTCATCATTGGGCCCACAAGCCAATGTGGGGTCACCATAAATGCAAATAGAGTCAAGGGGAGGATTTCTGTAGGATTGATATAAATAAATAAAAGCTTTGCTAGCATGATTTTTATAGCCATAGGATAATCCCATAAATAAAAATAAGCAGCTTTAGTTGTGCTTAAAATATTTTTTGAGATGTAGGTTACAATGTGACCCAAGAGCAAAGACGAACTAGAGTGACCAGATGAAGACTATTAAAAATATTTAAAAAATCTAGTTTTAAATGCATGTATTTAGAAATGCATGTTGATTTATAAAAAAAAAAATATTTTTTTTGTTTCAATTTCAAAAAATCATTTTCATTAATTGTTTTACAAAAATGGTATACAGTATAAACATCAAATTAAAAGTAACAACATTTTATGGATTGCAAATTTTAACCCTTGTGCATCCTTGTGGACATTTTTGTCCTTTTCAGTTTTGTTTTTTTGATTACTTTGCCTGTGTTAAAGCTAACTGCAAAAAACTTGGCACAGGTGTGTATTTTTATTGGAATTTTACTATTTCACCGTCATTTTCTTAAAAAAATATATTTTTTGCATTAGGTACAAAAAATACTCCCTCTCAGCCCCTTTTGGACAAAAATGTCCCCATTGAAACCAATTAAAACTGCCATTTTTAATCCCCGGGTCAGTTAACTATAAAATTATGCAATCTTTGGTAAGAGGCTTTCATTCTGATGGCAAGGCTTAAAAATTTTATTTTTTACTATTTTTTATCAGATGGTGTCATTTGTTTTAAGTTTGGCCTATAAAACAAATGTCGCTTTATTCCTGTTTTCTGGTTCGGCATACTATAGAGCCAACTGGATAAATTATGCAACAGTATTTGTGTGGGTGTTTTGGTATGGATGTCAGAGTGTGGTTAGTATGTGTGTTATAAAAAATATGTGTGTGTGTGCGCATGTGTGTGTTTGTCAGACTGAGAGAGAAAAACTGCAAATTCAGATCCAATCACTGTGAGCTCCAGTGGGGTTTTGCTGGGACCCAATGGAAAAAATATGTTACTACGCCCAAACAAACTGTTACCGAAAGCTCAGTTTTTGAGATATCATCCTCAAATTTGGAACACAACCTATTTAGATTTATGGCTTTGATTTTATTGTAGTTTTGAGTTCAACCTGATTTAAAAAATATATATTTTATATAAAATATTATTTTATAAATAATTTTCATAAACTTATACCTATATAACTTTTTTTTTGGATTTACTTATTATTATTTTTTTACTTCAGCAATAATCTGCAAAGGGTCTTCTTTAAAATGATACCAAACTTAAGTCTGTGCTCCAAAGCGTCACATTTTTATGACAGTTTTTTGACATGGACATTTTTGTCCTCTTTTTACCTATGTGTAACTTTTTTTAATTGATGCACAAGGGTTAATGACTTATGTTTGCAGTTTTTCAAAATTAAATATACAATTTTCATTTCACTAATGTTGAATTTCCAAAATATTCTTTGAAAAGACCGACAATATTTGAGAATTCCTTCTAGCAGCAGAAGCTCTGTGGAATTTATACAGTTCAGAGCTCCATGTGTCCTTCCTGTCTTCATTGTCTTCAGCACTCTATGAATTTCATGTTTCTCTCGCTCTCATTTGACCCCTTTCTTTGCTGTGTTCAGGTGGCGTTACGTCTGCGGCCCATCCAGTCCTTGCAAATGCACCAAAAACCACTGGTCTTTGTGCTGAACTCCCCTCAGCCCATCCTCTGGAAGCTTCGGACAGAGAAACTGGTCTCAGGAGTTAAACGCATCTTCCATGTGAGTCCGAGCAGCTTTATGACTCTCAAACCATCTCTCTATCATCGCTCTGTCTCTCTCTCCTTCCTCCCCATCACTGCTTCTGAGCCAACTCCATCTACATTTTCTCAGTAAAGAATATTCAGATTCTCATTCATTCTAAATCAACAAGCATCTTTAAACACACAATTCATTTACACTCTCTTTGGCTCGTCTTACCTTCCTCAAACAAACTTCTCCACTCTCCTGTCAGCAGAGGCCTTAGTCGCTCAAAGATGCATTCAGGTGTGTGTACCCAGAGGAAACACGCACACATATACACACGTAAACACACCCCATGCCAACACAACCATCTTTCAGACAGAGGCTTGTGTAATTGCATCTGGCACAGGCTCACAGGTTTATATTGACTGCTGTGGATGTTCACCACGCTGCCTAAAGGATGTTTGGTGTCGAGACGCTCTGTTTCCCACTGCTTTAACCATCGCTTTTGCCACAGAAACACTTATTGCTCAGTGGGTGCTCTTTATAGCTCATGAGACTTAGAGTTCTCAGATATGGATAAACTTTTTATTTGAAAAAAAATCAACACAAATGGGACAATTGTTGATGTAGAGTAAGAGTGTAGAGTTATTAATGTGTATAGCATGGCTCAGATTATTTGTTCTGGGAAAACTTTAATGAAAAATGTTCATGTTGAGGTCTCTGACATTGGATTTGCAGAATTTTATATATTGGCAAATTTAAAAGTCTGCAGGGATCTCTACTGAAACTCTAGAGGAGACACGTGTGAGACGACTGGACGGTTTAAGCAGAAAAATCTGAGCAGCAGGAAAGCCTCATTTATGAAACGAACATAGTATTGTATGTATATGCATCCACCTTATATTAAAGTGGACATGAAATAGAATTTCACCATACAGTACAATGTGAACAATTCATCCATGCATGTTTCATATATATATATATATATATATATATATATATACAGTATATATATATATATATATATATATATATACATATACCTCCTTATTTGTTTTTTTTTTCTCGAAATGTCATAACCCGATCCTCTGGTGAAACTACAGACTTCTTTCTTTCTAGTGATATATGGCAGGATTCCTGTCCAATCATCCAATCATTTAGTACTGTATATTTAAACTCTGCCTCTTAATAACAGTTGACTTTAGTGTCACATTCAGATCGGCCTCCGTCCATTGAACAACCGATTAATAGATTATGTATTATAGATTAAAATATATAATAATTTAAATGACCTGTCACTATTTTTGTTACATTATGACATTAATTAACACTCATTAAATCACAACATCAATGGCATAAATCTGTTTTTTTTTTTTTTTTTTTTCATTTTTTCCATACATCCATGTCCATTATATCTATATCACTGCATAAGACAGTTTACCTTAGTAATCTAAAAAGAATCTCTCTTTTGTTTGTCATGGAGTTGTTCATGGAAATCATTGAATCATTGGGGGCTGTTAAGAAAAGAAAGCCACCCACTGAATAGCCAACCACATTTAGTCAGGTTTAATGAGAAAATGAAAATGGGTTGGGAAGGATTTCTGATCATAAGCATAGCTATTGAATTAGTTCATTTGAATGGGAAAAGGACTTTATAAATGTTTTTTTTTGTTTTGTTTTTTTCAGCGACAGGATGTTTTTTCTCTTCTTCAGAGTTAATTTCATATTATTTATATACTATTGTAGAATTGTATTCATAGTTTTAATTAGCGTTTTTTTCATGTTATATTTTTATTTTGAGTAATTTTGTCATCGTTAACATTATTGTTTTATATATATTTCTATTTAGCTTTTTCGTAATTTTAGTATGAAACTTATTTTATTTCAGATAACATTTCAGTTTAAGGTCATTTGTGTTTAAATTGTCATATAAAATTAATATATATATTTTTTTTTTCTTTTTTTTTTTCAATTAATGAAAAGGATTTTTATTAGATTTAGTTTTAAGGCAACTATTATAAGATTATCAAGCTGAATTTGGCCTCAATTCTCCTCTTCCGACAATCCTAGGTAAAGTCCCAATTATCTTGATGGTTCTACAGATTATCTTATCAGATTTTCCTGTGGTGTGAGGTGTGTTAAGAATTCAATTCAATTCAGTTCAAATTAATTTGTATAGCGCTTTTCACAATACATATTGTTTCAAAGCAGCTTTACAGAAAGTGCATTTCAGAAATGTACATGGAAAAATACAGTTAGTTAGTCATGTATTAATTTAGGGCATAACATATCGCCGGCGTATCGCTCGGAAGAACGTCAGGGCCGCACCGATCTCAAAACGGAAATATCCATAATGTTGAATGTTTACAATCACGTTTACGATCCTGTTGTGTAAGGGGAACCCTGAGGACAAACGCACATGCACTCTGTAGATTGTCACGTGGAATGAAACAAAATCAGAATGCAAGCTCACGGAAGACGGAACCATTTCTTTTTTCCCCTTGTCCTCCATGTTTGTGTACTCTAAAGCCACGTTTGACCGTGAGAGATTTTGCGAGATTTCCCATGTTAACTATCGGGACACTGTCTGGTTGTTTGTGAGTAGAATCTGTTAGTGTGTGGTGTCTTCATCACATCGCGTGTTAAATCACAAAAAAAAAAAAAAAATGTTTGTGGTCTCTCACTATCTGAAAATCGAATAAGATTAATGTTAACAATAACGACACTGCTCTTATGACTGCTCTGCCTGCAAACAATAATGTTTTGCGAGTTTTGTTAATTTACTAGTTTGAACATATATAAAGGCTAATTCACACTCCACCAACAGACGCATTCATTGGATTTTGTTGAATCAGTGTGTCTTGTGGTGCAGTGTGAATTAGCCACTGCGAACAAAATTATTTGGAATTACACATATAAAGTGAACATGGGATGGGGCATTTTAGTGTTCTTTTACATGGACCTGAGATACATTTAAATAACATATAATACACAATTCTGCTCTTAGAAACGTACGTGCATGCCGTTGTTGCTAAGAGTTCCTTGTAAAGTCCAATCCGAAACAAGTCGCCCACCACAGTTGCTGGTAAATAAATGATGTACCAACATACCCAAATTTGGCTGGTAGCGGGTGTTAATTTCCCATTATGTCCCTATCGCATGAGAAAATCACAATGAAATGAGAGTAAGAGGCACTGGTTTACTAGTTAAACTCTATCACACTCTTCCTGCCTCACTGTAAATACTTTTATGTAGCTAGCGGTTCTATGCAATAATCATTTTCAAATGGGTTTTAAAACCATAGCATTCCAGAGGAATGTAGTGCTGAGAGCCACTATTATTTCCATGTGTGTAGATAAGTTCTGCTCTCCTGCTTGTGCTGTACATGCGGATGTACAGAGACTCTGCATGTGCAAATAAAATGCATGCTTTATTTCTTTTTCTATGTGTGAGGGACTTTCTCTAACATGCATACTAATACAAACAATAATATCCTCATAACTCCTTTAGTGGCCACAGAGAGATGTCCAACTCTACTACGCCCTACATTCTCTTTGTGTGAGTCAGTCCACTTTTACCATGTTAGATTTGGTCTTTCCTCCAGAATTCAGAATGCTGTAGTTGTCATTCATCACCTGGCTGTGGGAAGGGACTATTTATTCTGTAAAACTGCCCGTCAACACATTTAACTTGTTGCATGGTACAGAATGAAACCGAACCACAGCGAACCATGTTTTTTTGCTTTGTGACTGAGGCTCGGGTTACAGATACTTTGGAGATTATGGATGAGAAAAATGTAATATTGTGCTAGGCCGCAAATTGAGTTATGTCCTGTAGAGAGAGACAGAATGTATTCGTATGTCAGCTTCATGTAATTTCATGCAGATGACTATGGCCGAAATGTATTTCAGTGGAGAATGTGCTGAAGTCATCCTTGGATGTTTATTAGCAAGTCAACAGTCTTTTAAATGTCTAGCTTCGTATGCAGTGCTAATAAAAAGCATGTTTATGTTTTTGGCAGAGCTACCTAAGTACCTGTCATAAACACACTGTGTACCCTTTCTTGTAATGTACCCTTACGAGAAAGGGTAAACATTTTGTTTATGACCGATACTTCAGTTAGGTCAAGACAAATACTCAAAAGTGCTCACAACCAATATGATTGACTTGATAAATGAAAGCTGAGTGACTAAAATTTCAGTAGCGAACTGAGGGCCTGATGGTTGTATGTGTGTGTGTCTGTGTGTGTATATATATTAGGGGTGTAATGGTTCACAAAATTCACGGTTCGGTTCGGTTCGATATGATACACTTGTGTCACGGTTCGGTTCGATGCGGTTCGGTACATTTCCAGTACAGAAAAAAAAAAGAAATGGCAGAGAAATTTCCTTTATTTAATTTTGAATTATATTTTTATTAAAACTAACATCATAAAGTATGATATTTTTTTAACTTTGAGCAATATGGAGCTATAACGTTACTAGACTTTTCTTAAGAGCATATAAAACAAAACAGCTCCTTAGACAAAATGAAATGTAATATTGTAGTAGTTATAAACAAAGGTTTATTTTAGTTCAGATTAGCATTTGAGGGCAGCAATTGTATTCATAATGTCAAAATAAAATTGACGTGAGGTTACTTGAAAGCATAATAGCCTATCTGGATTCATGGCACAATGTTTCTTCCTGTTTTCCACGTCAGCGCTGTTTGATCCGTTAATAACGGAGAAATGTGAATGTTACTCACTAGATATCACAGCGATGTTATTACTTTAGTGTCGAATTCAAATGTTTTCTTTCTGATTTCGCTGTTTAGTAACAGTGCTTCTTGATTAAGATCGGTTCGTGCTGCATTGGTCCAAACTGATAAACGGTCCATCAACCACACAATAACGAGTAGCTCAGTTTCGTTCTGCTTACTCTACATTTGCCATTTGATGTTGGGCAATGTTGTGGTCACGCCTGCGTCTCTTACATTATGAGCACGCTTGCCACGTGCGACGCACCTATATTTGAAATAACGAAATTTTGGTCTGCAGGAAAAATGGTCCAACGAACCGTTCAGTTCAAAATTGCATACCGAAAACGTACCGAACGGTTCGTTAATGGTTCGTTACGGTATCATTATACCCCTAATATATATATATATATATATATATATATATATATATATATTATACATATATATGTATACACACACAAGGGATTATGTTACAAATTTCTTATTCAGTACTGAAAAATATAATTGAACATAGTTTTATATTGTTATAAATATAAAGTTGATGTACATCTATTGTAAAAAACAAAAACAGAGGGCCCTATCTTGCACCCGGCGCAAATGACTTTATACACAAACGCATGGCTCATTCCTATTTTGCACATGCGCAAAGCGGGATTTTCCCCTCCACAGACGCACATCGGTAAACTAGGGAATGAACTTGCGCTCCCTGGGTGGATCAGCGCAAAAAGTAGGCGTGTTTCGGCGCAAACATTCCCTGGTGCTATTTTACACTTCCAGAAAACAATTGCGCCCCTGACCAGAAAAAACCTGGTCTGAAGTCAGTGGCGCGGTGCGCTATTTTAAGCGCGCATGCTTGGCCATATGTAGCGGGTACACAACGCGCATACACTTTGATTCTCTCATCAACACAGATGCAATAGTTTTTACTTTTGCAAATCATACATTATAACAAGGAAAATATTGACACATGAGGGAAATCATTGTGGTTTACATGAAGATGAAAAAATTGTAGTACTGAAGGATCAGACCTGTTTGCCCAATAGTAGTCTCATCCTCAGACGTCACGCCCACGGAACATTGGCTAAACGTCTGATGCATATGGTACACTTAACTGGAAACACTTCAGGAATGTCGAAGTCGTCACCTGATTGGTTGAATTTTATCGGATTTACGGGGGCGTCAGTGTCGCGTTTATTTTCGGTCCGCCGGGAAACAAAGCGCAGATGTGTGATTGCGGAAGAAAAACTGTTGTGTTTATGAGTGACAATCATAGACAGTAAAAGGTGACAATGAGCATTTATCAAGATCAGCTAAACGTAGTTGTATGTCCCCTCCTATCTATTATGGAAGATCAAGTGAAGTAGCTAGTTGCGAAGGGGATATCAGCCGTGTTTGTGGGCAAACAGGTCTACGCTGACATCGCAGCTGGCCGATTCAGTATTCATATATAGGGCGCACTGGATTATAAGGCACATAAGATACTGCAGAGTCAAACGTTTGACTGGGTTTGCGTTATGCATCCACTAGATGTGCTAAACTAAAGGCTAAAGGGAATAGCGAGTACGCGCCGCCGGAGGTGAAGCGTTTATTTAGTAGGCGTGAGCGCGCTCATGTGAGTATTCAATGTGCGGCGTTGACAAAGCGGGCATAAGATGGACATGAGCGCGAGTTCGTGGGCGAATTTAATAGCGCTGAGCGTTGTTAACGAATTGATCCATAAAGCACTCCAGTAACTGCTGCTGACTGACTTGTTGCACGCCGATCTGTTGTTGTGGGGACATTTCCACGCCCTGAAACGTGACGCTGAACGAAACGAACTGTAATTGGTTGTTTGACATGTCAGTCAAACGGCCTTATGGGCGGGCCTTGGCCAAAGAAAGCTGCTATGAATTCCAGACCTTCAGCCGTCAGTGTGAAGGTCTGGCTACGCGAGACTAGCCCAATAGTGGCAAGAAACATACGTATAGGCTATAATGTTTAACCGACGCTGATGTGCAAGGGTTTCTCCCATCTTCATACACCGTCACTTCTGTCTTTCACTGTCCTGACAAGAACGTCGGTCTCATCGGCTGTGAACGCTCCTGGCACGCGCCTGGTAGACCCGCCTTTATTATAACAATCCGTCATGCAACATGCGCACCTGTTCTTAAAGGATATGTTGCATGGCGCTCTGATTGGTTTTTTTCACGTTACGTCCAAACCACACCTATGAATAATGAAGCTACTTTAGACCAACCCCTTTTAGATTTGCGCCAGGCGCAAGAGGCATTTATCCTGCCGGGAAAATAGCAACAGCGCCGGGACCCGCCCACAAAGTTACTTGCTCCATGCGCTTTGACACTTGCGTTTCACATTGTTAAAATAGGGCCCAGAGTGTCTATTTATTATATTGTCCACCCTGCACTTTACTGGATTAGCATCAACATCAGCCATTTTGAAAAGCCAACTGACCATTTGTTTCGACTGATAGCACATAAATGCTGGTGCCTTGTGTGAGCTGATGATCTAATCTGTTGGCCCCATTGATGCAAATGGGAATTTTACTCCTCAAGCCCCCTTTCTCCACTGGAACATCTCAATAATGAGTCAAGACTGTGAAAAAAACTTAATCCCATTGTTGAGTTGTCAACACATACCTTCACCCCTCACTTCACATCTTTCTTTTGCTCTTGGCTTTGATTTTATTAGCCCATGTCTAATGATGACATCATCTGAATACACATACAGCCTTCACAGTTAGTGTGAGATCAGCCAAGCCAGTGAGCTCACACTTTTTTATTATTATTTTCTTTTTTTACTACAAGAACCTCCTTACCAGGGACACTCCTGACACACTGACAGAATTCATCCTTTCGTGGCTCAACTCTCACACACACCCTGTTTAACGCAGAACTATTTCCGGCTCAATGCTCCATGGAACTGATCTCAGTTCCAGCACATAGCTTGAGCAGATTGCTTAAGTAGCATCGTAGCCAAGTCATGTGCAATTTTGTTTAAAACTTACAAATATTGTTGGAGAGGAAGTATATCTAGTCATGTCAAGGCACAAATCAACCCAGCTAGTTTAACTCAACTACTCTAGGGTTAACGACTTGATGCTCTTTTTCGCTAGATCTTTTCATTTATTTTAAGAAAGATCATAAAAAGTGCATTCATACAATGACTTCCATAAACCTGCTCTATGATGAACATGTTTTAAATTTCTAAATTGTAAAATTAATTTTAATATTCTTTTCACAGACTAAAGTTATACATGGTGTTACAGCTGTCCTAATATTATAATAATAATAATAATAATAAAAACCACCTTAAGGATAGCATCATGTGTTTTATTAATTATTAGAGAAAAACAGGAATATATAAAAATAAATATTTTAATGAAAATATATTATTACTCTTTACACCACATCACATTGCATGTACACTTTTGATGAAAATGGCAGACACATTTTTTCAAAACCAACATTTTCTAAGAACTTGGTTCATCCATTTTAAACTACGTTTTTAATTTTTTTTTTTTTTTTTTTCCATTTCTTTATTTTGGACACTGTTATTTGTCATTGACCCTGGAAGCAAGTTTCTACATCTCAGTCCCTCAGTGTTGGCCCTATATTTTTACAGTTGAGTAATAGCTTTATAAGGCTGGTTGTCTGTGGATTAGCGCTGCCAACCCTTGTTTCCTGGTTCCAGCACTTGGAGGTCCAAAGAGGCAGATGGGAGTCCTGGAGTCTGAGCAGAAAGCTGGTGTTGGCTGCCTTCACCACCCGTCCTAAAACAAAAGCCCTGAAATCCAAACATCTCATTGTAAAACACAATCCCTGTGAAGCCATTGCCAATCTTCCACCAGTCGTGAAAGAGTCTGAAGGGGGCTATGGGTAGATACTTGTATATCTCAAAATGATCTCAAAAATTGCTTTTGGCTAGAGAGGTCTGAAGAAGACCAGATTAGTTGGCATAATGTTAAACTTTCCAAACAGCATGGGATATTTGTATCTTCATCCAACACAAGACATCATCTATGTGACGCTTTTGACCATACGTCAACATCCGACGTTTTAGGGTACCCTTTAGCGTCAGTTAGATGATGATCCTAGGGCGTCATCTAACTGACGCTTTACCTTTAGCGTCAGTTAGATGACGCGGGTAGGTTTAGGTCTGGGGTAGGGTTAGGATTAGATAGCGTCATCTAATTGACGTTAAAGGGTACTCTAAAACGTTGGATGTTGATGTATTGTCAAAAGGGTCAGTTAGATGACGTTTTGGGATCAGGGCCGCATTAAGAGCTGATACTTTGTTACTTTACTTAAGTACATTTTTCACGTATCTTTACTTTACTTAAGTAGAATAAATAGTGCATACTTTTTACTTTTACTTCATTACATTTTGCAGCAATTATTATACTTTCTACTCTACATTTCTACAACTTCTGTTACATTTTCATTTCATTTTCTGATCAGTTTTTTTCCCTGCCAAAACGTAATCTGACCGTCCTCCGTTCGTTGCACGTTAGTCTCACCAGTGACGTTTGGTTGCCTTAGATACATCAACTAAATGCGTCTCGCACGTTGTGTGTTTATCGTGCAATTTATACGCGAAAATTTGTTTTTACGTGCATAGGAAACACACCGTGTGTAATATATGTTTGGTTAGGATTATGGCAAGCCACAACGCATTCTCACCCCAAGGCGTCACCTTTGACCATGCTTCAATATTTGACGTTTTAGGCGCCCTTTAGCGTCACTTACATGACGCGATCCTACGGCGTCATCTAACTGACGCTAAAGGAAAGCGTCTGTTAGAGGACGCGGTTAGGTTTAGGTGTGGGGTGGGGGTAGGGTACACGCGATCCTAGGGCGTCATCTTACTGACGCTAAAGGGCGCCTAAAGCGTCAGATATTGAAGCATGTCCAAATGCTTCAGTTAAGTTAAGTGACGCCTTGGGGGTGAGAATGGGCTGCAAGCCAAGAGGTTTACTGCCAAACATAGTTATTAACATATAGTAAGGATATGGTTTATATTGCTTAATTGCAAGCTTGTTTCAGAAATGGTGACAATTATTTTTTTTCCATCATTATTGAACATCATTATAGGAGTATTAGGTTGAATGAGTTAGAATTAAATGTTTTATTAATCATTAGAAAATAGTCATTAAGAAAATCAATTGTTATGCAAGTACTTTTACTTTTAATACTTAAAGTACATTTAAAATCAGGTACTTTTTACTTAACTATGGTTGTCATTGTGTTACTTCTAATTTTACTAAAGTAAATATTTATCTGGTTATTTGTACTTTTACTTAAGTACTGAGATTCAGTACTTCCTCCACCACTGGCCAATAGTGACGCCAAATACGCAACTAACAACAAAGCTGTCCGTAGATTAACGTCTGTGAACTTTAAAACGCATGGTTTATTGTTTAAATTACTTAAATGACAATATTTGAAAGTTGAGACTTTGTTTCATATCAACAGTAAGCTGTTCTGAACTCTCTCTCGTAATCACTCAGTGTAACGTTAGACTTTGCCCCGCGATGTATGCGTGAGTGGATGAGAACGTGATGTGCGTGACTCGAGAGCCGCTTGGCTCGTCGCTCGTCACACAGTAACTGAAAAAGGCGGGTCTTTGCGAACGTCCCTATAATATTAATGATAATGATTCCATGATAATGCATGGAATATACGGCAAAGCGCCACTAAATAACAGGGCTTATTTGTGGGGGGTGTTGCGTGGTAAGGCTTTGGCAATCAGATTACTTGCCGCAACTTCTCCACAGCCAATCACAGGCCCCCTCCTTGCTCGGGCCCCGCCCTATTGTTAATGCGGCCGTGCTTGGGATGAGAACGGGCTGCTTCATTGGGCTGCTTAGATTTTTTGGTCACCAGAAGGTTGCTTCACCAAAAAGAAAGTTTTTCTGGTAACTTTTATGATCCACAAACTAGATCAGCACCCAGGGGCGTCGCAACCGTGGGGGATGTGGGTGTTTTAACACCCACACTTTTCTCGGTGAGAGTGTTCAACACCCGCACTTTTTCTGCCGTTTTTCCGCAGTTTAACACAAACGCCTTCCTACAGTCGCTCCTCCGTTTCTCTGGCGCTCAGTGTGTGTGTGTGTGCGCGCTCGCTGCGGCTGTCTCCTCTCAAACATGACACCGGCTTTGAGTGTGTCCGGCTGATGATTGGCTGTTCTGCCTTAAGTCCCGCCTCTCTTGATGTGTTAGATGTATCGGTCAGCTCGTGCTGAGGAGGCGGGAACTTATGGTTGTTTACATCTCCCTTTTCCAGGTACTTTGAATGAGTGTTTATGCTTTCGAGGTTTTTAAATAAGCTTGATATGTGTTTGGGAAGATGTTATGTTTATGTTTTATTGACATGTCCAGTGTTTTCATTATTATATTTCGTATTTTTGGGTAAACAGTACAAGACTTGCGTTAGGCATTCTGTTTGTAATGCTGCGTGATTTGAAAAAAAAAAAAAAAAAACGCACTCTTTGCTCACACGATCAGCATGGTGTTCTGTGTTTTCTCCTAAATAAAAGCTCAAGGGTTTATTTCTTACAAGTGAAGAAATTAGGACAAAAGTATTGTAATTTTGATAGCGTAATATAGAATATAATGACAGACTCTATATCATAACTATAAAGATGTTTGAGCCCTGTTTAGGTAAGCAACAAGTCAATGCTTTTTCGTTGTTCAATGTGCACAGGCCTGGGTCGAATCCAGTTGAAGCTCTTAATTTTGAGCTCTCAATGTGCTCCAAATTGATGCATTTAACCTTAAAATGTACAAAATTTTCTTGCGGGGGAGCATGCCCCCGAACCCCCCTAGAGGGACAGGGGTCTACGTAACATGCCCAAATTTAAATGACACATTCATCCCCCACACTTTTCAAAAGCTTGCTACGCCTCTGCCAGCACCAAACCAGAACTAACCAGCCTGCACATTCATTCTGGTCTAATCTGTGATCTTCAGCAGGGTCTGTGTTTTTGGGGACTGTTTTCGATCTGGCAAGCGTTTCTAAAATAATTGATGGTGCAACATTTTTTAAAAAGTTTGGCTGTTGTAAATTTGTTGCTCTTTCTGTATTTGCCAAGTGGCTGTTTTCCTGATTTTAATTGCCTCGGGAGGTTAGCAAAAACAGTCTCCCTCTCCCTCTGATTTTTAATTGAAACCATTGCGGGACCAGTATTGGTTTTGCGATGGAGGTTGATCTACAGGAACGCTCTTCTGTGGCGCTTGCAGACAGATGGTGTTGTTTGTTCCATGACAGTCTCTCTCTCTACAGCTCACAGGAAAACGACCATGGAACGTTGCCAGGAACTTGATTAGCTTTCTGGAGTAAGCAGAACAAATCACCAACAAATTTATTTACTGCCTTCATCTCTTCAGCACGTCATGGCACGTTTGCTTCCCCCCATCTCAGGAGCTCACGTTGCATCTCTTTCCTCCTCTCTCACGCCTGTTTTGAGCAATTCATCATCTCCTACAGATATTTGTGCTTTCTCAAGTAGAGGGTGTTTCATTGTGAACGTTTTGGAGATTAGTGTGTGCTTATAATTGATATAAACCATTTGGCATGCCGTCTCTTTCCCCCCCTCAACATATGGTTGTAATATGTAGATGCTGAAAGGCAGAAGGTGCAGGAAATCCAGTGGAATATGCATGTAGTTTACTAGTTGGAGGACAGATGTTAATCGGACAAATTAGGTAACACAGGTGTGATGGAAATGGTGCATATGTTGCCGCATTTGGATGAGGCATGAACGTAGGTACAATTACAAAACCAGTGCGAAAACCATGGCAGCAGTGGGGTGTAAAATTTCATAACCCAATTTTTCAAACCCTTGGATCAGCAAATGCCAGATGTCAAGCTGGTCTCGCAGAAGTAGATAAAACATTTTGGTTTGGCTGGAAGGTGTAATATTTGGTTGGGTTGTGTAAGACTCAGCAACTCTGTAGGACATTTCTGAATTCGTCAGGTTACCTCACAGGGCTAAGTCTTTCAGTGATCCTTTGGGCCTGAACGAAGACTCAGACTGAGTCAGACTCCCGAGAGCATAACGTGGACATTAGCTCATATCTCTGAGCAAACCCAGGGCTAAGCTCCAATCTGGACCTGTTTACTGACAGATAAGGCATAAACAGGACGATTTATGCAGGGCTAAGCCTGCTGAAATGCTCCAGACGGGTTATTGTGAGTGTGAGAAGAGCAGGAGAAATGATGACACTCAAGACACTGAGGGAGACGTTATTCTTGTCGAATGAGACTGCTCCAATAAAGACACTTTGCAGTGGATGGAAAATGTTTTTATGACTTTTCTTAGCCTTTTGGCATCTTTTATGGATGGGTTCAGTGGAAAGTATCACTCAACAACAGGTCATGTTCACTAATAATTGCATGCCAGTGTTCTCACGAAAATTTCTTCCGGAACAGGTGCGTCGTCAGCAAACACGTATAGATTGGTTCTTAGCCACTAATTTTGATATATCTGGAATACTAAATTAGGAGCTATGTTAACACAGTTTGTAATTGGACTAGTACACACCCAAACCATATCCATTTAAGGACTTCCAATGCTTTTGAACTTAAAGGGATACTCCACCCATAAATGAAAATTCGGTCATCATTTACTCACCTTCAACTTGTTACAAACCTGTATGAGTTTCTTTCTTCTGATGCACAAAGGAAGATATTTTGAAGAACGATTGGAACTTTGGCACCATTGACTTCTATAGTACTTTTTTTCTGTTTGGTTCCAGTCATTCTTCAAAATATCTTCCTTTGCGTTCAGCAGAAGAAAAAAACTCATACAGGTTTGCAACAACTTGAGGATGAGTAAATGATGACAGAATTTTCATTTTTGGGTGGAGTATGTATAGGGATAGAAAATATAATCATAATCAAACAAAAATAATTTTTATTTTCTTATTTACCCTCGAACCCGTTTCACATAAGGCAGCAATAAAAAAAAACTGACTTGTAATTTGGATTGAGATGAGGGTTTACAGCCTGAGGTTTACTGTCTCTCACTTAGAGATTCAGCTGTTAACACACACCACTGATTATGCTCAATAAAGGTGAGCAGCAGCTTGCAGACATCATTCATGAGACACACCATTAAAGAGAAACTTGTCTTTTAATTGTTCTCTGTTTTATAGACCATTTCACAAGATGTAAACAACACTGGTCCAGAAGCACTTCCTGTTTCAGTTTGTAACTGTTTTCTTTATTTCACATGTAAAGAAAACATCTTAAAGATGTTTCTTTAACTTTTTGATTCAGTTTTAAATGTTCTGTTGGTTGTATTTTATCCCAGCTTTTATGTAGTGTTAAAAAACTGAAACAGGAAGTGCTTCTGGACCAGTGTTGTTTACATCTTGTGAAATGGTCTATAGTAACTTCACTGTGTTCTTACTTACCTTTCACTCTGTAATCCCTCTGAAGTCATTATTACCTCAAATATTTTTTTTTTATGTGCATCATTTTCAAGTACATGATTTGCATAGTTTTTATGGTACAAATATATTTTATGGTTTTGAATGTCTGTGTCATATATTTGTACCATGATATTTATATGATAATGCCAAGTTTCTACTGTTGTACGCACATGTCCTTTTATACAACAATTATATAAACAAGAAGTTCATATTAATATTGCCTCACTCACATTCACTATTTTGCACGTTATTCTTTCTTTGCCAACAAAAATAGTTCCAAACGAAGTCAAAGTGTCAAGCTTTGCATGTCACCAGGAGTCGATTGTGTGAGTTAGGTGAAGTGACATTTTGTTTAGCCCAAAATGTATTGTAATAACTGAAAATGTATTGAAATCCTGCATTGAGCGATCCTAAAATTGTGTTTTTTTTGTTGTTGTTTTGTTTTTGTTTATTTGTTTTTTTTTTTTGTTTTTTTTTTGCTTGTGTATATAGGGTTGTCAGGAAAGATACAAAAATTCCAGTAGTCCGTACCAATACCATTAAAATTGTATGGTTATGTGTACTAATTTTGGTTCCACAGAAAAATCTGTTGGAAACATTTAACTATTTTATTTATTTGGAAAAAATATATATTAAATTAAACTCAATGAGTTTATTATTTATGATGGTAGTCATTATGTAAGCAATAAGGTACGAGAGGCTGTGCTGTATCGTGAATAAGTAACGGCTGAAGGGCGTTGTTAGGCATGGCGCGTAGCGGAGTGCCTGCAACCCCTTCAGCTGTTACTTATTCACGATACAGCTAGGGTGACCACCATCAAACAAACCAATTGTGGGACAATTACAAGTTTGTGTGGGACAATGTGGGACATGTTGCCAACACTAAAACATACCCTGAAACTGTTATATAATGTCTAGCTAACTTGATAAAAACATTTATATTCTGCCTTTCAGCTGATAAAAATGATTTGTTCTTTAGTCCCTTCCAGAAACCCCCCCCCCCCCCCCCACAAAAAGTCATTTAAATTCAGCATCACTGAGCCCAAAGGCAGCAGGAATCGTGTATATAAATATTTTAGAAACAGTTCTGACCAAGTCCAACAAAAATCCAACAAAATAAACAATAAACAAATAATAAAACAACATGAAATTAGATAGACAGTCATATATTAAGAATATATTAAAAACCAAAACCAAAAACGTTCATATTTTTAGAAAGGATGTGAATTAAAACAACCACTGCAGGTTAAACAACAACAGATAAATTCCGTTAAATTAAAATTTTAATTTACCTAATTATCCATTTGTTTTCCGACAGGGAACATATATGAAACGAATCACCGGTCCACATTTTGATTGAGAGCCGTCACAACCAACGAGTGACCGTGTTTACTCCTTTTTTTCAACCATTGGATAGTGTATGGCTAAAACACAGCTGTTGTATTTGTACTTATGACAAAGCGCTGCAAACTACGCAGCAAAAGTAATAAGTAGAATGCTTTCTTTAAAAAAGCAAAAGAACGCATGCACGTTTTCTTAATATAATATTAAAAACTAATAGACTGATGAAAATGCGGGACATTTCCTCAATATGCGACGTGCGGGACAAGAGGTGAAAATGCTGTGCAGTAGAAGTGCAAAGCGGGACGGGTGGTCACCCTAGATACAGCACTTGCCTCGAGTACCTTATTGCTTTTATAAAATGGTTTCCACACAATATTAACGTAAAAAAACAATGTATTAGTGCAACTTTCTTGAAGTAAAATCACTAAAAGCCTTCCTTCCGTTAGAAAAAAATAGAGCGTGAACAGCAACAACGTTCCAATGTGTAAAATGCATGAAAGCTCAAATAAAAACAACATAGAACCGCAGTGTTGCGCAGCGATCAATAGAACCGTTGGGTGTTTTATCGTGAATAAAGCACAGCTCTTGACCAATCAGAATCAAGGTTTCAAACTAACCGTTTTATAAAAGTAAATAATACATACACATTTGAAGGCCACATGCTTCTGATGACAGTCATATAACTTGTACTTTTGATGTCTTTACTATAAGTAAGACTCATTTTTTATTACATGCTATAATCTTTTAAAAACACGTATACCCATCTGTATGCTGGCATTGAGTTTGATGGCTTTGGAAAGGATGAAGATGGTTTGTGTTTGGGGGCTAGGGGTCTGGCTGAACTCCAGAATGGGTTTATTGCTTTCATATTCCCTTTAGAAATTCTTGAGGTTTGAAACTCTTCCCAAAGCCTGGAGCTAATTTAGTTTTTAGACTTTTCCTTCTAATTCCTCGAGACTAATTACAGCCCTATTCCCGCAATTAAATCGATAAACTCCTCTGTGCTTAGTTGGGCTTGCAAAAAGAAGCCCCAACCCCTCTCCTCTCCTCTCCTCTCCTCTTTTTAAAGGAATGTTCAAAATTGATCTCAATCAACTGCACTTGTGACTGTTTACTGCAAAAAAATAAATAAAAATATCCTTCATTTTTAATAAAGTGATGAAAAGTGTCACAGCTGAGACACTTACAATCAAATTAAATGGAGCCAAGAAGTAGGTGAACATCAAAAATATTGCAGTATTTCAGCCACAGAATGTAAATAATGCGTGTTAACGTGATTTTAATCTGAATAATTGTATCTAAAGTTATAAAAGGCAGTATAATATTCACATAATCCTTAGTTACATATGTTACAAATCTTTTTTTTTTCAATTTCACCTTTAGATTGACTTTCTAAAGGTGTATTATAAAGTTTTATAACTGTGATCACAATTATTCATGAGACCATTAAATGCATTATAAGGTGCATTACAAGGCATAATTCATGTAGGCCTATTAAAACAACTTTTATTATGCATTATATAAGTACATTTTTAGCCAGTTGTTTTCTAATTTCTTTTTTTTTACTGAATTTTTATCAAATAAATGCAGCCTGAACAGTTTTACACACGGCCTACTACACAGAGGAACCCTAAAAATAACCTTCAACCGAGACCAAAATTCTTCGACGGCCTCTATGCCTTTCTCATGTTTTTTTCTTTTTCTTTTTGAAATTTATCACTCCTGGCAAAGATGGGGCGTTTGCCTGGGGAGCTGTCCAGAGGTCAAGCAGATGTTCCTCATGGTGCTGTTCCGTGCACCAGGACAGATCTCAGCTCATTCAGCACGTCATATACCTCTCTTTATCTCTCCTTCTCCCTCACTCCACCTCTTCTGTCTGTCACCGCACAATAGTACACAGGTCTCTGGCTGTAGTTCAGATTGGCTTTCTGGCTCTCTCTGCACAGCTCGTATGGGGTCCATCATAGCTGTGTTGTGATATAATGATTTAATTGGGTTTGCCAGCACAGAACACCTTTGGGAGAGTGAGAGAGAGAAATAAATGGAAAAAAAAAACCCTCACAAGCATGGAAATGTAATGAGTCTGGGCTGTCTAGACCGTGTGCTTGGCTGTGTGGAGCTGTACGGCGAGTTTTTCAACATATGTGAATGTTTATCCCTCTGAAATGGAGCATGTGGACCCAGGGTCCATTTGGAGCCAAAAGGGAGGACTTTGAGAGCAAAGTCCGCCCAAGTCAAGCAAGACGACATGCAGAGAAACTCACAACGCAATGCTTTATACATTTTCAAGAGCGTACACACTTTTGCCAGCAATCAAATGAAACTTAAACACATTTACTTTTTCTTACCACATTTTGCTCACATTAAAGATTGCTTTAATTCTCTGTAATTTCTATAATTTGCAACTCATTCTTTAAACACAGCATTTGAAGGAAATCAAGCACATAACACGTACTGTATTTAGAGTATCCTGGATGAAAGGTTAGCTGGCAGAAGCTGACAAGACTCCCCAGAGTTGCTATGGCAGCTGTGAAGTGTACATACTGTGTTATTTCTCCTGTCCACTACAAGACTAACACTACTCCAATTATGTTTGCATGTAGAATAATGATCTGTTTATAATCAGAATGATAGCTAAAAGTTCTACAATAAAAACACCAGAGAAATTTGGATTTGAAATTAAACTTTTATGTGATTTGAAGAAGCATATTCAGAAGGCGCATATTTGAAAATAATTTGTTACACTAAGAATAATTGGTTTGTAAACCTATACATTTTAACTGGTGTCAACTTGCATATACGCACAAGGCAGTGTGTGTCTTTGCAGAATAACTAATCACTTTTAAATGTGTTTTTATAAATAAACATAAAACACATATTATTGGGGTAGAGGGGCTCTTATTTTATTTTCTGCAAGAGCCGTGTTGTCTTTAATAAAATCCATTGCCCAAAAAAACATGTCATGTTATCCTGAATCTGTAAATTCCAAAACTGTGAATTCCAGCAGGACATATCTCTCCCACCAGTCTTTGCTACATACTTTTATCCGATCTTTAAATGCACAGATATTGTATGTGTACATGTGATGCAGATCTGTACCTACAAACAGTGTGTTCGCAATCTGCAATCAGTTTTAATTTATTCATACACGTAGACAAAAGATCTGTGCATGTAAAGAATCACTGTATGCTAAACATTAAAGTTAGGACTTAAAATGAAACTTTATTAATGCTAACCATTTGAAACCACAGAATGCTAAATTGTTGCCATATTAATATGATATTTATATTTTGGCAGATGTACTATTATGGGTTCAATATGCACACTCTGCTGAGTCTGCATACTGCATGACAAAGTATTTGATCCCCGTAAAGTCTGACTTTGATGGTCTGCATTGCTTTTGTATGTGTGAAAGTGTGTACATATGTTGTCTATAAGGCTAATCTCAGCCATTAGCTCTCTATTGTACCTCCTGCCCATCTCCTCTGATGCACTGCAGTGGGTTATATAAACAGTGGAAAGCTGACACCTTATTGTGTTAGAGGACCATGTGTAAAAATATGGTGCACAGCACACATTCAAAAAGGCTTTCAGAAAACCATCAGGACAGAGTGTTAAAGATGTGTTTTGGCAAAGATCGTGTGGAAGGTTAAATTTTGGAAAGGCCTGTTGTGATACTCTTTTTCCTTTCCTCTCGCAATCTGCAGTCTTGCCCTTAAACTTTATTACCTCATATGTTCTCCCTGTGAAATGGGATGTGCATATCAATACAGCTCTGAGGTTTATGGGCCTGTCTTCATCGACAGAGAGATCTTTGTTTCTTGAACTCTCAAGGGGGGAAAAACGCTCCACCAGTTAACAAAAGGGGTTTGTATTGTACATCAGTGTAGCTCCCACAGAAAAAATCTGCCACTTTCTCTTTGTGTCTGTTTACACCTGGCCACTTCATGCGTTTTCTGTGATCGGATAGCTATCCGATCGTGAAATTACTAGGTGTAAATGCCCTCCGGAACGCATTTGAATCCGATCACTCAAACCGATTCAGGAGGTGGTCTGGGCCACGTTCCAGACGAAACTGGACAAGTGTAAATGCATCTGGTTGTTGAAACCACATGTGAATTTTACTCATCCCAAAAATGCTAAAAATAAATGTATGACAGCGTATTATATTGGCTATATGTCATGTTATAGTCAGATATGACGCCGCAACTGCAACACGCATTACCGCAGCTGACTGAGCATTCATCGAGCCAACGTACAAACTAAAACTAACTCCATTAAATCTGCATATAGCGGGAATTGAAGATCGGATTTATATCCGTTTTGTAAAAACACATTTATGTGACCAGGTATAAATGGAATCGTTTTGATAAATCAGATCTGAGAAAACGCATAAAGTGGCCAGGTGTAAACAGCCCCTTTGTAATACGATTGTTAAAAATCATGCGTACTTATGAATTATCGTGTTGACAAAAGCCAAAGTGAAGTCAAAGTGATATAGAACTGGAGTTATCAAACCTGTAACTACTGCACTTGTTTAGTTAGAATCCATCAACCAATCAGAATTAAAGGGATACTCCACTTTTTTTTTTTTTTTGGGGGAAATATCCATTCAGCCAATTTTCAGATATTTAGAAGAATATCAGTAACCAGACAGTTTCTGGTCTCATTGACTTCCATAGTATATTTTTTCCTACTATGGAAGTCAATGAGACCAGAAACTGTCCGTTTACTGATATTCTTTAAATATCAGAAAATCGGCTGAATGCATTCGAAAACGGTAAAACTCAGCTGTTTAACTCTGGGGGAGTGGTAAAATGAGCCTATTTCCAAAAAAAAGGGGAGTATCCCTTTAAGAATTTAACAACACTGTGACAGACAATACATGAACTGTTTTATTTTGTTGATTTTGTCTTAGGTTGCAGAGGGATCTGATGTGCATTTTGAGGCAGGAAATTTCTCTGAGTCATGTGAGGTGAAGATGGAAAACCTTCCTCATGGCAATGAACACCTGCTTTCCTGGGCCCATCAACGCTACCGTGCTGTTACCTCTTTCAGCGAGCTCAAGATGACCCATGAAATCTACATCAAGGTTGGAGAGGGTATGTATCTCTGAGCATGCACAATGTTTTACCTATCCCTCAAAATCTTTTTTTTTTTTGTTTTAAAACTGTTATTGATATTTTTTTATGATCATCTGACACTTTTTTTAAATCAGAATTTTTTGTGAAAAAATAAATAAATAAATGTTCTTAGTTACAGTTTATTTGGACTAAATTAAATGTTGTGCCATTACCTCTGATCTTCAATCATGGCCCTGCACATGCTAATTCACTCTCAATGTTGCCTATTGGACTACAAATGGTGCCTATTGACTGTGTTTAGTTACTGGACCCATGGGGAATAATGCAAACCCCAGTGAAGCCACCTCAAGTCATTCCACTGGGCAACATTCGGTTTCATTTAAATACAACATGGCGAAATCTGTGGGCTTTCTCTGTGGGCTTTCATTCCTAATCAGTTGATTTGCTTGCATGTCAGGCTCATAAGCAGCCGCGAGATAGAGAACTGATGGAAAGGCCAAGTAAACATACGGGAAGAGTTTCAGATGAAAGCCCTGACTGCCATCTTGTTCGTATGGGCCCTTTGCCAAATCCGAAGCCTTTCACAACAGTTCTTTTTAAAAAGGGAAGGATGAGGGAGAAGGAGCAAACCTAGAGGAAAAAGGCAATGAACAAATGGAAAGTTTGGCAGGGAGGGTATAGAAGAAGCATAAAAGAAAATAGAGCCCAAAACAGAAAGTCCAAATTTATAGCAGTACCAGGATTCTTCTAAGAAAGTATCTTAGCCATCTGTCCAATGACATGAGCCGTAGGGCTGGAAATTGGCTTATTCTCAACGGAAACGGTTAGGGGGGTTTAACTTGGACTTTGAAATGATCTTTGAGTCAGACAGGGCTGTCACATTCAAATAGTTTGTTGTTTACTCGTTGAGAGCATGAAACAGGGAAAGCAGAAACAGATACTTGCAAATGCGTGCCATTAGCGCAGCAAGCCGCAGGGATCGTTTAAAGAAAGAAGAAAAGGACAGATCCTGCTGTGTGTTTCACCCAGGGCTCGATCGTGTTTCCCCCGCTGAGTTCTAAGACCAAACCAGCAACACGTACGTCTGACTTCAGTATCTATCAGCTGTCAGGTTGCCCGGTTAAACTGCTGGTGCTCGTGTTTCAGTCCGTAAAAGAACACGAGATTCTAGCACTGGAAGAGAGGAATGACCGCATCATTCAAAGTATGCTTTCCAGTCTCCAAGCTTGTTTCAGTCAGTCCCGTAAAACATTTGGCCCAGCGGTGTTTGAGTTTGAGGTTTGGCAGTGACTCAAAAGGCTGTGTTTACCTCTACAGGAGAGTTCTGGCCTTCTACTCTATCTCAACCCTTTGTAGCTCCGCATGAGAGCGGACATGCTTCCGATCTGTTTGCTGTAAAGAACAGGCAACCCTCTTTCCCCCCAGAACCTCAAAGAGCCAGGAAGAGCAGACAGTAAGAGATGCCAGCCTTACATGAGGAGTTGACACTCATCACACTTGTGCTTTGTCCAAAAACGTAATAGCCAAATAAGGAAGCATCTGTCTTCTGTTTCTCTGGGGCAAAGCGAAGAGCCATCATCTCTTTTGTGGAGGAGCAAAGAAAACAGTGTTCAAGAGTGGAGAGGATTTTTTTTTGTTGTTGTTGTAGTTAAAGTAATTAATCTGCAACAGGACAGATCAGGTCAGGCTGTGTTTTATTATTGAATTATGATGGATTTAAAGTGATTAAAGTGGTAGTATTTGGCCGTTTCCAAGATTATAAACATCGACTGGCAATCATGTCCTATTGGTCGGTCAGAAGTGTCTCCCTACTTTGACAGTTCCAATTTTCACTGAAAGGTTTGTCAATGAATGCTTTTTTTTAATTTTTTTTGGTGGGTAATTTTGAGTAAATGTGCAACTAATTTGCCAGCATTTAATTAAATTTTACACTACTGTTTAAAAGTTTTGAGTCAGTAAGTACTTTTTTTCTAAAGGAATGAATACTTTTATTCAACAAGGATATGTTAAATCGATCAAGAGTGACGGGAAAGAGTGTTACTTTGTTACAAAAGATTTCGGTTTCAAGGAAATGTTCTTTTGACATTTTTTTTTTTTAATTTCTTCAATCCATTTTTTTTTGCACAAATATATTAAGCATCACAACTGTTTTCAAAGTTGATAATAAGAAAAGTTTCCTGACCACCAAATTCAGTATATTAGAATTACAATCATGTGACACTGAAGACTAGAGTAATGCCTGCTTAAAATGCAGCTTTAAAATTTTTATATAATAATAAAGAAAATTATTATTTTAAATTGTAAATGTAATGCTGAAGCAGTAATGAAGCGAAGAGAGAATCTACTTTATTAACAAAACAAACAAAGAGATCCAGGACAAACAGGGAATCTCAGGACATGAGCATATTGTATCAAACAACTGGCCAACCACAAAAGAAACACAAGGGCAATTATTAAACGAGCTAACAAGGGAACAACCATGACCAACATGGAACAACCATGTTGGTCATGGGAACACATGAGGGTAACCAAGGGAACTAACAAGATACACCTGGGTAGACTAATCAACATGGAAAAACTACAAAACATGGCACAAGACAGGACATCCTCACACAACATGGGGACACAGGCTGGGGTCATGACAGTAATATTTTCCTATATTACTGTTTTATTGTGTTTTTGATAACTAAATACAGCCTTGGTGAGTATAAGAGGCTTTCCAAATCATTCAAATATCTTTGGCCACTCCTAAAAAATGTTCATCTCCAGTCTGTTTCTATTACTGCTCATGTACAGTGGTCTGAAACACAGACAAGTCAAGTGATACAAACTGCGAAACGTTCCAGTGCTTTTATACTAAACATACAATTTCAGGACTGTAACTAAATGCTTGTTAAATATTTGTCAGCCAAACTTTTCTTTCTCCTCAAAGTTTCTATCAGCCCTTGGCCTAAACATTTTTCACATTTGTTTCAGACCCCGTCTTCTCCGAGACCTGTAAGATTGATAACAAGTTCCTTTCTCTGAACTACCTGGCCAGCTACGTCCAGCCCCAGCCATCCACAGGGTGTGTTCTCTCAGGTCCTGATCATGACCAGGAGGTCCACATCATTGAACTCCAGGCACCAAACTCCAGCAGGTGAGGAGAAGACTGTTGTTCTGTTGTACAAGTCAAGGATTAAGTCAAGGGCTATGTACATGAGGCAGTTGATTAGCAGCAAAACCGGCGACAAGACAGCCAATCAGCATTATGGTTTCATGACTGAACTTGGTATTAAAAACAAAAGTGCATTAAATAATGGGAAATGTACACTATTCTTCAAAAGTTTGGGGTCAGTAGGATTTTATTTATTTACTTCAAAAAAATTAAATACAAGGACCGATTAAGAAATTAAATTAAGAGATGTACTGGTTGACCAGTCATTAAAGGGTTAGTTCACCCAAAAATGAAAATTCTGTCAGTAATTACTCACCGTCATGTTGTTCCAACCCCGTAAGACTTTCGTTCATCTTCGGAACACAAATTAAGATATTTTTGATTAAACCTGAGAGCTGGATCACTCTTCCATAGGCTTCTTAAGGGATCGAAACTGGCCGGCCTAAAAGTAATGAGAAAGAAAAGTTATGAACCTGGAAGCTTTGTGTAGTTTCACTACATGAAATCTCAAGGCCAACACAGAAGGAAATGAATAGTTGAAAAGTCGTTATTTTTTTATTTTATTTATTTATACATTTTTTTACATTGGTTTTTGTAATTTTACAATGCAAAAAACAGACCATTTATTTTTTTCTCTAATTAAAAAATAGAAAAGAAGAACAGCAGTGTATATCATTTAATCTGCCTTTGAAGGCCTGAAGGCCTCACCAGACAACAATTTAATGTAAAAAATTTGTAAAAATTAATACGAATAATTTTGTTGCTGAGCATACTGTGCAGGATATTTTTGTCCATGTGGGTGTGTTAAGTATAGCATGGTGCGTGTGTGTGTATATATATATATATATATATATATATATATGTGTGTGTATATAAGTGTTCATGGATGGGTGTGTTTGCTTTTGTGTGTAAATGTACGTGCTTGTCTCTCTGTATTTGTAATTTTAGGTTGTGATTGTGTTTCCTCCGGTTTTGTACAGTTTATTTGGAAATAGGCAGGAACTGGGGTATTGTTGATATTGGAAAACTCTGCAGGGTAAAACTGTCTCCGCCCACAACAATATCACTCACTGTTGCCTAATAGTGACTTAAAAAATGAAAAACAGATCTAAAGATATGCTAGCATCATGATGGATGCCAGCACTGCGTTATGTGGTCTGTTTCACATGTGTCCAGCTTTGTTTTCTAGGAAACGATCCAGTTTTTTAATCAATTGGCCAGACGGAAAGCATGTTAAAGCTGAAGTTAAAATTTTTCAAGATTCTTATGGCCTTCCTTCCATTTCTTCTCTCTCCTGTCCCCCCTCTCTCTCTCTCTCTCTCTCTCTCTCTCTCTCTCTCTCTCTGTCTCTCTCTCTGTCTCTCTCTCTCTTCCAAGTAGTGCATTCCAAGTGGATGTGATCGTGGATTTAAGGCCGCTGGATGGTGACGCCCCACTCCATCGTGACATTGTGTTGCTTCTGAAATGTGAGAAGTCGGTGAATTGGGTAATCAAAGCCCACAGCATCAAAGGCAAACTGGACATTGTGGTATGATGTTTACATTTTTTAGCCATATGCAATATGTGAAAAAAAAACAACAACAACAAAAAAACAAAACAATGGTCATGAGGGATATGCAGGTACATTATGTATAAACAACACTTGTCACATGTTCCTTCAGAAATCATTCTAACATGTTAATTCAGTACTCAAGAAACCTTTTATTATTTTTATCACAGGTAAAAATGGTTGTGCTGCTTAATTAAGCGTGGAAACCATAATACAGTGTATTTTTTTCAGGATTATGTAAAGAATGTTTAAAGAACAATTGAAATTCTGTTATTTATTTTGATCAAGTGAATACTGTATGTCCTTGCTAAATGAAAGTATCTAATTCTTCTTAAAAAACAAAAACGAAAACAAAACAAAAACCATATTGATGATTCCAAAAGTTTAACTGATAACCACCCCTTAACCTACGCCTGTTCCATGTACTTACCTTATATTAGCCAGTACTTTCTAGGTAAGTACACTATAAGTACTGTACTGTAAAAGGAAGCGTTACCTGATTTTTATTTTATTTTTGACGTTAAACTATACGTAATGCTTACTCTTCAAACTGTGTGAAAAGGCTGAGCAAAGGATAGCAGGTGGAGTAATAACAGAAGGAGTGAGTGAGTTTTTCTTCAGCCAGAGCCTTTGGAGTGTTTTTATTGTAGCATTGGCCTGACACTTCAGAAAATGAATTATGAGAGCGTCTGTCTGCTGGTTTCAGATAGCACAGCATAACATTCACAGCACTGAAACTGTCACTACACTGCACAGCTCTTGGAGAGCGACTTGCGCACACACTGTGTGTAATTTATTGCTAAATATTTGTGCATTTTTATGTGCTGCTTATAAGGAAAAAAATCCACACTGTCGTTAGAATAAGACGCATTAGTTTAAGAGTTTTAATGTGTTTACATGATCACTTATATATATTTTTTCTAAGCTGGAAAAGTGTAATGTAGACTACAGTACTTTATATACAAATGCAATGCAATTCCTTTACAAACTGATCTCTCACTGCATACACAAAGATAAACACCAAAATAGTACCGTCACGCTTAGCCTACGCTCAAGGCAAGACGACGACGCTGGAATATAAATGTAGTTTATAATCCAAGCACAAACAAACAATGTGCATATCACAAAAAATACTCCAGGAATGGAAATTAGGAACTTAAATACACAATGATTATCAACTCAAAGACTAACAGGTGTGACCGTAAATGAGTGACCATGACAACTACTGTAATTGGTGATGGGAAAAGAAGAACAAAGGAAACCAAAAATAAGTACAATAGACAACTTACAGAGGCAATGACAAGATTCCGCAAGTAGCAAGTAAACACAACAGTGTTCCTTGCGCTGCAGTAAAACTCTAACAGAAATGTACGTGGAACGTCATTTGCATCACTTTTGTTCAATAGCACACATGGATTTAGCTGGTTTTGTAGCAAAAGACAGTTAAATTTGTTAAATATTTTTGAAAATAAGGCATTTCAATGACTAACTAATAACCTCTTCATTGCCATTAAATTGAAATTACTGAACCAAAACATAGGAGCCTGATTAAAAAAAAAACAGCATGTTTTGCTAAATGAAAATACGGTAACACTTTACTTAAAGCCTTAATGAATAATGAATTATATAAAAGTAATGAATTAAAACATGACATACAACCAAATTCAGATGTAACAAGGGATATGCAAATATTTTAATGCATTTTATCTTTGATTACAATTATTTATGAATGAGTTTAATAAAGATATAATGCATTATAACATACATTATGAATAGCTTTGTAATGCATAAAGGACTCCCCGGTATTGTATCTCAATTGGACCTTCCTGGTTAAATAAATGCATAATTATACATAAAGGCTTTAAGTAAAATTAAGAATTAAAAATTCTTATAAAGTACAAATATTTGAAAACATATACGTATATTTATTTATATATGAATGGTATAAATATATTGAGATCCTTGATCTACAGTAGATGCACATGTATGTAGATCAAACCATTAGGAGTGGTCCTGCTTTATGCTATGGTGTTCTGGCATTGACAATCAAAGAGTCATAAAGTTCATTAGAGAATTTTAATATGAATGTCTAAGTGTGTGTGTATAATGCATCTGTCGCCATGAATGTGTTACACTTGTCCGTGTCTGAGTGAATCAGTTACAGTGTTTAAGAGTGTTGGAGAATGTTATGCGTAGGTTATGCGTGTGATACGATCCACAGCCTTGTAAAATCAAAGCCCTGCTACTGTTGGCATATTGGCTCAAGCTCGTTGTCCCGCCTGGAGACGCAGTTGTGGGAAACACGGCTGGGAATGAAGAACATCTGTTCTTCACACCCAAACTGAATCTAACTTTTAATTCTTATGTAATTTGACCAAGATCTCCAAGCATTATTTAAGCTGAACTTGGAAAATGGTCTCAATCTGTCAAAACTACAAATGTATAATGATGTGCCAAAATAAAATTTTCTTTTCATACTTGCCAATGGAATGCGATTTGACAAGAAAAAAAAAAAGATTCATATTCAAAACACAATCATATTTTTTTAAGATTATCTTATTTATTTATTTTTTTTGTGTTGCTTGTTTTATATTTGACCTAAAACAAGATTATAAATTACTTCTGTTGGTAAATCTATTCTGAAAAGGTACAATTTGTTTGGCATTTGGACCATATCATAGTTCTTGTGGATCAGTCAATTTGATTCAAAATATGCATGCATATTTTTGGCCTTTTTCTTTACTTCAACTTTGGTGAGTGTTCATTTTGTACCTTAAAATAAGGTATTAGATCAGAATATGTTGTCAGTGAAAACAAGAAGAACCTTAGCTTATAGGTTATAGTGTTGTAAAATGTGTCTCACAAAAAAAAAATATTTGAACTGAAGTAGATATAATTTTATTTCTGTTCTGACTATTATTTTGTCTGTAAAGAATGAACAAGGTGTGACTGCATTCCTCTGTTTCTGCATGTGCAGTGAATATGTTATCTTATTATTTCCCTTTATCCTTCTCAGACGTCAGATACCGTCGGCCTGAGTGATGACACTGAAAGACTGATGCAGGTATCAAAGACGGTCAAACAGAAGTTGCCCGCCGGACCTCAGGCTCTGATCCAATGGGCAGAAGAAAAAGGGTTCAACCCCGTCACTTCCTACACCAACACCCCTGTCGCCAACCACTTCAAACTGCGCCTCAGAGAACAAGGCAAGAGCAACAACTGAAATATGAATAATATCAACTTAAAATAGTTCAAATAAGATTAATTAATTGATACACAACAACAACAGCAACAACAAAAATAATAATAATTCAATACCCACACTTGCTAAGGCCTGTTTAGACCTGATGCATTTTCTCTGATTGGATAGTTATCCGATCATAAAAAGACCATGTGTAAATGCCCTCCCAAACACTCAATCACTCATACCACTTCCGGAGGAGGTCTGAGACACATTCCAGGCGAAATTGGACAGTTGAAAGTGCATATGGTTGTTGAAACCACATATGTAAATTAATTTTTTTTCCCCAAAATGTTAAAAATAAACATGTGAGAGCATGTTATAGGCTATTTGACATTATATCCAGAAATGACAGCATTACTGCAACATGCTTAAACGCAGATGAGTAGCTGAGCATCTCTTCAGCAAGGAGGCAAAGGAAATATCTGTTGCTTTTGTTGACATCGGATCGGATTTATATTCGTTTTGCGGAGACACATTTATGTGGCCAAGTGTAAATGTAACCGTTTTAAAGCAGCACTTTGCAGGATTTCCGTTTTTGTCATACTGTGACCCCTAGAGTCGCTGTGGAGTACTTGTACTGTTGTAAATATGGGACGAGACACACAACATTCAACCTGAAAATAGTCATATAACCATTGCAATAACTAAAAGCTATTCAGTTAGGTTAAAAAAAACTGCATAGAGCTGCTTTAACAGATCAGATGGATATCCGATTAGAGATAACGCATGAAGTGACCAGGTGTAAACAAGCCAATACATTATGGATCTCATTATACAATTTTGTACTGGAAAACAAGACAAAAATACTTATTTACTATATATATATATATATATATACATAGTTTCCAGTATTGATAAACAGTTATACATACAGTTAATGTCAGTTGGTTATAACTGTGTTTGCTTTGTGTGTGATTTTATTGATTTACATTACCAAGAAGTTGTCAGGCAGTGTAGATTGATGTTTAAATCTCTTTTTCTTGATCACTTACAGATCTAGGGCACATTGAGGAGGGAACGTTCCCACCTGAGCTGTCCATTCTCCGCAATATCAACCCAAAGCCCAGTGCCCGAGATTCCCCTGCACGGACTGGGTTCCAGTTCCCCTTTCTGCGGTCCAAGGAGCAGGGCCTGTCATTTTCACACCCAACGCCATCTCTTGAGGATGAGGCCAGGGGTCTCGAGGAGCATCAGGGATCTCCAAATGTAGGATTCAGCGTGCAGTGTGAGAAGAACAAAATGGTGGTCAGCATTGACAAGGAAACTCTGCTGGTAGGAAACACAAGTGACAAGTGCACAACCTTTTGTACATGCAAATATTGGATGAGCATTGCAGATTAACTAACTAAAACTAGTGGGACTACTAATGCAACTTTTAAGTTGCTCTTATGTTTGTTATGTTTTTCAAGACTGCATTTATTTGATAGAAAATACAGTGAGCATATTGTGAAATAGTATTATTATTACGATCCTTTAGAAATCATTCTAAAATGCTCAAGAAACATTTCTTCTTATTATCAATGTTTAAAACAGTTTTGCTGCCTAATATTTTTGTTGAAACCATAGTACATGGTTAAAAAAACAATGTCAATGAAATGAAAATTTCAATGAAAGTTTTTTTTTTTTATTCTTTTTTCTTTTTTTTCTATTAGTAGGTTGTAGTGTAGCCAAATACTTATTTAAAAAGGGTGGCTTGAGTTTAGTCACACTATAAACTAATGTTTCAAAGTAGCTTCCCTAAAACTGGTAAGAACTAGACGTTAAATGAGTGCAGAAATGCTGTGTGAGAGACACCTTTTTTTCCCTCAATCTGATGCAGTGTGAATATTCCCAGAATGTGTGTGCCATATGCCATATGACGTCAGAAACCAGAAGTTTAATATATGTGGTGTAATATACCACTTCAGAGAGAGAGAGAAAACCCTCATTCTACAATCAAAATGCTTTTGAACAAAGTTAGACCAGCTTGCAAGTCTTGTTTTTCATAGATAGATGAAGATCACGAAAGCACTATAGATTTAGAAAGCAATATCTTGAGGACTTATAATAGATTTTGTTTGATATGTTGTTAAAGGTTGATATTTTTCTTGTGAAAGTCATGTTTTCCTAATGTCCTCACAGGCCAATGGGTTTGGAAAACCCAATATCACTCTCCAAGACTCCCAATGCAAAGCAACCTCCAACGCCACCCACTATATACTGGAGACGCCCCTGTCTGGCTGCCAAACCACCAAAATCCCCTCCCATCCCAGCCCAGTGGTCCTCTATATCAATTCAGTGAGTTCTAAAGCCAATATACAATCAATAATATCAGATGTGAAATCTAGTCCTAGGGTCAGTTGGGGGGTCCCCTCTAACACGCTGTATTTGTTTTCTGTTTCCTGGTCCTGCATGTGTGTTTTCACCCAGCAGGGATGATTCACTTCCACACTGATTTTTTGCGATAATTTTTAGTGGAAATTCCTAAAAACACTTTTAGCCTTGAACTCATAAAAAAAACTGGACAACCTCCCAAATATGTATCTTTTACTCTGAACTCTGAGCCTCAAGGGCAATTACAATGATGTGACCCGTATGGTCAGAGCACAGTACTTGCTCACAGAGCGAGATCAACAGAGCATCAAAGGAGGATGTTGTTGCAATGACAATCCTATGACAAATTGGCAAGTCTTGTGTGAATCAATTTCACCTCAATTTGACAATGTTCACAGGCCTCTTTCACCTTTGAACCCATAATCTGTTCTGAGCTCAAGGAGGCGTTTCTCATATTATAATGTTAATGGATTGCCGTGTTTTTTCCGATGAAAAGCACTGAGAGTTTTGGGGATCTGCCTTGGGAGTTTCATTGCTGAAATTGTGCATTCCCATGTATTAAATCCAGTTTTTTCATATGTTTTGGCAGACCTTTGGCAAGTATAGATTTCAATTATCTCTGACTGTGTCTGTGTGCACCAGAGTGAAGCAATGTCATTTCTAAGAAAAGTTTTGTTGAGGAAATTGTATGATTGTTAGGAAATTGTTGGGTTTACCTTACTTTATTACTGAGACGTCATGAACTAAGTGTGTCTGTGATTGGCAGATTGTTATTAGCCAATCGGAACTGAAGGACGGAAGCGGCTGGCCCGTTGATGATGAAGATCTGGAGTCAGGAGATGTTGTATTACCAGGAGATCTGGATGTGACTGGAAGAATTTTACCAGAAAGTGGGCCTCGTGCGTCTATCTTGGTATGATATTCACATTAAAACTACATTATTTATAAATGGTACTACACAAATAGAAACAACAAATTCACGTTATATACAAACAATGTATTGAATCCTCATACAAACAATATATTTGTATGAGGATAAGAACATAATTTAAGTCATTCCTCTCTAAAAATCTTCTTCTCTCTGCAACTCGATGCAACGATGTGGCGATTATTATAAGTGATGTCTGATTAGAAATCCTAAAATACAGTCAAATACAGAAAAATAAAATAGATTAATTAATCAATGTAGTCAAGATTTCTCTGTGGTACATATCAAATTCTCTTAAATTATATATTGAATTGTTTGAATGGAATTTTTTTTGTTATTCTTTATGACATCACCATAGGACGATAATATATTTATGATATGCTAATGTTATGATAATATATATATATATATATATTCTAATGTTATGATTATATATATATATATATATATATATATATATATATACATAATCATAACATTAGCATATCATAAATATATCATCGTCCTATGGTATGGGATATATATATATATATATATATATATATATATATATAAATAAGTTTAAATTGGACAGTATTTACTCTATGTGATCAAATACATCAGGATAACATATTCGGTCTCTCAAACTTTCACATTTCCCTTCAATTGAGTTGAAAATTCACTTTCACAAAAGATGCATTTTAATATTTTCCAATTCTCTGTTTCTCTGTCCTTAGTTCAACTGCACATACCGTAAGAACCAGGGCACCCCAGTTGACAGTGATATTGGATCTGATGATTTCGTGGTAGATTCTTTAGACAATGTTACCTTTAACATGGAGCTGTATAACAATCCCTTCCACTTAACCATCCCTGAATCATTCCTCACCATCTCCGAGAACAGGCCCATCTATGTGGAGGTAAGCATATACATATACATATGTGTACGTATACATAGGGTTTGAAATAAACACCAGCCAACCCACCAAATGCGGGTAAAAGTCAACTGTATTGATGCCAAATCAGTAGCCAATTTGGTGGGTTTTTCCACAAATTAATCACTCAATCACTTTGCATGTGAAGTTTCTGTAATCTGTGCAAGTTTGTTTACTTTTGGAAGCTCAGACCCAAGAAACATAATAATGTGGGTTATCTAACCCCAATGTGAAAAGGACAGAACCACCTAGCTACGAAGAAGCACACCTGCCAATTTTTAGCAGTTACTGTACATTGGGACACCAAGTCTCTTGCCTCCTCTGAGCCCGTTGAGTTTAAACTGAACCTTTAAAGCGTGCGGTGGGTTCAGTGGGGGGTAATTGAGAATGAATGGGGGAAAGTCACATGAGATGAGGCAATGCCTCCATCTTGCTATGATTGGATATGATCGGTTATAATGGGATATGATTGGTTCGTGCAATAAATCCCGCCTCATAGTTTTGTGCGCTTTCTCGAATTGGCCTGAATGTAGACAATGATGGCATTAATGGGAAGACTAATTAAAAACAAACTAAACATCTCAGCCATTTAGATATCACCGCTTTGTCATGTTAAAATCAAACTTGAAATGGACTGAAAACAAGATGACTGTGGGGGTTTTAGTGAGCAGCTTTGTGAAATTAAATGTAGGCTACATCTTCGTCTGTACAAGCTTGATGACTGCTGAAAATAAGTTGACTAAGAAATTTGTAATTTTTACTTGGCATTGGTAAGATTTGTTTAAGTCTCTTGTGCTCACCAAGACTGTATTTATTTGATCAAAAATAAAAATAATTTTAAATAACAGTTATATTGGGAAATATTACTACAGTTTTAAATAACTTTTCTATTTTATTATATTTTTAAAATGAAATTTGTTCCTGTGATGGCAAAGCTGAATTTTCAGTAGTCATTACTCCAGTCTTCAGTGTCTCATGATCCTTCAGAAATTATTCTAATTTGCTAATTTGAGGCTCAAGAAACATTTCTTATTATCATTAATGTCTGTGCTGCTTAATATTTTTGTGGAAACTGTGCTAGACTTTTTCAGGATTCGTTGATTAATAGAAAGTTCACTAAAACAACACCATTTATTTTATTTTATATATACTGTAATTGCTTTTGTAACAGTGTAAAAGTTTCTACTGTCACTTTTGATCAGATCAGTTTAATGCGTCCCTGCTGAGTATTAGTATTATTTAAAAAACAAAAAAAACAAAAACAAAACATACGTTCTCTGTGTGTGTTATTATGGAAAAGATTCCTTTGGGGTTCAATAAAACCATTTCCAGTGTTGTAACCACACTAGAAATCTAATTTAGTAATTGAACGAGAAACCATATACACAAATATAGTCACTGCCAAAAGCTCTTGAAATACAAGCTCTGTTTTTACCCTTTAACCATAATGTGTGGTTCTCATTGTGTATGGTTTCATCTTTCTAATACCATAAGAGCCTGGTGTCTGTCTGTCTGAT
Organism: Pimephales promelas; assembly: GCF_016745375.1. The sequence goes on from NW_024121421.1 coordinate 2,192,169, forward strand.
CAGACATTGTCCTAAGTATGTAAGCATTTACAGCTGCAAAAGTACAAATGTGTGTTTAGATGTCTCTCTGTCAATCCCTGTGAAAGAAGTCAGCAGTCTGCTGTGAGTGTGTGTGTACATTTTGTCTGGTCCGGGAGCATGTCATATTGCCATTAATCAGTGGGGTTTCAAGGGGGCTGACAATATTTGATCTCAGAGTGGAATGGTCACCGTTTTGAACTCTTTTGGTCTCAGTTTTGATTAAATGTGTTCCACTGAAGGTCTACCTCATATGCCATACTGTATGAAATCATCAGATCAGTGCAGATTGTTCTTGATTTATAGCCATATCAATGGAGGATCTGCTGTGTCAATCAGACAGCAGATCACAAAGAGTGTCGACACTCTTTTGGGCCTTGCAAAAAAGTTTTGAATTAATATCCCCCCCCCCCCCCCCCCCCCCCATTTGTTTTAATTTCCTTACACTGAGTGAGTTGAGAATACACTCATTTATATAGCCGTTCACACACGGAACAAAAAGTGCATGCTAGCACACTGCATGCTAGCTTGAGTTCATACAATCCTGAAAACAATAACAGTGAATCTAATCACTCAACAGTTATTTATTAAGAATAAGCAAAGTGGCATGGACGATTTTAAAGGATGGTGTATGAAATAGCAGAAAGGGCAATGTACATCATGCAATTTCCCTATATGTGGCATAAACGTTAGTTAAACTGTCAAACCTTGTTTGTTCTTTTATTTGGAAAATTAAACAAAATACTCTTTGGCAATATGATTTTTAGCATCCTATTCGTATCAAAGGGTTCACCCAATAATAAAATTCCATTTTATTTCCCAACATTTTAGACCTTGATCACTGTTAATCCAAGTCTTCTGAGCCCACTTGTGCAACAATGCATTTGCATATGTAAATGCTTCACACTAGGCTTGACATCAGTGATGCTATTGGTTTTCCTTATCTTTTAACCAAATTTGCTCAATTTGAATATGAATATTGAGTGGAATATGACTTACATTTTGTACTGTTCTCAGACAAAGCTAATTTACGTCGCCTTAGAAATCTAGTAAGTGGTGTGACAGCCTGTCGATATTATTTCTGCATCTTTCGCATTATTGTTCAAGGTTCATAGTCTGCCTCTCTGAAATGATTTGGCCACTTTCCTGAGTTTGACACCCCTTTGGCACAGTTATATTGAGGAAATGGGATGTGATGTTTTTCGTGGCAGCTCTCGTCTGTAATGTGTGCTTTTACAACATCAGATGGCCAAACTATTACAAGTGAATGATCCTCAAAGATTTATTCTAGGCACAGAAATCTGACGTCAGAATTTGTGATTTTTGGAACGGTGAACACTTTGACAATGTTTCTTTAGACAGTGTGCCGTGTTAAAACAAATGGACAGCCTCTGTGCATTATTTGCTGATTTGAAGCGATGCCTGAGATAGTTTGTGGGGAAAAAAATCACAAAGAGCGATCAAAAAAAGATAGACTGAGCGTGTCTGGCAGAGGAATAGACATAATATATAGCATCTAAGCATCACTCTGCTGATTCATCTCATACTATATGAATCACGTTTGATCGTATTTATGAAAAATTGTCAAAAAGTTGTATTAATCAAGATAAAAAAGCAGTTTTTTTCTTTCTCTATTTGTCTTGCTGTCTCCATTTTTTTATTGTTTGCAGCAGATGCATATTTTTTCTCACAGAAAAAGGACTTCATTTTCCATTATTAACAGAGACATGTAACCTTTCTCTGCAGATATCCGCCACAAAAGCCGACCCTAACCTTGGGTTCATGATCCAGACCTGCTTCATATCTCCAGAATCCAATCCTCTCATGCCGTCAGACTACGTTGTCATAGAGAACATATGTCCCAAGGACGACTCTGTACTCTATTACCCTCAGCGAAGCGATTTCCCCATCCCTCACGCCCAGATGGACAAAAAACGCTTCAGTTTCACCTACAGATCAAAGTTCAATGTGTCATTGCTCTTCCTGCACTGTGAGATGTCCCTCTGCTCCAGAAGAAATCACCAGGAGATGAACCTGCTAGAGGTAGAAACCATCATCTAACTATCAGTTTTGTTCCAAGATCTAGTGAGCTGCCTTTGTAGGCAGTATTTTATGGGCATCACACTGTACATTAGGTGTGTTCATAATGCAAATGATGTTTAAAAAGTTGGGCAGTGACATTACAGTGCCTTTCTAAGATACACTGTAGCTTTTTTTCATAAATTCTAAAGCATCATCACGTGTATCGTTCACAGCAAAGGCAATATGTGGAAAAACTAAACCCAAGATGGCAGACGCAAGAGAAAAGCATTACTGAAAAATATAATGGAAAATAGTGTAATATAATTAAAGGGTTAGTTCACCCAAAAATGAAAATTCTGTCAGTATTTACTCACCCTCATGTTGTTCCAACCCCGTAAGACCTTCGTTCATCTTCGGAACACAAATTAAGATATTTAAGATATTAAAGGGTTAGTTCACCCAAAAATGAAAATTAAGTCATTAATTACTCACCCACATGCTGTACCAACCCCGTAAGACCTTCGTTCATCTTCGGAACACAAATAAAGATATTTTTGATTGAATCTGAGGGCTGGATCACTCTTCCATAGACTGCATAAGGGACTGGCTCTTAACGGCCCATAAAGTCGTTAAAGAAAAGGTTTAAATAATCCATGTGCCTACAGCGGCTCAATTATAAGTTTATCAAGCGACAAGAATACTTTTTGTGCGAAAAAAAACATAAATAACGACTTTATTCCACTATTCCATTACTTCTTTAAGGGCGCATGCGCGAGAACTGAGACGAGGACGTTCTCATTCGTCTACTTCTTGTTACCGGCTGCTCATCGCTTAGGAGTTTTACCACCACCTACCGTATAAGATGATGTGCTGATATAGCTGGAAGCGCAAAACTTTCTGTTTACAAGCAGAGGAAGATGCGCGCTGTACATACGCTTTTCAATTAGCGTATTTTCCGCACTATAAGGTGCACTTAAAAGCCTTTAATCTTCTCAAAAAAACGGCAGTGTTCCTTATAATCCGGAGCGCCTTATATATGGATCATCATTTTATACAGTAGGGGGCGGTAAAACTCCTAAGCGGTGAGCAGCCGGTAACAAGAAGTAGACGAATGAGAACGTCCTCGTCTCAGTTCTCGCGCATGCGCCCATAAGGAAGTAATGGAATAGTGGAATAAAGTCGTTATTTATGTTTTTTTCGCACAAAAAAAAGTAGTCTCGTCGCTTGATAAACTTATAATTGAGCTGCTGTAGGCACATGGAATATTTAAACCTTTTCTTTAACGACTTTATGGGCCGTCAAGAGCCAGTCCCTTAGGAAGCCTATGGAAGAGTGATCCAGCTCTCAGATTCAATCAAAAATATCTTTATTTGTGTCCCGAAGATGAACGAAGGTCTTACGGGGTTGGAACAGCATGAGGGTGAGTAATTAATGACTTAATTTTCATTTTTGGGTGAACTAACCCTTTGAGATCACTCCTGTATACTAGTCCATAGACTTCTTGACGGAATGACTTACTGTCCTCGAAGTCATTAAAGACATCGTTAAAATAGTCCAAGTGACTACAGGGGTTCAATCTTAAGTTTATCAAATGACGAGAACACTTTTGTGCGCAAAACAACAACAAAAATAACAACTTTATTTCAACTATTCGTTTATTTCTCCCTCTGCGCGAGTCAGGTTACTAGTTTAATAGCGTAAGCTTCTGTTATTGTATGTCACACGCATCACACACGTGACCAGCGTCGGCCAATAGTGAGCCTACGTGTGACGTAGCTTTACGCAATCACACTACGTTAACTAACTACAGGCCCATGGAGAAGGAAGTGAATAGTTGAAATAAAGTCGTTATTTTTGTTTGTTTTTGTGCACAAAAAGTATTCTCGTCATTTGATAAACTTAAGATTGAGCCACTGTAGTCACTTGGACTATTTTAACGATGTCTTTAATGACTTTTCGGGGACAGCAAGAGCCAGTCCCTCAAGAAGCCTATGGACTTGTATGTAGGAGTGATCTTAATATCTTAAATATCTTAATTTGTGTTCCGAAGATGAACGAAGGTCTTACGGGGTTGGAACAACATGAGGGTGAGTAAATACTGACAGAATTTTCATTTTTGGGTGAACTAACCCTTTAAAAACATTCAATAATGTGGTGTACTATGTGCCGTATGCTTATTTGAGTATTGCTTAGAAACATGCTAAAATCAAACAATATTTTAATTAAGTTTGGATGGTTCTATGCATTTTTCATGTTAATTTGCAGTAAAAAAAAAACCCTGACAAAAATCATTATGTATTTATTAGTATTAATAGTAACACAAAAAGTAGTTGCCTGTACATGAATTCCTGAAATCAGTTTTGGCCTATCCATTCCTGCTCATTTTACAATAGAATTCACTGTAATTAAGTTAAACACATAATGATTTGTTTGCAATCAGAGTTATGGATTTTAATAGCTAATGCTTTACCGGCCTTTGGTTAACTTTTTTTTTTTTTTTTTTTTTTTTTTTTTGTGGCATCCAAAATTGTGGAAATAAGACTGCAAAATGGTTTTGAATTTGCAGTATTTCTTACATTCAAGATAGCAAAATCCTGTAGGAACTGCTATGTAGAACCTTCCAAATGAGTTCATCATGAACTTCCATTTCGTTTATGATGTTGCCTTAGAAGGAAACTTCCTTTTTTGGCAGCCCACTAGGTTTTGGAACACTGACTTTATCTCCTTTATCTTCACTTTCATCATATACACATTATTCCCTCATTTCTTTGTATTATTTATAAAGATCTTTATGATTCTGTGATAACATGGTTCAAATTCTTTAAACTATTTAACTCCAGTATTAATCAATTCAAGCTGATCAATATAAACTGCAGGCGTGTTAGCTTTCACACAATGAGATTGAAAATAATTATATTGCATTATCATTTACAGAATCAAAATTAGCTGCATTGTGTATGCTTGTTTTATTTTAGACTCCACAGGGTTATCTCATTAAGTCAGAGTACAGGAATGCAGATCACTTATTGACCCTAGCACATATTTAGGAGGCGCGTCCGTAACGGTACATATTTCAGAGTAGTTGCTTTATTATATGGATAACATGAACACACTCTTTAATTCATTTATATCATCTGTTTGACTTTGCTGTCCATCCTAAGAGTTGCTTTTTGATTCATTGCCTTGGCACGGGTCACTCTATGCCAGCTGCTAGCATCAATCCACTCTCTCTGAGTGCGGGATGCATAAATCTCAGGTTACTTCAGTTACCATCCACAGAGGAAAAAACAAATCTCCAACTTTCACTGTCCTTTTTCAAATTCCCTTCCTCCCTCACTTCTAGACATAATCATTTTAATCTCCTGCGTTTTAAGCCACTCTAATCATCATATTGCACGTTAAGGTTGTTTATGTCTCACCTAACATGATCTTGAAAGTGACTCATTGTTTGGTCGTAGGTGTTTACAGTTCAGTTATAATCTGGATGAGGATAAGAGATGTGATGCGTCAAACCATATAAACTGTGGATGAAGTTATATGTGCTTTCTCTTAGAAGAGCGTGTGTTCAGTTTGGCTCAGGCACAATTTATGCTACAAGTGGTAAGGTTTTAATGGCTTGAAATATACACTAATCCATGCTTATGAAGAACAAAGTGAAAATTTTAAACATCACATGGCTTAACAATATGAATGGTCAGATGGGGTCACTGTGAGGCTGTGGTTCTACCACCTTAAAATAACATTAAACCCTAGCATGTATTTCTAAAAGGCAAAATTCCACCACTAGTTTAAAAACAGGAAACGTGGTTGTGTTGTTAAAGGGTTAGTTCACCCAAAAATGAAAATTAAGTCATTAATTACTCACCCCCATACTGTCCCAACCCCGTAAGACCTTCGTTCATCTTCGGAACACAAATAAAGATATTTTTGATTGAATCTGAGAGCTGGATCAGTCCTACATAGAATGCCTAAGGGACTGGCTCTTGACGGCCCATAAAGTCATTAAAGAAAAGGTTTAAATATTCCATGTGCCTACAGCAGCTCAATTATAAGTTTATCAAGCCACGAGACTACTTTTTGTGCGAAAAAATAACATAAATAACGACTTTATTCGATTATTCCATTACTTCCTTATGGGCGCATGCGCGAGAACTGAGACGAGGACGTTCTCCTTCGTCTACTTCTTTTTACCGGCTGCTCACCGCTTAGGAGTATTACCGCCACCTACAGTATAAGATGATGTGCTGATATAGCTGGAAGCGCAAAACTTTCTGTTTACAAGCAGAGGAAGACGCGCGCTGTACATACGCTTTTCAATTAGCGTATTTTCCGCACTATAAGGTGCACTTAAAAGCCTTTAATCTTCTCAAAAAACGACAGTGTTCCTTATAATCCGGAGCGCCTTATATATGGATCATCATTTTATACGGTAGGTGGCGGTAATACTCCTAAGCGGTGAGCAGCCGGTAACAAGAAGTAGCAAGTCGAAGGAGAACGTCCTTGTCTCAGTTCTCGCGCATGCGCCCATAAGGAAGTAATGGAATAATCGAATAAAGTCGTTATTTATGTTTTTTTCGCACAAAAAGTAGTCTCGTCGCTTGATAAACTTATAATTGAGCCGCTGTAGGCACATGGAATATTTAAACCTTTTCTTTAATGACTTTATGGGCCGTCAAGAGCCAGTCCCTTAGGCAGTCTATGTAGGACTGATCCAGCTCTCAGATTCAATCAAAAATATCTTTATTTGTGTTCCGAAGATGAACGAAGGTCTTCTGTCTATCTGTGCTGCATCCAAATTGCCCAAAAGGGATCTTAATAAAGTTTGACTTTACTCCTCTAGAGCCCTCATTTCAGGGGTTTCTATACATGACATGTGTGAGGCAGCTGGTTGGGCCACTCCGCACACATTCATGAGGTTTTACAGTCAGGACCGTCCCTCTACACCCGTTGCACGAGTGCTTTCGTCTTAAGTTGTGCCTGAAGACAGCTTCACACTAGGATGAGCAGGATTTGTTCTGGAATAGTGGATATCTCGTTCCCCTAGTGTCGTCACAGACGCAGTTTGAGTTCCTTCGAAAGGGAACGTCTCGGGTTACGTATGTAACCCTTGTTCCCTGAGAAAGGGAACGAGACACTGCGTTGGTTCGCCACTCCTCCCTGCCTGGAGCACTTGCTTCATAGCACAGAGCTGACTCTGCTTGTGCCGACGTGCTCTTATACACATCTGCGTATGACGTCACACGCCAAATAATCACGCAAAGCTAATAGGATTGGATTTGATTTTATTCATGAATTCAGACACACTAATTCTTCTAATTCTGCATCTCTGACGCAGTGTCTCGTTCCCTTTCTCTGCGAACAAGGGTTACTTACGTAACCCGAGAGGTTTTTTGAGGATTGTGGTGCCCATATGACAACGATTACAATTGGATCTTATTCTAACATTTCTGCTTTTTTTCTTTGTAGTGTATGTTACCGGATGAAGCCTGCACTTCCCTCAGTTTGGACAACATCCTACTCATGATGATGAACACCAAAACCATCACCAAGCCTTTGGTGGTCATCTCCGACAACACACCTGTCACTGTTAACACACCTGTCACTGTTAAGGTCCTTGAGGAGAATATTCCACAACATCTAGGTAAAGATCACAAGTCAATACAACGTCCAACTTTAGACATTAAAGGTGAACTTTTTTTAAAATTTCAGTATTATAGTATTGTATTATACAGTATTGTTTTTTTTTTTTTCCTGAATTTAATATCTTACCCTTAGATATTTTGAAGAACATCTTGCTGTGATTGGGATATATGAAGCATCATGTGAAAATGTGTGTCAGAGGTTGTATATGTGTGTCAGTCACCCAGATCACAGGTCAGAGTTCCTGTCTTGTCTTATCTGTGGTGCATTACACCCATTTGGAGTATTTTATTATGTCTCATATGAGTTGAGTATGTGTGCATTTGCATGTGAGTGTTGCGCTTTCAATGTGGTTTGGTTTTAAAGTGTGTGATTCATTAGAGATGTGGGACAAGGGACTCAGATGTAACAGAGCAGAGGAAAAAGACCAGCTTTCCAATTCTGGATAGCATTTGTTTTCACTTAACCCTTGTGCTGCATTAGATTTTTAACACCGTTGAGTGCATTAAGGACCAAAAATGGCCACATATTAAACATTGCCTAAAATATTATATATTATTATTATTTTCCACTTTTACCAAGTTAAATCTTTTAACCAGCATCAGTCCTCATCATAACTACCAAAAATGTATTCAATTTCAGGATTTTAACCCTTTAATTACCAGTTTTGTTTGCGAAACCATCGATTTGTATAAGAGGAAAAAACACAAAAATTCAATTATTTTCAATAAACTAAATGCAAAGAGAAAACTTTAGATTTGGATTATCACAGTCCCACTTTGCAAAAAATCCCACTTAGCGTGTTAGAGACCAAAAATGGCCACCTATTAAACATTGCCTATTGTCTAAAATAAGGTGCATTTCCACCCATAGGGAATAAATATGTAGTGACGTCATCTGGTGGAATACACTATATAATGCAAATATAATGCTTTTGCTTCAAAATGAAAGGATGTTTGTGCAAAAATCATGTTTCATGTATTACTGACAGCCTCAGATTTAAACAACGTTTTAATGGGTTTCAATGGGCCATTTTTGGTCTTTATGGTGCTGAGTGTTACTATTTGATCTACACAGTGTGTGTTATACATATTTTGCAAAATGGGATCACATTTTTTACATGTATCCAAAAAGTCACAATTTTGCCAAATTTCATACCATTTGCATTAAAACAGCCAAAATGGTCAAAGAAATTAAACTGCAAAAGACCAAAAATGTCCCTAATGCAGCATAAGGGTTAAACATTCTTTAAGGCCTCCCTTTTTGTACTGAGAGAGGAAGGAGATTCAGAGAGCATGAAAAGGGATAGAATGAAGATAAGGAAGAAACATGACCATGATAAAGAAAGGGAGGTTTTTGCACTATATACCTGCAGTCTGCGTTTGCCATAGATGGACTCTGTGGTATAAAAGAGGGCAGCAGGGTGTTGTCTAAACTTTTTTTTTTTTTACAAAGAAACTTAATTTGACCATGACTGATTTGTTCAGTTCCTTGCATCTTCTTGGCACTATTACACCTATTGCGGTTGGAGTGAATCAACTTTACTGACTCGCAACTCTAATGAAAATCATTCCGGTTTAATAACACAATGTTGCTGTGCTGCTTGTTGCAAATGGAGCATGCTTCTATTAGTCACACTTGATTAGGTAAATGATTGCCACTCCTGAAGGATGAAAGCTGGGGTTTTATTGCCACAAGTCAAGTTTTATGTAGGTTTTGTGTTTCTGAGTAGAAACAAAATAAAAATCCTGTTCCAACGAAAGCAGATGACACATACCTGGAAAATGTGGAGTGAATCCAGGTTGTATGTGAATTCAGTGTGAATCCAGTGTGGGCTCACTCTTGATGAACAAGCTCGTGTGTGTTTCCAATGTCAGGTTTATTCTCTCTGGTGTGAATTAAGTAAACTCAGATATGCCATAAAAAGTAATGAAAACAGGCTTTTCGTCTCATTTTGAACACAAAGACGACTCTTATACAGACATGGCTGAAGAGCAAAAAGGCTCAAAGCGCCGCTCTGGACAGGATCCCAAAATGTTTGGCTTAATCTACAAATCAAAGAGGGCAGTTTATGGGAGAGCCATGCTTGAGAAAAACATGGCAGAACAAAACATTGCCATCCGAAAAATGATTCACGATCAGAAAACCTCCATACTTCCCTACCTTTTTTGGTCTAAAGCAGAGGTACAACCTCGCATTGAATTTTTGTAAATGTTTTTATTTTAATTTGGTGTGCTGGTAATCACACAGTTGCTGACTTATTACTGAAAGAAAAAGACTGTGAATGACTGAGGATCACACACTAGACTTAAAAGTGATTCCGAACACATGCAACTTAGAGGAGGCATGACAAATGAAAACGATTTTTTGAAAACGGTTTTAAAATAATCTCAAAACATTAAACATGTATGATATCCTTCAACTGGATAGAAATCTTATTCTCTGCCTATTATAAACCATACGATTTTCCTACCGTGTGTTTCAAATAAGTTGGCTGAGAGTTTAGAGAGACTGGGTTCTCATCTTCGGTCTGTCTTCAAAGATATATGTTTTGCTTAAATTATTTCATTATGAATAAAATGAATGGGATTTTGACCTTTTACTCTTCACCACAGGTGTAAACTCCAGGGGTCAGAAAGTAAAAGTCCTGGCATATGTTCATTCCACCCATGAACTCAGCCATCTTCTGGCTGAAAACTGTTAATTAGCAAATCCAGGTGATTGGAACAAAATACTGAGGATGAGTTTTACTTTCTGAACTTGGACTTTACACCTCTGCTCTTTACTGCTGAATCAGGCAAACACATCATCTTGTTAAAGTTTGTCCAATGCTTGTCCAAAAAATACACACAAGAGTATTAATCTTGTGTTCATACTTCATTTGAGAAACCCTGCTAGTCCTAAAAAGGCGAAGTAAAGAACAGCACAAGTATGTTCTGACACCCGTGAGGAGATCTTGGGCGGTGATGACTACACACAATGTTGTCCAAGTCATTATGGCTAGTTCATTTACTTCCCTCCGAGATACATTAGGGTTTGTGGGTGGAGTAGCTCAGACAAACCTATGGCCACGGCAGAGCAAACCACATCCCTTACTTCAAGCTGACATAGCTTCTCTCAGGAATCCTCTTATCGTACAAGCTTTTGTTCTTTGTTCTGTTTCGCTTCTTCTTGTAAGCCATAAATACAGTACATTGTGAGATTTTATTTTATTTTTTCACCCAAAAATGAAAGTTCTGTCATTTTTACATAGATGAATTTCTTTACTCTGTGGAACACAAAAGAAGATATTGTGAGAGTCAATTGAGTCCAAACAACATTGGACCTCATTAAATTTTTATAAATAATCATTACATTTCCCATTGCATGGGAAAAAAGATAGTTATCAAAGATATGCTACCATATAAAAGTTGTATGCTTTTTAAAAATAAATAAATTAATATTTCATATTCAGATTAATAAGAATGCTTTTCAATTATTTTGCTTAAAGGTAACCAGTAAAGACAATTATTATGTTATTATGACAATTCACATTTCATATTCAGATTAATAAGAATGCATTTCAATTATTTTGCTTAAAGGTAACCAGTAAAGACAATTATTATGTTATTATGACAATTCACATTTCATATTCAGATTAATAAGAATGCATTTCAATTATTTTGCTTAAAGGTAACCAATAAAGACAATTATGATGTTGTTATGACAATTCATATTCAGATTAATAAGCATGCATTTCAAGTATTTTGCTTAAAGGTGACCAATAACGACAATTATTATGTTACAAAAGATTTCTATTTCAAAGTTTTGAACTTTATATTCGTCAAAGATGCAGCACATCTGTTTTAATGCTGAAAGTTAAGCTTTACCATTACAAGAATAAATAGCATTTTAATATATTACAAAAGAAAATAGTTCAATTCTAATATTTCACAATATTACTGTTCTTAGCTTTTTCATTGCTTTTTGTCTTCCTTTTCAATTAAATAAATGCAGCTTTGGTGAGCTTAAGAGACATATCTCAACACCGACTGCAAACTTTTGAACTTTAGTGGGTTTTTTGTTTTGTTTACTGTTTCTTTGCCGTTTGCTTTGGCCTATAACATGTACATAGACAAAAGTATTGATGACAAGCAGCTTTATATTTTTGAGCTGCCCTGCACAGATATTATATAGGGGTTGGTTCTGGTGGTGATTTGGGGTAAAGGGTAAAAGCCTGAGGTGGGAGCTGTTACATAGCACTCGCTCTTGTTTTAACAGAGCGCTCCAGTGATAGTCTGTCATCAGTCTGTCAAAGGGGATGAAAATCTGAAGGTGCTCTCTCTGAGAATAGCCTCTATTGTGCTTGGGATTTTGGCGCTAGACCAGATGGGCTATGAAGCTGGTGGCCACACAGGGTCTATTGTGCTGTGTTATCAGTGATCATTAGAGCTAATTAGAGCTCTGAAAGTCATTCGGCCGGTGGCGCGAGTCCAAGGAAACTCTCAGATGCTTGGCTTGCTCTCGGATGCCAATGCAAATCCCATATTAAGCATGTGCGTTCTACTCTACACTCAACCTAGATGGACTGCCCGGACCTGTCCAGGGTCCTAAGGGTCCCTGACAAAGGTGCCTGGTAACAAGAAGAGCTGTTAAAAAGCATATTAAAGGGATAGTTCACTTTGAAATTAATTTTTGATATGTTTTAGCTTACCTCAAAGGCATCCAAGATGTAGGTGTCTTTGTTTCCACAGTATTTTCAATTTTGGCATTTTTTGGTCAAACCGTTTTTGTCTGTCAGTCATACACTGGAGGTGAAGGGGGTCCTCAATCGGTTCACCTCAAAGAGCATGCACAGAGAAGTCAAAATTAAACATGATTTAATGACTCGTAAATGTAAGTACACATTGATGGCCTAAGACACGAAACGAGCGGTTTGTGTGAGAAAACAAACAGTATTTATATCGTTTTACCTCTTGTAATCATAGCCATGACAAAATGATCTGATCGCTTACGCGCCTACGTCACTCTTTGTTTATAAAGAGATTTCGGAAGTTTTACCTTTCACTAAACATATTTAGATATACGGGAAACCGCAATGGAAGACGATTTCGATATATCTAAATATGTTTAGTAAAAGGTAAAACTTCCCAAATCTCTGTGTAATTATTGAGTGACGTCACACGCAAGCGATCACTTCCGGCGTAACATTGAACTGATTCAGTTCGGTTCAGTTGGACATTGCACAACTGATTCAGATCACTTGGATTACACGAGGTAAAAACGATATAAATACTGTTCGTTTTCTCACAAAAAACGCTCGTTTCGTGTCTTAGGCCATCAAAGTGCACTTACATTTACGAGTAATTAAATCATGTTTAATTTTGACTTCTGTGCATGCTTTTTGGTGGACCCCCTTAGCCTCCATTGTATACAACAACGGTTTGACTGAAAAATGTCAAAATTGAAAATACTGTGGAAACAAAGACACCTACATCTTGGATGCCTTTGAGGTAAGCTAAAACATATCAAAAATTAATTTCAAAGTGAACTATCCCTTTAATTCCTACTTGTTAGGTTGTACAGAACCAGTCCTGGCTCATAACAGGGAGTGGAGGACCCTACTTTAATAACCCAAGAGCGATTCAGTCTTGTTTTAAAAATCGCTTCCTTTTGAATTATTTCCTCCTAGTGTCCTCCCTCCTCACCGGAGGAGCACGAGTGGCTACGCTCAGCCTCCATCCCTGCCTCCAGTCTTTAGACTATGACAGACCAGGTCCCAGGATTGGATTGAATTGGATTGGTTTACTCACATTCCCATACATTTTCCAAATTGATGCACTCCAAATTGCGGTGTACCAAATATTTACCAAACTGTACTGTAACCCTGACCACAGAGTGAAAAATCTGAACTGTTACATACATACTCTAATCTATATTTTGACTTCTTTCTCACAGACATCATATATGTGTTGGACACCCCGACTGTGGTTGGCATCGCTTTTGCTGCCTTTGTGATCGGAGCCCTTCTGACGGGTGCTCTCTGGTTCATCTACTCGCATACAGGTGAGAAAATATCGCTGCATATTCACATCAGAACACCCTTGAACTCATCTGACCCTTGTTCTCATTCCCTGCCTCACGCTAATTAGTAACGAGAGAGTTATGCATCATATCAATTTTCATATTGTCAAAATAAGCAAGGAAACATGCTTGCCAGTTCTGTTAACAGCAATATATTAACAATAGCATATTGACTGCGAGCCCGTAAATATATCCCGTTCGTCAGCAGGATCGCATCTGTCTTTTCCGTTCTTTCAAGGGGGGTGGGGTCTGTTGGATGGTCGGCAGTATTTTGGGTACAATAGCCCAAAAGGGACTGGAATTCCCCATATCCATGAGGTTGTCTCCATCCAGGCCTCACAGGAAAATACATATACAATCCTCCAGCTGAATGCCAAGATTCACTCCACCCCTCCTCCCTGCATTGCCCTGTTGTCGCCAGGCCGACGACCTCTGTTGACCCTTCAGAGGAAGCGCATGCTCTATCTTAGCCCCGATTTCCTCCCATTTGCATTCACCCTTAGTCTGGCCTGTGGTTTATGTCCTCTGTGCTGTTGACCCGCTACCGTTTTATGGCACACATTTGAAGGGATTCTCATTCTGAACACTGTTCCAGAATCTGTACTTGTGTAGGCCAATGAGTATCAGTATGTAGACTGAGGATCAAAGCCATTCTGGATTTGAGCTATTTCTATTCTTTGGACATGTGTATCTTGGATATATCCATGTCTTGACAGAAAAGGAGTCATGTTTAGCTTTTATTAGCATTCATTTTTATTCTAGAGTTCAGAAACATATATCAGTATAATTTTTTATTAATATTGCCTGCGGTATTCAGTTGGGATGACATTATCCAGCTGTGTTCCTGCTCGTTGTTGTTGTTACGTGAGACTGAAGAGTTTAGATCAGGTAACCCCAGAGACTGAGTTTGTTGTTATTTGCCAGTTTATGTTTGCACCTTCGATCAGGATCACTTTTTATGTGTTACTGGTAAGACTCAGTGTTTCATTCGACTACCCTCTTAAGTTAATTTAAGGTCAAAACTGTGTCTTTTTCTTGTCGGAAACGTGTTAAATATTGAAATGAAAAAAAGGAAAAGGTTTAGTTATGGCGTACTAAGCTCTGATCAGTCCAGCCATGTGTTTTTCATAATGGCATTGATTACTTTAACCACATCATTGTAAAGTATTTAATCATATTACTACAATAGCCCTACATGGAATAATATTTTTATACTGACGTTAAACCCAAGTGCTTTTCATGTTTGGAACAGCCTAAATGATTGACTCGGAGCTTCTTGAAAAAAAAAAACATGCGAAAAATATCACAAACACTGGTGCTTTTCTTACCTTTGAAGTGTAGAAAAATGCCAATAAAAGGCTTTGGTGAAATTAAAGGCAAAATCCTCCCTTTCCCTCTCTGTCAGTTAGATCCACAGAATGATTCAGGTTTTTTTTTTCCCCCCCAGCATGATACTTTGGTTCTCAAAAAAGAACAAATAATATAATGTATAGTGTACTGTAGTGTATGAGTGCATAACTGGGGTTTAAATACTTTTTGATGCTAATAACCCCTAATTTATTTATTGTTCCAAAGAACACAAGAAAACACATTGTTTGCAAAATCAGCCAAAAAGTTCTTAAAATATTATATGTAAATGATTTACTTTAATTGTATTAATTAACTGCATATTCCTTCTTCTCCCTAAAATACAGCTAAGTGTATAAATCTAATACACAATAGTAGATAGTATTAATATAAAATAGTATGTAAATTGAATCTATATAGTATTTATTGATTTTTTTATAAATAAAATACATTTGTTTAATTTAATCTTATGTTGATTTGTCATTTGTATTATTTTATATTTCTATTCAGATTTAATTTATTTGTATTTCAGTTTTAGTTTCAGTACTTTTAATACTTAACAGTTCTTGTAAAAAACATCTATTTTATTTTGATTTGGATACATTTTAGTTGCACTTTTTTTTTTTTTTACTTCGCAATAACAACACTTTACTTTCACACTAAAAGAGTGATGTGTATAATGATTATGAGTACATAATTGTTCCATACATTAGGGATGCTTACTATTTTAGGGAAAGCCACGTGTGGAATGTTGCAGGGGTCTGTTAAAAAACAGCTCCTGTAATCCCGTCACCGTCCCTGTCGTAGATCACACTGATAGGTTAAGGACGTTGCCCCTGTGAGCAAAGAGTGGGAGTTACACAACGAAATGACACGGTCGAGTGGAAGAGGTCAACAAGCTGCCATCAAACTCTTTCTCACACATACAACAAAATGCATCCTTGTTCGGAGTACTTTCATTTCATCAACTAAAACCAACATATGCTGTTAATCTGTGTGCTGTCACGGTGTATGTTCGCAAGACGAGTGTCCGTAAAAGTAAAAAATGTAGGGAGGCAGATAAGCGAGAGTCTAGTACACAGCGCTGTATGAGGAAATAGGCTGTTTTTAGCTGGAGCTCTTGGCAGCACATCTCTGGCACATATTAGCAGCAGAGGGGCCTAAAACAGGGAAGCAGACACGTCCAGATGAGCTGAGAAGAGAAGCACACGCGCACATAAACACACTCACAATTTACAATGCTGGGTTGGTGGAAATTATTTACAGATGTTTTACAGATTAATTAATACTGGGGTTTTAGTTAAATTCCAAGTATGGAAAGCAAACCTGGAATTTGATTAAAAACTCTGATTTAGGGTTGAGTCCTCTGATAGAGGAATGTTTAAGTCTATCTAGAACAACAGTCAGTGAAGATGAGATGGACGAGATAGAACACTCGCTAAGAGCCAAATGCAAGTAAAAATCAGTGCTGAATGGTGCCCATTTTGTGTTCTGCAAAAGAGCCTTTCAATGAACAATTCTTAAAAGATTTTTTTTTTCTTTGTGTGTAGAAGATTTAAATTATTATCCCTTTTCTACTATGAAGAACCTTTTGTGAAATGGAAAGGTCCGAATGAATGAAAGTGCACCAGCCAAACCACTTGATGCGACAGAGAGAGAGAGAGAAAAAAAAAAAACGTTTATGAAATAAAATGTGTCTGTGCCTGAGTGTTATGCTTTCATGACTTGAACCTGAATCACAGAAAGTCACATTTAGTGCGAAACAATCTAGAAAGCAATGTGTTTTCCAAGTGTCCCTAAAAGCTTTGTAGGAAACTCAAGACCAGGAGACTCTGTGTGTCTTCAGCAGGCTTTTTTATTGAGAACGTTCTGTCCAAGTCAAGTCCAACTAAAGCCTCATTCACACAGCCAATGCCGCTAGTTTCTGTTCTTTGAAGACGCTTGTGGACGTTCCTAGTGCTGTCACTCTAATCTATTGGTAGGCGGTGCGTCTGGCCGTATCTTTAGAAAATGATAAATGATATATAAAACTATCATTATAATGATATATAAGATATCATTATAATTTGACAAGGAATTAGACTTAAAAATTAGCATCTGCCGTTGTAGAGTACCGTGATAGTAAACTACAGCAGAGCTCAAGTGTATAAAATCATTAACCAGATTAACGATTGATCAATCAATCAATTAAACTCACTCATACCGTAAAAAACCATTCGAATTTGACCAATAATAATTTTATCTTGTCCCTAATAATCCACACAATGCAGGGGAAACTATAATTCTGCATCATATAATTAACAACACGCAAACTATCAATATATGAATCAAACTCACTGACTGCCGACATGACATGAGGGTATCATTACACCCCTAGTTTATATACATTTGAGGGGGCAGTGCTTAGAAATGGAGACAAAACACCTGGCAGATCTTAAACTTAGCATGCAAATGAAGTATTCAGTTATAGAAACCCACCCCCGACACTAGAGTGTCATTAGTCCTAATCAAATCAGCATAGCTATTCAAAGAATGGGACAGGGGCTCCAAGAGCTATTAAAGGCAAATGATTCATCTGATGTCATCATCTTTTCCATTAATGTACTTACATTGGTTTTTCATGCACTCTAAAAAAAATGCTGGGTTGTTTTAACCCAATTTTGGGTCAAATATGGACAAACTCAAACATCGGGTTAAAAATGTAATTTAAAAATGTAACCCAATGGCTGGGTTTGTCCATATTTGACCCCAAATTGGGTAACACTTTATTTGAAGGGGTGTGCATAAGACTGTCACAAACATGACATAACACCTGTCATGAACATGAAGGAGTCTTTATGAATGTTTATGACTGTTGTCATTAAGTGTCATTCGGTAAATTATGACACTTTTAATGCAAAGTTGACATTGTTTAAAATGTCTTTGTTATGACAACTTGACATTACCTAAGAAATCATAACCTGTCACAAATATGTCATAACAGGTCTAATTATCAAACTTAAAGAAATAATTTAGCTTTGTGTTAACATTACATTACCTTATCATATGTGGTTGGTTTTGACTTTGGCCGTCATGACACCATTATAACTGTGACGTGAATATTTTACTTGTCCTCAAGTAAAGTGGAACACATTGTACTAGTTATAAAGATGTCATTAAGGGTTATTACATTTTCAAATGCTTTAACAACAGTGTCATTAATACTGTATTTCCCCTTACCTCAAGTAAAGTGGAACACATTGGACTAGTTACGATTTCTTTGTTAATGTCAAGTTGTCATAACAAAGACATTTTGGACAATGTCAACTTTGCATTAAAAGTGTCATAATTTACTTAATGACAACAGTCATGAACATTTATAAAGACTCCTTCATGTTCATGACAGGTGTTAGGTGACAGTGTCATGTCAGTCTTATGCACACCCCTTCAAATAAAGTGTTACCATAGATTCTTAAATGTGTAATCTTAACATGTTCTTTGTCAATCTCCCTCTTCAGGTGGCACAGGAGCAAGGCAGCAGGTGCCAAAGTCCCAGCCGGTGTCTGAGAACAGCAGTGCGGCTCACAGCATCGGCAGCACACAGAGCACGCCGTGCTCAAGCAGCAGTAACGCATAGAGCAGCTGGACCCAATGCTGCTTACATTGCTATTTTGCTTTGTAGAACAATGGAAGAATACGTGATTAAGTAGCATACCTTGAGAACACAATGCCTAATTATTTTCACCATTTGAACTGAAATGCTTAGGCTGAATATACAACCGTATGAAATGAGCTACGTTTAGAGGTGAGGGAAATAACAAAAATCAAGATCCCAGCCGGTTTTTAAATGTTGCTTTTTTCCCCTGTTGAACCCCACAAGAGAGTGTTGTTTTGCCTTATATGGTTGGGATCAGTGTGAAAATAACAAAGGCTGTTTACACCAGCCATTATTGCATGAAGGCGGTCCAGAAGAATAGTTAGTACTCGGCGAGGTTACACAAGGGTTCTGTCTGCTCCTAAACAATGATCAGTGCCTTTCCCCATCGAGCATACATAAGATATTTGACAAGAGAATTATATTTAAAGATTTTAATGGTCGGTTTGTCCATATCTGACTTTTAATACCCAGATGCCAATTAATTCTACATTATGGCATATAGTTTTCTTTAAGACCAGCCGTCTTCAGGAGTTTTTGGCATATTGTAAAATAATGTATATTCTGTGAATATTGTATGGAATGCATAGAGATTTAAAGTGGAAATAACTCCATAAAAAAGGCTTTAACTAAAACCAAATATTTAACAAATGTTTATACATTATTAAGAAGGTAATTTTAAAATATAAATTAATTTACACATGCATAAGCTCTTTCCCTGAATTGGCCTTTAAAAGATAGTTGCAAAATAATAAGACGGAGAATACAACTTAAATTATGATGTTCATTTTCCCTCTAATTTTTTTGTTGTTTGATAGCCACTATTAAAGTCTTTGTACAGATAATAAGCATTTTATGAGTAAAAAAAATGACTTATATATTTTATAGAAAGTTTTTTTTCAAAATGCTGGGCATTATTATTCAACATTAGTATAAAAGGTAATGATTTCAGCAAACAGCAGACTGTTATATTTTGATATTTCATCCTTAAAGTACTAAATCAAAATGAGTATTTGTTGAGAATGATTTAAACGGTCTCTTCGCAAAAGATGTACATAATCTGAGGCCAAAGAATGGGCATTTACTTTCCAGTCTTTTTGGGTTACAGCAGAATCTGCGGTCAATATGTTAAGGTACTAACCTACCACTAAAGTCAACACAAAATCAACTTTTCTTAACAACAAATAACAAAAAAAAAAATCAATCATTATTATTATTTCTGCTGTGTATGTGAAGTTATAATTTTGGGATTGTTTTAGAACATCCATACAGATGCACTTGTGAAGTGCAAGAAATGTATAGATGCAAAGCCAGAGAAATCCCACCGTCAAAACTTTACATGAATGTCAATAGATTATAAGTGCCTTTACCTTGAGTATATGCTTAATTTCAGAGATAAAATGAGGCAAGAAGGGAAGTGGTGTTTGCTTTGCTTTAAGCACAGTATATACCCTCTGATGTGAAAATCTGCCAAACCTGTGCATCTAGTTGTTTGTTTGGTTGGTTGTTTTTAGTATCTAATGTTGCTTTTTTTTTTTTTTTTTTTTTTTGGTTCGTGTTGCTTTTTACAGACTGTACTCATAGAATGTACTTCATTTCAAACCTTAGTTTCATTGTAAACATGTATAAATGTCTCATGTAAGAGAAAAGAGAGTAAGAATTTAACCATTTATTTGTGTATAGTTGTATTTTTCCAGAGATATATAGATATATGTAGAGCCACCCTATAATTCTATCTGCATACTGTGAATTTTTGTGGGCATATTTCTATAAGTTTTTGTGTGTTTTCTCTAAATCTAAACATAGTCCATAATGCTGAAGTGAGCTGCATTCACTTATATTCTCCTGACATAGTCATATAAAATAAGATTTTATTATATATATATATATATATATATATTTTTTTTTTATATGAGAACACTATATTATTTGGAATACAAAATATATTTTGATGAGACAAATGTTTTTATCTCTCTTTTCAGCTCTTCGCCATTCTGCGTGTGTTTGGTCACACTATAGCTCTATGTAACCATGTATGTGGGTTTAAATGAATGTGTATATGTTTAGTCCTTGTTGTATTGTGTCTTTTGGGAATGTTTAAAACAGTGCTGTCATGTCTAACAGAGTTTGAATCTCTATTGGTGTAATCAAGAGTCATTAAATGGCTGTAACAGGGGCCTTTTTTTCAAAAGGTCTTTCTCTCATTCCAGTAAACACTCTTGTCTTGAGATAAACTTTTTATTCTAAAATGTAAGTTCACACTGCTGTGTTTGACACAGTGGTTTTCCTGTACGTTGAATTGTCAAATTGATTGTGCTGTCTTTCTGTTTATCTACCTCATTTGTGTGTGTGTGTGTGTGTATAAGGTTTCATTGTCTTGACAATATAAAAAATATGTTACTGTACATATTGTGTGGATCTTGATGTGACATGTTCACAACGTATCAGTCGGGCTTTCTGACAAAAGAGGAAAGCCTGAAAGATGTAAATGTGAACCCATCAGAATTAGACTTCAACATTTTCAGGCTGTCTTGCTCTGAAACTACACACTATTCGTGAATATTTTGTATTTGTTTGTTTTTTTCTCCAATGGTATGTGAAACCTTGTAGTGTTTGTAAATACAATGTGGTGTAAATATGCATGCTATATGTATGCTCTGTATATAGCAAATAAATTCTTGTAATCTTTTGGGAGTTTGTTTGTGTGCTTATTTAAAAATGTTCACTGGGCAACACGGTTCTTCCAATAAGTGGGTCAATGAGAACATTTTATTGGATACGTTTACACAACAACAATGTATTAAAAGCGTAAACGTTTTTTCTTTTCTTTTTCCCGTTTACACGGATCCGTGAAAATTACCAACGCATTCTCATCCCAAGGCATCATCTAACTGACAATTTTGACCATGCTTCAACATCCGATGCTTTACGCACCCTTTAGCGTCAGTTACATGACGCGATCCTAGGGCGTCATCTAACTGACGCTTTACCTTAAGCGTCAGTTAGATGGCGTGGGTAGGTTTAGGTCTGGGGTCTGGGGTAAATTACTAAAAGCACTATTATTCATGCCAGGCCAGTAGTTGGCGATGTTACTTTGTGAAGAAACACTACGAGCCTGTAGACTGAACAAGTAATAGGCCTATGTCACACTTCCTGCTTCTGGAACGGGGAGTAGGGATACAGAACTTCCGGTCAACAGTATTTATCGCAGCCCTAATGTCTAAAACATCCAAGGTAGACTGACTACAAGCAAAAAACGAAGGTTTTTGCTCCTGTTGAAGCTATAAGTTCATATGAAATCAATCTTGTTTAAAGATAAACATGTTTTATCCGTCTTATGAAAAAAACAAACTACACTACCCATAATCCTAAGCATAGCAGCAACGTCTGCTGATTGGTCTAACTCGCTGTTACCATAGAAACGTTTGTCTTACTGGTGAACGGCGAGCTACCCGCAGCTGTTGTTGTAGTGTACCCAAGGGAGTAATCCATCAGTCGGAAGTTGAAGCTTCGCGGGAGCCGCCATTGTAGCAGAACTTCTCCTGTTGTTAGCATTCCATTGACTCCCATTCATTTTGGCATCCCTTTGACAACGAATAACTTTACATCTGAGGCGTCCAAAGACTTAATTTGTCCATTATTTATTTGTAAAGATACACGACAATGTATAAAATGCTCAATTTCTTTGTATCTTACGTTACGGCCCCGTAGAAGCCGTTTTTGTAAAAATAGGCTTAAGATTGCGTGATAACCACGGGACTTTCTGTCGCACAATAGAGACATTACCTTATAGACAGGAGGAGAAGCTCGTAGGCAATCTTTTACTGTCATAGAGAGTCCATAAAAGCAACGGGACAACATATTTCAATAACGTTTTTGAGGAATTAAGTGATTCAGATTTGTCTTGGCACAGCTACTAGAAGATTTTCAAATGTCCGACTGTCGTCACGCTCAGTTTGAGTCTGCGCAATCGCTCAGACATCAGACAGGAAGTGCAATAATCGGTCTTCAGTCTTCTCCGTTGAAATCAATAGGGTCACTGTGTCCATTTCATTTACTGTTTATGAGTGTACCGGGTTGCTCTGCATCAGGACGTAGACAGCCATAACTCAACTTGAAGGTGTTTGCATTTACCATCCGAACCACATTGTCATATGTGACTTCAGACAGGCTGCGGAGAGATTTGGTTCAGCGGTATCTATCGGACTCCACCATTGTTAAAAGCTAACCGGAAGAGCTGTATCCGTCACAGTCTGCGTCTGCACCATCCTGTCTGCGTCTCCTGCACCAGTGGCGTAGCCACGAGGGGGCCTGGGTGGGCCTAGGCCCCCTCATTTACATGTCCGGTCCCCTCAGATTTCTGATTGCTTAAAAAAAAAAAAAATGTTGTTTTATTAGGATTGATAGATTGACCAATCAAAATGCTGCGCGGTAAAATGCAGCTTATTTTCAAACTTGATTTGTTTATATAACGTGTTGCGCGTAACGTACGCTGTCATCTTCATCTTTGCGTGACAGTTATTATGCCGTGACAATGGCAGACGCTCAAACTCAAAGTACAATATTACACTTTTTTAAAAAAGCACGGAAAGATCAACTTGATATACAGTATACATAAATAATGTTGCCCCCTCATTTAAAGACGGGACCCCCCAAAAATAAAAATCTGGCTACGCCCCTGGCCTGTTTTGCACCCGTGTTCCTGTCTGCCTGCCTGTTTTGTATATTAAAAGTGATCAACGCTATTTGGACTCCTCTGGTTCCTCTACCAGCACCACACCCTGACAGTATCCCTACTAAAAGACGTACGTTCGGCCTTCAATTTTTCCGTGACATACATTACCGGTCAAAAGTTTTAGATCAGTAAGATTTTTTATGTTTTTAAATGAAGTCTCTTCTGCTCACCAAGGCTGCTTTATTTGATGAAAAAAAAAATGACAAACAGTAATATTGTGAAATATCATGACAATTTAAAATGACTGTTTTCTATTTTAATATATTTTAAAATGTAATTTGAAAGCTGAATTTTCAACATCATTACTGTTGCTGATTACACATCAGTTTTCAGTGTCACATGATCCTTCAGAAATCATTCTAATATGCTGATTTTATGCTCAAAAAACAAATTATTATTTTCAATGTTGAAAACAGCCGTGTACCATTTTCCCCCCCCAAATTATGTGATGAATAGAAAGTTCAAAAGAACAGCATTTATCTAAAATATAATCTTTTCTAACATTATAAATGTCTTTATTGTAACTTTTGATCAATTTAACTCATCCTTGATGAATAAAAGTATTTTCTAATTTCTTTCCCCCCAAAATAAAAAATAAATTCTTACTAACCCCATGCAAACTTTTCAATGGTAGTGATTAATGTTACAAAAGCTTTCCATTTCAGAACAATTCTTTCTATTCATCAAAAAATCCTGAAATAAAAATGTAAAAAAAACTGTTTTCAACATGGATAATAATCATAAATGCTTCTTGAGCATCATATTATAATAATTTCTGTGGGATCATGTGACAATGAAGACTGGAGTAATGATGCTGTAAATACAGCTTTCATCACAGGAATAAATTGAAGAGTTCAGATGCAAAAGCCTCTAAATGCCATTTGAAATTTTCTTCTTTAATGATGATTTTTATCAAACTTGTATATTTAAGTTCAGTAAATTACTGAACTTAAATATACAAGTTTGATAAAAATCATCATTAAAGAAGAAAATTTCAAATGGTATTTAGAGGCTTTTGCATCTGAACTCTTCAATTACACTTCACTATATTCACATAGAAAACCGCTGTTTTAAATTGTAATAATATTTCACAATATTACTGTGTTTTTTTTTTTTTTAATCAAATAATTGCAGCCTTGGTGAGCAGAAGAGACTTCTGATAAAAAAAATCTTCCCGATCTAAAACTTTTGACCGGTAGTGTAGGTCGCGCACATGACGTCACCGTTTTCACAAATTCTCGATTTTGTTGTGTACGCTACAATGGAGACGATTGAGGTACTTGCACTTTGAGACCCGTTTTCAAAGCTTGCGTTTTCAGGCCCCCCAAACGTTGTTGTTGTTGTAAACTGCCCCTATGTCAAAATACAGTGTTTTGTAAAAATCCTAAAATATAAAAAGCAATAGAAATAAAGACATTAAAATAATAATAATAATAATAATAATAATAATAATGGTCATATATTAGATTAGGGTCCAATTCCCACTATTAACTAAATATTGACCATGATTTTGCCTCAATAAATTCCTTGAGTTTAGGTATTAGGATTATGGGATGTGGAATATGGTCATACAGAATAAAGCATTAATATGTGCTTTATAATAACTAATTAACAGCCATTATCCTAGTAATATGAATGCTAATACACAAATAGTTCATAGTGAGAATTGAACCCTAAACTAAAGTGTTACAGAAAAAAAAAAAAAAAACTGAGAGAAATAGAAAGTGGTGACATCATTTTAAACTGGTCAACACTGACCCGTGTGGGGCAATGAACATTCAGTATGACATCACCTTCCCACAGAGAGTCTACTTTATCAACTGACTGTGTCATTTATGGAAAGTTTCAAAGGTTATAGAGTAATGTTACTTGTAATGTAATGTGTCAAATTGTTTATCAACTTTTCAACAAAAAATAATCCTCCCAGATTAAAATGAGGATGATGAAATTATGAAGTCACGTTAGATTCCAGGAAAGAAAAAGTACTAGGGGGGATTTAATCGATAATGGAACAGGCTTTTTGTCTTACACAATAATGACTCAATGTAGGTCATCAGAGTTTATTTTGGGTTTAGGTCATGATTCAAAAGAGAGTGAGGTAAAGGGCTGACTTTGTGGTTGAGGCCCATTGTTGATATTCACAGTTGAACTACTTAAAATTGTCAAGTGGAACATATAAAGTGGATTATTAATAATGTACTGTATAAATTCATAGAATGTGGCCTTGACCAGGATCTAACAACAGGATGTTTTAATCCATGAAGCAATATTTTATATTCCAAACTATATTATTGATCCTTATCTAAACTCCATACCGCTTTAAACATAGTTTTTTAAAATAAAACGTATTAGCCTTTATGTGTGGTCATATAATATTAATTTAACTCATTTTTTTAGCAAGCAAATAAGGTGCTGCACAATGAACATTTTCTCTGTATATCACTTTGGGTTCTTTGTTGCATTGATGGTCCCATAAATAAATAAATGAATATGGTTTAGTTTGCAGTTTGACACCTGCACCTGAGATTCTATAAACCCTTGGCAAAGACTTTTCTACTTGCTGAAATCTCCACAGATGTGTGGTAGGGTCTCAATTCAGTCCCACTCCAACAGCTGGCCAATTTGCCACATGAGAGTTTAAATATACAGCATTAAATATGGCAATATCAATAAAAAGCATTTCATTTTGCTGAGTCGCCAACTCTATTTTGATGACAGCACTGGGATGGCTGTATATTTAGCCACAGAGGGAGAAGGAGCTCAGTATTTATGGCTGGAAACACTGGAGAGTCTCCAGCGCTGAAATTTATAGCCATAAAATTATACCAAATATAATGAAACTGCCCTGTCATGATTGTGTGCCAACACAAACCAACACTCAAACACATCTGCACATAGTGCACGTGTGTATTCTTATGTAATGCATCATGCTTATCCTAAGTCTACATATCCTAAGGTCCTTTATTCTCTCACACATTTGTGTTTGCCAATGTATGAAGAGTTCAGATGCAAAAGCCTCTAAATGCCATTTGAAATTTTCTTCTTTAATGATGATTTTTATCAAACTTGTATATTTAAGTTCAGTAATTTCACTTAAATTGCAATGATAATTACCTATTAATTGATATTTAAGTGAAATTACTGAACTTAAATATATAAGTTTGATAAAAATCATCATTAAAGAAGAAAATTTCAAATGGCATTTAGAGGCTTTTGCATCTGAACTCTTCGTATCGAAACACACTTTTGCATTTTTCTTCATAAACAACGTTTTACCAATAAGGTTCACTTAATGCATTAGGTAGTTGGGTTTAGTTGGGTCGTATTGATTTATTGCATATGTCCTTTTTGGAGCATGTTTATTGGAGCCCATTGACTTAATATGCATAATATGCAGTTGAAGCATTCTTCAAAATATGTTCTTCTGTGTTCCACAGAAGAAAGTTAAATGAGATTAACATGATTGTGAGTAAATTATCCAGCAATGATCCAATGGATGATATAATTGTTGTTTTTCAGGTTAACTATTCCTGCAACAAGCTGAACTTTATTATAACGTGTTACAAGAAAAACTAAACGAAAGGAGTGTCATAGGGGAAAAAACAACAACAACAATTTAAACCAGACTTTCTTTATCCTGTGTCACAATCCAGCATGTGTTGATATTTATGTAATAGCTCTTAACTGTTTAAAATGTTTAAAAATCGTTTTATCGTTCAAATCACCGGAGACCCCAGACTTCGTAACTGCACTGGAGGAATAATGGAATGCCACCCGTGGGCCACACACCAACATCAACAACCATATCGCCACGGAGACGAAACTGTGCCCCAAATTGTAGCCTCAGCCTCAAATGAGAACCAAATGCTTCAAGACCCACACATCTAATATCTGGGGAGAGATGAAAATGACTTAATATTTCAATGTACACATAGTGGAAAAATTGGACACAGATGACTTTTATCTTAGGGATGGAATATGAGTGGAGGTTGAGATGGGACAAGTGTGAGGATCGTCCTCATTACGTGTGAACTGTAATGATTGCACCATGACCAACAGAAATACACTGCTGGTGATGCATTGTATTTTCTGTCATGGACATTTGGCTCCTTACCAGTGAAAGAGAGAGAGAAACAGCGATGGGAGGATTATTATTCATCCGCTGCTCTTTTTGTTTTGCTCGTTGAAGGGGCCACTGCTGAGTTAAAAGTCAAAATACATAAATCCCTTCCTTTCCTATTGTCAATTTTCATCAAAAACATGAATCTATTTTTCTTTCTTTGCAATTTCAAATATCATTGATCAAAACCAGATTTTGCCATTACTTGCAGATAATAGGCTGCTAAAGATGATTCATGTTTTAAAGATTTTCTCAAGTAGACAAGAGACTGCGTCACATTATCTCGTCTCAAAGCATATAACTTTTCAATAATAATGAAAATTAGCAACTTACAGAGCTCAGACTTGCCACCTGACTGCTGCAGATTCATTTCAGTGTTGATAGTGTTGCCAAAAATGCATAAATCCAGCTTTTCTTGGGTTGCTATCTATTAATTATGGTTACGACATAGCATGAACGCAGCACACGCTTGTTGTTTTGGTTCAGGTGGAACTGTCAAATGTGGCTGCTGTTTTTTGTGCAGCGCAGAGGTATGGAAATACATTGACAAGTAGGTCGTACTGAATGCAATGACTTTACCAACATTTTATGGTCCTGAGACTTCCACAGAAGATATACATGTTTTAAAGTGATCGTTCACGCAAAAATGAAACTTCTGTCATGTCATTAATCCCTCATGTTCTTCCAAACCCTTTGACTTTCGTACATCTTCAGAGCAAAATTGAAGATTTTTTTTGATGAAATGTGACAATTTCCTTTGCTTGCCATACACAGCAAAACTACCACTGAAGCTTCAGAAAAGTTCACAAAGATATCTTAAAACTAATCCATATGAATTGAGCAGTTTCGGGACATTTTCTGAAGAGAGACAAAATGTAGAAAATATAGATTTGCTTATATATTTAAAAAAAGTTTGTCCACAAAGTCATGTGGTTAATTATTTTCTAAATATTCAAATAGACATAGTAATACAATATTATGTCAAACTAGTTACTAAATGCAAATAAATTCCAAAACGTTATTAATATTCTTCCGAAACATTTAATCCTCCAATTTCTTTGTTTAGAACTATGTTTCACGAGTTCACACTTACAGGGGTTGGACAATGAAACTGAAACACTGGCCAATGTTGGAGGTTTCACATCTATATGCCTGGCGGCCAATCTTCAGAGTGAAGCACGGGTGGATCAGTGATGGTTTGAGCTCCAATATCATGACAATCCTGATTGTATTTGATGGACACGACACTGCCGAGGACTACCAAACCCTTCTGGAGGATCATGAGCACCTGATGCTTAAACCGTGTATCAGTATGATCATGCACCAACACACACAGCAAGACTTGTGACAGAAGGGTTTGATGAAGATGAAAGTGACGTTGAACATCTCCCATGGTCTGACAGTCACCAGATCTGAATATTATTGAGGTGTTTTGGTGACCTGGACACTGTTCTGGAAGAGGAACGGCTCATAATCCCTCTGGTCACTGTGAAGGACTTCTATCTGTCAATTGGTGCTGTATTTGGATGCAAAATGAGGCCCTCACCATTCTAACAAATTATTGTGTAGTAAAACCAGGTGTTTCAGTTTTTTTGTCCAACCCCTGTATATACAATTAAGGGAATAAAGTATAATGCGTTTTTGGCGTGCTGTCTGGGGGGAGGGCTCCGAGCTCGGAATTCGGCCCAAACCCAGAGTACTCCCCCCGTATGTAAGGTGGTTTAGGACTAGAAGGGTGGAGAAGGGGTGGTGGAGGGACGCTGCTAAACTGTCAGAGAAATGAGGTGAGACTGCTGATATACACGTTTTAATCATGATTGCTGAGTGCTCTCCACCCATGTTAATTATCTGAAAGTGCTTCTCCCGAACTTTGTTAATAAAACATCGTTTAATCTAACCGTTTGAAGGAAGAAATTTGTGAAAATATGACAGCCTTCTCAAGAAGTTCCCTCATTAAAGGACCTGAGAGCTGTTGTCTTTTGAAGCAATATGACCTAGATTCTCTAGGAGGACATGACAGTTGTTCTCCACCACTGCTTCAGCATATCCCTTTTCACCAGACTGTAAACCAGATGCTCTACCTGCCACCCCTAAGCACCTGAATTTTGATTAGTGGAGACAAACTGCCCAATCAATCTGCTTTAAAAGTTAAAGCAGATGCAGAAAGGTCTCAGGCAGAACTGCGAGTTCTTTCATTCACTGGCTCTGAAACGAGTCTGAATCAGATGTGCACTTAACAGCTGCATGTGCTGAGATGTAAGTCTCAATACTGGAAACGTAGTTAAAGAATGGGCCTCTATGATCACGTTCCTGCGACCTCCTGTCGAACAGCGTGACTGGAATAAGCCTCTTCCTTTATTAGGTCACGCTGCACATGCTTTTATGTTTGGAATTGGCAGATGTTTGAGACTGCCAACCAATTTTAGCATTATACTGTGTATCATTTCATGGTTCTTCTTGTCAGGCACTGATCCACTAGTCTGGGTTTCCCCATGCTGCCTTCCTGCAGCGCGATTTTATTCATGCTGAAAGGCAGTAGGGATACCTTGGTCCAAATTTCCCCTCATTTAGGGAACCAATCACAGAACGGGGAGGGAGCAGCAAGACGATGACGACATCTATGCGACACACCGAAGCAGTTTGTTTGTTTCAATGGATTCAAAATGGCAGCAGACGCGAAGCTACCTTTTGATGCAGCCTTAGATATTGTTCTAAGTAGTTTAATGCAAGTTTATTTTAAAAAAAGAGCAGCTTTTGGCGTTAAACTTCGCGAGACCCCAGTCGTTATTGTTGTCTCGCCATTAATCGCCCTAATGGAAGACCAGGTACAGGAGGCGGTCAACCTTGGAATGTCTGCCGCTCAGCCGTGTCTCGAGAAAGAAAATGCGATTATTGTCGATATCTGTTCGGCAGTCCCAAGGCCTGGATGAGCGCAAAGTGGCAAGACATGTTAGCCACGGAGTTGTATAGTACCAACCTGCTAAGCATCGTCGTCGACGAAGTCCATTTAACTTATAAATGGTAAGTGGTATTTATTAATATCATATTGTCATTATGCCTGTAGACTACCTACTGTTGTTGTCACAGTGCCACTAAGTTCTGTTGGTTTTCATAACACAGTCTCATCCCAAAAAGTCATATAACTGACGTCTTGGGACGTCTTTTGACCATACGTCAATATCCGCCTTTTTAGGGCCCCCTTAAACGTCGGTAGATGGCGATCCCGGGCCGTCATACAACTGACGCTTTACCTTTAACGTCAGTTAGGTGACGGGTTAGGTTTAGGGTTAGGTTTAGGTCTGGGGTAGAGTTAGGATCCCATAACCTCATCTACCGACGTTTAAGGGGGCCCTAAAAAGGCGAATATTGACGTATGGTCAAAAGACGTCCCAAAACGTCAGTTATATGACGTCTTGGGATGAGACCGGGTTGGTTTTCAATATCAATATATAGCTACCGCTTTAAAAGCATAACTTTCAGCTGTGCACACGTACACGATTAAAGTTGTTGACACTTTAGTCATTAAATATTATTATTTTTTTAACTTGTGAAGTACAAGCGCAAAGAATTTCCAATGCAAATAACAACTTCAACATCTTTGTTAAACTGTACTTAATACATGTATTTTTCTAATTGAAACGATTGGCTATGAGCTACGTACAGGCGCATTTGATAGACATTCTTAGCACCCAATAAATGGCGCCGGGTATTCGTAAACCATGCCTCAAATACGAGAAAATGTACATGTGGTTCCCAGACCCAAGTCTCAACGAGAATTGGGTCTGGCGTTAGCCACGCTACTGATCCACATACATTTTGACAAATCAGACATAAGTGTTTACTACAACAAAAATACTGACGAAAAGTATATTTGATTTCATAAATGATAACAAAAACTAGTAAGAAATGTGCACTATGTACATGTGAGATTAATCAGCTTTATAAACATGATATTATAACTTGCATCTGCACAAAATGATGTGAAAGCAAAAATGAACTTGAACCAATTAACATGGTAATCAGAATGTGAAAGCTACCATTTCAATACAACACTCCAAAAACAACAAAGTCTCATGAAAATGCGTATCTAGACCACGAATGTCATTTCTCGTGGCATTTATACGCCAAAAATGGTTTGTTTGGACTGTTTTCATACTGCACGTTTTTTTATGTCTTGACATTGTAATGTGTTTATTCAAATGTAGTACATATTTTAAGAGTGCACAATTTTATAAATGTAATAATTTATAATTCTTTGTATTATAATGGTGTGCTTATTGTAATGTTATTTCAGGATTTCAGGTTTTCACAAATATGATCTTTGGTTTTTTGAGGAGGAAAAAATAAATTCATATATGATAAAAACTAATATTCAACTAAATTAAACTAGAATATTTAAAGAAAATTTCTATAATGGACAAAAGACTGTAAGTAAATAAGTGTATGTATGGAAGGAAAGAAGGAACCAAGCAACGAACGAACGAATGAACGAATGAATGAATGAATGAAAGAAAGAAAGAACACTCCAAAAACAACAAAAGATCTGTTCTTTACTGCAATTTTCCTGCCTTAGTTTTGAGGCTTAAATATCCTAAATGCGGTTTGGTTTTACCTGAAACCATCTGTTAAGTTCCTTGCTCTATGCATCCAGTGGAGGAGTGTGTCCCACAGCTGTACACAAGAGAAGTCATAGGTGGAGTGTGGGGTCAGTTATTTTGTGTATTTGCATTGACTCCTCTGAGAGCAGGGGCCATGTACAGTTCAAAGATAAAAATTTGAGAAATGTGAGAAAAGTCGGTCAGGGCACAGTGCATGTGTGGTAACCATAAGAGCAAGCTCTCAGTCATCAGAGAATTGTGTTTGATTGATGGTCCATGTTGAGAAGAAGAGGCTGCTTTGTTGGTGACCGCTCAGCCTCATTGAATGGACTCACAGAGGCATGTGAGCATGTTTACTGTTTTCATACTGTTACCAGGAAATGGGTTATTCTCAAAAGGAGACACCCCATTTCCTGACATATGAATTAATGCTCAAAATCCCTGAAACAGACAGGGAACAAGACAACTTAAAACCTAACGGCAGTAGATGAAAAGTATGTCTGTATTCTGTATTTCAGTTTACTATGATACTTCTCAGTATATAATTTACCGTATTATATATTTAAGCAACAAAACACACATTGTGCAAGTTTGGCCACAGACAATCACAACTGTGCAAATGTTCAGTATTCAACTGCACAATTACAAATGTGATATTGCTTATATACAACAGTTATACCAACCCGATCTCACGACCAAGTCGTACGAATTCGACGAATGATTAAAAAGTGGCTAATTCGTAACAATTCATACGACCTCACTCGTACGAATTAATACGATTTTGCTAAATCGTACATATTTTACGAATTAGCCCATTCGTATGAATTCGTACGAATGACCTACCCCTTACCCCGCCCCTAAACCTAACCATCACGTGGGTTTAGACAAATCGTACGAATTAGTACGAGTGAGGTCGTACGAATTAGTACGAATTAGACACTTTTTAATCATGCGTCGAATTCGTACGAATTGGTCGTGAGATAGTGTTGGTTATACACCTTTTTTTGAGAATGCACATTTCAAATAAAATTTGGTCGGTTGGTCCATCTATTTTCTTCACCAGATTTTTTTTTTTCTTCAAAAAGAATATTAGAGTACTGGATATACTGTAACAGTTGTATAAAGTATTGTATTGTTTATTGTATCTTGTATTGTATTGCTTGGGCAGTAAATGGACAATTCTATTCTATTCTATTCTATTCTATTCTATATTCACCACAATTACTGTAGAAACAAACACATTGTGCTGTGAGACCAACTAGCCCAGAGTCTACTTTTTATTGTAAGGTTTGTGGTGTCTCTCTCTCTCTCTCTCTCTCTCTCTCTCTCTCACACACACACACACACACACACACACACACACACCATGTTTTTCTGATGGATTTTGTGGAATGTAAATACGTTATCATGCATCCTTTTATTCACATGTTTGTCAACTAAATTATGAGAGAGAAGAATTTGTCTGCATGAAGTGTTTCTAATTTACCTGGTTCCCCAGCCGCTGGTATTTGTGAGTAGCACACTGGCACTGCTGTGAATGTGTTTTGCCAGCAGCTGGTATTTGTTGGCACTTGCTGACATAATGGCTGGATTCTTCAGGCTTGTTACCTTAAGGTTTCCCTGAGGAGTCCTGAGGCACTTCCTGCTTTGTCAATAACAGAATAGCAGACGTCCCGTTTTGCACTTAGGTCAGCCCTGGCCACTGTTTGTGTCTCTTCTCTCTCCATGTGTCATTCTCTTTTACCCACTCTTTCTTCTCTTAACCCTTTAATGGGCATGTTATTATTATTATTATTATTATTAGTAGTAGTAAATTAAATATTTTCATCACAATGCACTGACTTCTATCATTTAAAATATTCTCCCTCAAATATAACTTCTTTAATGGGAAGCAGGTGGAGTGTTACTATTTGAAAATCTTTTTGTTGGAGAAATCAGCCATACTCTTGTGTAGGGCACATACCATGCACATCAGAGCATATATCTCCTATTGTTGTCCTGTATTGTCTATACGTGAAGTATAGAAAATGAGAAAATGAGCTTCTATTATTGTCTATAACTGTGGTAAAAAGCACTTTAAAGAACTAAAAAAAATCCCAAACTCTATCTCTAAGGCCTGACAATAATTTAATGCATCCCATACACATTAGAGCACAAGTCTCCCGACATGGACCGTTTTATTATGACTGATGTGAAAAGTACTAGAAAATGGTTCTCCACATTTGTAGGGGAACCATAAATTTCTTATATATGGGGATGTGCAAAATGCAATACAAATGGTATTTCTGTAGCACATTTAAAACAACTGCTTTTGCTTTCTAGCATAGATAATTGAAGGCAATTACATACAGTCACACAAACAAAATTAAATCCTTTTCTCTCAAATCCTTTCTAAAAGCCATACTAAAAATATAGCGTGGAGCTGCCATTTGATTTTAATCAAGGAACATGGAGACATCTGACTAGTCTGAATCTGAATCTCATATTTCTTATGTTTTGATAAGGTATCAAAAGGTCAACAATATATTTTGGACCAATACCGTGCAACACTTTAAAAAGCATCAACAAAACCTTAAACTCAATTCCCAGACAACAACATCGTGTCGGCCCAGATCCAGCCCATCCGGTAAGTGTGGAATACACATCCAGATGTGGCCCGGATCGGCTGGCTGGGTTCTGAATTTTACAGGCAGCTAGTTTAAAGTTCAGTTGTAGAGTGCATAGCAAAGTTGCAAAATACTGCATTATACAGTAGTACTCCATTATACTTGAAGATGGAACCCATGATTTCATAATATATTGGCTATGTATGTTTCAAACACACTGTAAAAAAATATTGATGGTTTAACTTAAAAAAGTAAGTAACCTGGTTGCCTTAAAATTTTAAGTTCATTGAACTGGAAAAAGTGAGTTAATACAATGAAGAAGATTAATTTAATCATCAGTAACTCAAAATTATATGTTATCTGAACTAAATAAATAATTTAAGTTGATTTGACAAAAGAAAAAAATGTTGTGATTACTACACGTAAAAAAAATATTGTTGGTTTAACTTAAAAAAGTAAGTAACCTGGGTTGCCTTAAAATTTTAAGTAAAAAAAAAAAAAAGTGAGTTATAGATTAATTTAACCATCAGAAACTCAAAATAATAAGTTATCTCAACTAAATAAATTATTATAAAGTTGATTTGACAAAAGAAAATATGTTGTGATAACAAATCTTGAAAATATTTTTTACAGTGTACAGTTACATAGCTCAGTGGTTGTGTACATGTGTTGTATATTTATGAGGTCCCTAGCATACTGTATCTGTCAAGACAGTAATGCAAGCCAAGCACATTTGAGCATATGTCTCACAATCTGTGCTTATATTTTGTTTAACTGAAGTAAAAAGCTCTTGCAAAGAAACAGGAGTACAAAAAAAAGTGAGTAACTGGGAGTGTGGTTGTGTGCATGCTATGCTTGAGAACCTGGGTTCAAACCTTATCTCCAAGAACTGTTAATACTTAAGTGTGTCCCATACACGATTAGTGCATTTGTCTCCCAATGTGTAGGTCAATATATATTAGTCATAACTGTGTTTATATTGGTTATAACCTACCTATAAATGCATCATTCATTTTCAGATTAATGTTATAACACTTTACACCACACAACAGCTAGTTTACCACAGTAACATTTATTTATTTATTTTTATTTTTTTGTGTACAAAAAGTATTCTCGTCGCTTGATAAACTTAAGATTGAGCCACTGTAGTCACTCAGACTATTTTAACAATGTCTTTCATAACTTTTCGGCCGGCCAGTTTCGATCCCTTAAGAAGCCTATGGAGGAGTGATCCAGCTCTCAGATTCATCAAAAATATCCTAATTTGTTTTCCCGAAGATGAACGAAAGTCTTACGTGGTTGGAACAACATGAGGGTTAGTAATTACTGACAGAATTTTCACTTTTGGGTGAACTAACCCTTTAATGAAAAAAGAAGAAACTTTGGCTGGATGCTGTTTATCACTTTATACTGTCAGAAAGTGCAGATCTCTTTAACCTCCCTCCCTCTCCTGTAGGATCGATAACGTTCCAGAGACTTTACCATGTGTAAATCTCATAAACAGCTTGGAGAAAACCCAGACCTGAAGGCCAGTATACGTCTGTGGGTTGGCCTTACTGAGACATTTGTATCTATTTGCTCTTGAGGTTGTCAAATGGACTATGAAATAAATGACCTCTTAGCGATTCCACAATGAGTTTTCACAAAAATCATACCGTTTTGATTATTTCAAATGTAAACAATCCCCCACCAGCCTCTCATTGGACTTCATCTGGAGTGCAAACTAAGTGAAGTTCTTCCCCAAATAAGGCATGAGTAGAAGAAGCACAATGTTAAATCCAGAACCATTTATTTACAGTGACTTTTTTTGTTTATACGACCATCTGTAAGCATTTTTCTTTCATGCTAATATACTGTTTAGGTATCTTATCCTATAGTGGAGCGCAGCTGTGCGACATACCATGGATTTCTATGAAAAACACATGACATAAATGTGTCGAATCAACCTTCAAAGATGTAATTTATTTGCCATCTGAGAGGGTTATAAATGAAGACTCAAGGGTTAAAATTTACTATAGGGTTGAGAAAATCATCCATTTGAGTGTTAAAAATTTTAAAGCTGGCAATATTTTATAATGGTCCATGAAAATATTGGCCATTCCTACTTGGGGGGTGTCTGATTTCCCCACAGATTAACAAGTGATTTTTATTGGTCCACTAACACCTCATTGGTTGTTTAAATCTAATAAATTCTTGTTGATATTGTGCTCTATAGCCTGCACAGGTGGTAAACTGTAGCACAAACACCTCACAATGAGAGAAACACACTTTGATGAGTAATTTGTTCAGCAGCTGGTTTGTCCATCTGCACATTTTTGTCGCAACATTCTGCTCAAGATATTTTCGCAACATTGACTTGTACTCACAAGGGAATGTGCCTATAAACCAGTTAGTGTTCCTGTTTCAGAAGGATGACTTCACCCATATGACTTGAGTAGACTTACATAAGATTAGGTTTAAAACTATATTTTTAAATCCTAAAAAATTATTAACTTTTTTTTTATCTTGTTGGAGGTATTTAAGAATATAAGAAAAACAATGCAAATTGCTGGCAAACTAGCAACAATAAAGACAGGACCAAACAAAATTGTACAATAGACATTTTTTTTTCCCACTGTTTAACAGGCTACCTGATCACGTTTTAAATATCTGGATCTGTAACCCAGGTGTTCTCCATTAAGCTAATTAAACAATAAGAAAAACAAGGGGAAACAATTACTGCCGTTAACTACATTTTCAGCCGTCTTTATCCCTTTCTCCCCAGACTTTAATATGCCAGCCTATAAATGGTGCTTGATATATAATTAACAGGAAAGGGTGGCAACAAAATTGTGCAATCAGTAAGTCTAGATGTTAAAAAGTGCAAACTCATTTCCCAGTGGACTATTTCAACACAAGGATCATTTGACATTCGTTGGCTTTTTATTTAACGTAATCAATGAATAATTAAAGCTGTGTGTCTGTTTATGAAAGAACCAAATGTTGAAAAACCTGGCTCCACTGCAAAGATCTAGGACAGGCTTATGGATGTTGCAATCAATGCTTTGGGCGAGAGAATGTTCTGGAAATTGATTTTGATTCAGTTTTGTTTATTCAAAAGCATGATTAAAGTGAAGGGCCAGAGAAAAATGCTCTAGGGAATAAAATTAAAGCAGACACTGCCAAACTTCAGAAGAATGGGGTCTTTTGTTTTTTTTCTATCTAGGATCTCGGTCTGGGTCGGCCTGTTATTTGTGCACAAATCTTTCCTTCTGACTTTCACTGTATAGCCATAGGAGGAAAAAAGAAAGATGACATTAAATCTTATGTAAGGCTCAGAGTTTGACAAGGAGGATATGCTCAACTGGTTATGATTTGGGAAAGCTTGTGTAAAAGTATGTGAGGATGACCATCTCCATTATACCACAGTTAAAGATACGAAGAAAGAACGGTCTGGGATGCTAAACTAACCCAACCCTGTTCTTCTTCTGAGTTTTTTTTTTCTAATTTCAAAATTAAGAGTTTGTCATTTCAAAATCAAATTTAAACAACAAGCACATTATTATGCTTTTTACTTACAATAGGCAATCCTCCCTAAGTATCTCCAATCTCTGCTATTAACAGTTCACCCAAAATTAAATATTCTTCCATCATTGCTTGTCATTCCAACTCATAAGACTTTCTTTCTTTCGTGGAATTCAAAAGGTATTTTTTTTGAATAATAACCTAGCTGGTCTTTTAATGAAAGTGTCAAGCTCAAAAAAAAAAAAAAACAGTAACATAAAAGCTGTTCATATCTTCTGAAGCCATAGCTTTGATTTAAAAAAAAAAAAATAAGTCTTTAGTAACGGAAAATCTTTATATCCACTGGTACGTTCACCAGAGTTTGTGAATCTGAAGTTTTTAATGAAATTATTGATTCATGCACTAATCAGACTGATTCAGTTCTCAGTGCAAATCAATGGAAACAGAGCAGAAGATTATTAAAAAAATAGGGTTTATCCGTCACACAATCTCTGTTGACTTGGAATATAGCATATGATTCATACAGTATGATACTTCTTTGGTGCTTTTTTGTCATTTTGAAGACTGAGAGCTTTTATTCACAGAATGCAAGGGAGCAGCCAGGACTTTGGTAATCGTCTCATTTTGTATTCTATAAGTGAGTCTTATGAACATGTTCCATTTCATATGGATTTGAAACAACATGAGGGTGTGTAAATGAGGACCGAATTTAGATGTATGGCTGAATAATCTCTTTAATTTACTGCTTGAGAGGTTTCGAAGCATGCTTTTTACAGCGAGTCTTGTAAGTGTTGTAGGCTACCATGAGTTCCACGTGGCTAAAAGCATGTTACATATGTGTTAACACATAATCAGGGTGAATTACAATTCTATTTATGTCTGGTTGAATGGTGGGGGACCTGGAACATTCATCTTTTCTAAAGATGTGTTGATGTGGTTTGCAGGTACCAGTGGACTATTAACTTTGCATGTTCAGCCACATCATTTCAGTTTAGAAGAATAAATCTCACTCTCGTGAGCATATACATTTCATTAGCACTTCATGAAAGTATGGAAGCATGTTTATAAGGAGGATTTTGACTGACCATGCGATTCTTTTTTGCCATTCATCAGCCTTCTTCAGTTTGTCCGTTTAGAAATTAGAGCATATTAAACATGTGTGCAGAAGCTCAGACAACAGCTCATTTTTGTGGAATGAAGACTTTACACACTGCAGGAGATTACACAAGCAGAGAAGAAGGAACAAAAAAAAAGAGGGTAATACTTTACAATACGGTTCATTAGTTAACATTAGTTAATGTATTAACTAACATGAACTAACCACGAGCAATACAGTATTTGTTAATCTTCGTTTATAAAAATAAAGCTGTTTATTGTTTGTTCATGTTAGTTCACAGCGCATTAAATAATGTTAACAAGATTTTAATAAAGTATTAGTAAATATTGAAATTAACGTTTACAAAGATTAATAAATGCTGTATAAGTGCTGTTCATTATTAGTTCATGCTAACTAATGTAGTTAACTAATGTTACTAATGAACCTTATTGTAAAGTGTTACCAAAAAGAGGGAAGTGAGAGACATAGAAATACATTCAATTTCTGATGTTAACTCATAACTCATTTTGTTAAGGAATATTGCTGGATAATTTCTATAAAATCAATCTGCTTATGTCCAGTGATGGTTATATTTAGGGGTGGGGTATAGGGTATGAATTCAAAATCCCCACCTCATAAAATAGTTATGATTTTCTGTGAGATTGGGTTGGAAACTGAAAGAACGAGAGACAACATGACTGACACAAACACATTTCACAAACTTTCTTTATTGTTCAGTGCAAAAAACAAAACAGAAAACATATCTTGATGTTTTGAATTTGCTTTTAACCCAAATCAGACTGGAAAATGTCAACTTACAACTCAGCAGGTGTGACACAGGTTTCCTGGTGTGAACAGCAAACAAATGTGCTTGCGTAGGTATTTCTCAGGTGCTGTGCTGGAAAAATAGGTCATTGTAAAACACTGAATAAATTTAATTTTAACGTAGCTTGAAGGAAAAATATGGCACTGGCATTGTGATGTAATGCATCTTGTGTTATATAGGCTATACGTGGTTGTGTTATTTGCTTGGCTTTTATCTGAGATGTACCTGCTGCAGTCCCACCTGCTGCTTGCTGCAGGATAGCAGAGAAACACGTGTCCTAGGACAGCAACCAAAAAACTGTCTGTATTTGTAAAGCGAAGAAGAGTAAAGATGAGAGAAACAGAGAACAGCAGTGTGGGGTTAAGAGAATGAGGAAAGAGCAGGATAAATGGAAGTGAGCGTGTGCGTAGCAGGACGTTCTCTCTTGTGCCAGTAGACAGATGCATCCAGACAGAGGAGGAGGGATGACGGAACGTTCCATGCAGCGAGGAAGGGGCTCCCATGAGGATCTTCTGGCCAGGGACGCTGTGGATCAGTCAGGCTTTAGCCCTTGGCGGGATGATGAGGACGGATAACTCATCCTGCAGACTTCTGACAGCGCCGTCTGTAGTCTGCAAACCACTCTGGACCTTCTCGATAAAACCAACTGGGTTTGTATTTGTGTTTGTTGGGCAGACTATGGTCAACTCTCAGAGACTAAATGACCACTAGAAGACATTGTGGCCTACAACTTTGGGACAATGCAGTCAACCCCAAAATAGTTTCTTACTAAAGACTCAATCATTTAAAACAAGACATTAAATAAGTGTTCTAAAATACAGTTACATACCTTAGCAGGGATTTTCAAACATGGGTCGAAGTGGCTGAAAGAGGATTGGATGTCCATGCAACATCTAAGAAAAATACATAGACTGTTGGATACAATGTATACAATGCATGTCATGCCTTTCCAAAAAAAAAAATAAAATAAATAAAAATACTAAACTTATTGCGAAAATGAAAACGACCTTAAAACTATGTCCCCAAAGCATTATTTTCCTTCATGAAAAGTAAAATACGCAAACACTGACACAGATCATTTGGCTATTTTGGCTATTTATATTAGCATTTAATGTGAAAAAAATTTAAACAACTTATATATTGATATAGATGTCATTACATTATTGTAGAGGTTTCAACAGTGCCCAGGTTAGAGGGTATCGTGTACTTGTACTTCCACAAGTCAAGCAACTGTCATCATGGAGATGAATAGGAGTAACTAAAAAGACCACTAGAGGGCACCGGGTCTCCATGACTAACGGATGTGCATGTGTCAATGTAAAATATTATGTTCAGATTTATTATAATTTTTTTAAATAAAAATTATATTATTAATTAATCGTTTTATCATCAATTCTTATAATAAATATTTATTATAAATCTTTATTATAATAAGACTGAGTTGACTTTGGAGATCAGTTTCTTTCTGTATCAAAATCAACTGTTGAATCCAATTGCATATTCAATATGAAACCGACCCAATTGTAATTATAGCACTTTGACACCCGTGGGCCTTATACTGAATCAATCTATACTTTTACATGTTCATGTTGTCAAGTCATTCAGCTGTCGTTCTTCGCATTTTATATGTTTAGATGGGGCTGGCAGAGCAGTTCTGAGCTACATTGATCGGCATACTGTAACTTGAAACTTGAGGTTTCTAAAGACAGAAAGGGTTTTGGGATAGATTTGGGCCAGCATGGGTTGTGTAAACCCTACTGCTTCACAGTGACTAAAGCCTAACCACATTTTAATACTCAGGGTTGTAATTTCCTGTCATACAGAATTTAAATTCAAATTTAAATAGGCTCTTGAATTTAAACTTTCCAGAATGTCCAAACCGAAAGCTCCAGCGTACAGGGGCGTTGCGTCATCCCAACAATAAGGGAACATTCTAAGAACTTGGGGCTAACACTCTGGAAAAACTTCTCTCAAAGTTATGAACAAACATTATTTCAGTAACGTTAAAATCTGTTGAAAGTTATCTGGTCTGTTAATAACATTCTCAAAATGTTAGCAAAAAATCGTCTCGGGTTATGACTATAACCCTTGTTCCCTGAGAAGGGAACGAGACACTGCGTCGATAAAATCGACTCTTTGGGGACGCTCCCTAAGCGTGCGCCTCTGAAGTATGAATGAAACTAATCCAATCCTGATTGGTGTTGCGTCGTGACGTAACATGTGACGGCATACCCGGAAGTATAAAAGTGACGCTGTCACAACACACACTAGCCTCGCGATGAAGCAAGACGCTCAAGGGTCTAAAACGGGGCGTGGCAACACGACGCAGTGTCTCGTTCCCTTCTCAGGGAACAAGGGTTATAGTCATAACCCGAGACGTTCCCTATCGAGGGAACTCAACACTGCGTCGATAAAATCGACTCTTTGGGGAATGAGTACCCACTAGGCCACGCACCGAACAGACCCGCCCCAGAGTGAAACTGATTAGGCACTCAGCAAGGGCCGAGTACGTGTGCACCGGGCGTACTGGGAAGGTTGAGACTATAAAACCTGATGAAAGTATGTGGGGTAGCCCAGCCGGCTGCCTCACAAATTTCCTGCAGAGGTACTCCCGACAGAAGGCCCCTAGAGGAAGCCATGCCTCTAGTCGAGTGAGCCCTTAAGGCCAAAGGTGAAGGAACCCCGCGCACCTTGTAAGCCTCAGTAATAGCCTGGACAATCCAGTTACTTATAGTTTGTTTGGTCGCCGGGAGCCCCCTCTTAGGTGACCCAAAGCATACTAACAACTGGTCAGATCTTCTCCAAGAAGCAGACTTTTCCAGGTATACACTCAAAGCTCTGATGGGGCAGAGCAAGTGAAGCCTCTCTTCTTCCGCCGACATATGAGGTGGAGGATGGAATGCCTGAAGGACTACAGAGCGAGCCGTACTCGATGGAACTTTAGGCACGTAGCCCGGACTCGGGTGCAAAAAAGCCTTTACTTTGCCAGGGGCAAACTCCAAGCAAGCTGGCGTTACCGCCAGGGCCTGGAGATCTCCCACCCTCTTAAGAGAGGTAATCGCTAAGAGAAAGACCATTTTTAGCGTTAAGTCCTTAGGCGAAGCCGACTCTAAAGGTTCGAAGGGAGCGAGGGACAACCCTTCCAGAACTATCGCCAGGTCCCAGGCCGGAACCCTGGACCTGGTCGCCGGCCACCTCCTCCAAGCACCACGGAGAAACCTAATGACCAATTGGTGCCTCCCCAGAGGTCCGCCATTTACTGGCGCGTGGAAAGCCGAAACGGCAGCCACGTACACCTTAAGAGTGGACGGGGAGAGACCCGCAGAGAAACGATCCTGAAGGAATTCCAGAACTGAAGCCACTGGGCAGTTTACTGAATCCAACCTTCGTTCTCCACACCAAGTGAGAAACACCTTCCACTTGAGGCCATATAATCTCCTGGTAGATGGAGCCCTAGAGCTAAGTATGGTTTCAACCACCTCAGCTGATAAGCCAGCATTCAGGTACTGAACCCCCTCAGAGGTCAGACCCACAGCTTCCACAGCTCTGGGCGAGGGTGGAAGATTGTGCCCTCCGCCTGGGACAATAGATCCCTCCTCAGAGGAATCGGCCACGGCGGAGCTATGAGGAGTGATATTATATCCGAGAACCATACTCGTGTCGGCCATCTCGGGGCAACCAGAAGTAGACCGATGCCCTCTTGACGGACCCTCTCCAGGACCCCTGGGAGCAGAGCGATCGGGGGAAAAGCATACAGGCGAAGCTTCGGCCAAGCCTGTACCATGGCATCCAACCCCAGCGGGGCTGGATGTGAGAGGGAGAACCAAAGTGGACAGTGGGATGTCTCTCGAGACGCAAACAGATCCACTTCCATCGGCCCGAACCTCTCCCATATCGACTTCACCACCTCCGGATGAAGTCTCCATTCCCCGGGCCTCAGCCCCTGCCTCGACAGGATGTCTGCTCCCCGATTCTGAACCCCTGGGATATACATTGCCCTTATTGACAATATCTTCCCCTGGGACCAAAGGATAATCTGATGCGCCAGTTTGCACAGAGGGCGCGATCTGAGTCCCCCTTGTCGGTTCAGATAGGCCACCACTGACGTATTGTCCGTCCGTATTAGGACGTGGCGACCCTCGATGTCTGGGAGGAAGCTCCTCAAAGCCCTGAACACAGCCATCATCTCCAGGCAATTTATATGCCAAGTGCGATGATGGTCCTGCCACAGACCCCTGGCAAAGCGGCCGTCCATGACCGCGCCCCAGCCAGTAAGGGAGGCATCTGTCGAAACGGTTTCCCGGCGACATGACACCCCCAACACTGGCCCTTGGGATAGGAACCAAGGCTTCTTCCATATTTGCAGAGACTGAAGGCACTTGCGCGTTACTCTGATCATACGGAACGGATTCCCTTTGGGTGAGAACCCCTTGGTCTTCAACCACCACTGGAGGGGTCTCATGTGAAGGAGGCCCAGGGGAATAATGTTGGATGCCGCTGCCATGAGGCCCAGCATCCTTTGAAAGTGTTTCACAGTGACGGCCTGGCCTAGCTTCACCCTGGATACCATCGCCAGAATTGACTCGATACGTGCGGGAGACATGCGTGCCTGCATTGTAATCGAGTTCCACACGACTCCCAAAAAGGTCGTGCCCTGGGACGGTTCTAGCACACTCTTCTTCAAATTGAGTCTTAACCCCAATTTTTGAATATGGCCAAGAACGACATC
Source organism: Pimephales promelas (assembly GCF_016745375.1). The sequence continues at coordinate 2,237,107 of NW_024121421.1, forward strand.
TCGATGCCGAACTGCCATCTCCAGAGACTAGGCCAGAATAAGCCAGTCGTCGAGATAATTCAATACCCGAATCCCTTGAAGTCTCAGTGGAGCAAGGGCCACGTCCATACACTTGGTAAATGTGCGGGGAGAGAGTGCTAGGCCGAACGGAAGAACCCGATATTGGTACGCTTCGCCCCCGAAAGCGAACCTCAGGTACCTCCTGTGACATGGAAGGATGGAGATGTGAAAATAGGCGTCTTTCAGATCTATCGTGACAAACCAGTCCTCGGACCTGATTTGATTCACGATTGTTGGAATGGTCAACATTCTGAATTTGAACCTTCTCAGAGACCGGTTCAACACCCTGAGATCCAAAATTGGCCTTAACCCCCCATCCTTCTTTGGAACTATAAAGTACCGGCTGTAAAACCCGGACTCCCTGTCTACCGGAAGAACACGTTCTATGGCTCCTTTCGACAGCAGAGTCTGTACTTCTTGTTCCAGCACCTGAGCCTGCTCTGGGACCACCGCAGTGAGCACCACCCCAGAAAACTTGGGGGGGCGGTGCGCGAACTGCAGTCTGTACCCAACTCGTATTATCTGCAGGACCCATGGAGATATGTTGGGAAGATGATACCATTCCTCTACAAAATCTACTAAGGGTACCAGCCTCTCGAGGCTGGCCTCTGGTGTCTTCAGGGTATTCTTTTCGACTACCTGAAGCTGAATATTGGCAGGCTGTAGTCGATTCGGTCCCTGCGACCATAACCGATGTTTTAAAATCGTCTTTTCGCTGGAAATTGATGCGGCCCGAAACGCTGTTAACGGCGGACCTGCATCTTTTCCTAGAGGGCCCCGCTGTGAGAACAACCTCGGTTGTCTCACTGCGGAGGGGGCAGCCCTCTGAAGTCCTGCCGTGGCTAGGACCTCTTTTTCGAAGTCCTCTTAGCCTGAATGACGTCCCTCAGGTCGCCCCTCTGGCCGGAGGACTTCTGTTTTTGGGAGCGTTTCCTCTGTTGCCAAGACCCCGGAGGGGGGGCTCTAGAGGAAACGCTCTCCTTCTGCACTGTCCTGTGGGAGGAGCTAGCTGATGGCTGGGGCTGATCGCATTGCCCCACCCTACTAGATTTGGCCTTCGCTTTCCGGGGGAGGTACTGCTGGAACGCCGCAGATTGTTTTCTCGACTCCTGAAACCTGTCGACAACCGAATTAACGGCGTCGCCGAACAGGCCAGAAGCCGAAAGCGGCGCATCCAGCAGGAAGGACCTATCCTTTTCCTTAATTACAGATAAGTTCAGCCACAGATGCCTCTCCGTGGCCACCATGGCCGCCATAGAGCGGCCAATAGCGCTGGCTGCTTCCCTAGTGGCCCGGAGGGACAAATCTGCGGCCTTCCCTAACTCCGAGATGTCCTCAGGAGTAGGCCCCTCCCCCTCATCCAAATCCTTCAGGAGGTCGGCCTGGTATGCCTGCAAAATCGCCATCGAGTGCAGACATGAACCAGCCCGACCCGCCGCCATGTAAGCCCTGCCCACTAATGCAGATGTTTCCCTGCAGGGCTTACTAGGCAACACCGGGGTCTTTAGGGAAGACGCCGATTCGGGAGAGAGATAGCTCGCTAAAGCCTCCTCCACCTTCGGCATCTTCCCATATCCCATATCTCGAGCCCCCACAACATTGCTGTAATCTATTATACTGGGACTCGAAATACGGGACGAATGCGGTCTTCCCCACGTTTCTCGAGATCTCCTTATGGAGATCGGGGAAAAACGGCAGACCCCGGCGGTGAGGCTGTGACCTGCGCTGCAGGTAACGCTCGTCCATTTTACTTGTGACTTGCGTTTCCTGCTCAGGTTGTGGCCAGCTGATGTTTAGTCTGGCCACAGCGCGCGTCACAACCTCCACCAGCTCCTCATAATTTAGGCCGCGTGATGGCGCGCTGAGATCACGGTCGTCCGCATCAATGCTGAGCACGTCCCCTTCCTCAGAAGCAGACAGCTCAAGCATCGGGACCTGATTGCGGGCAGGAGAAACCGCAGCGCGGGCTCCCACACCACTCTCAGAGGACGCCGGATCAGCCGATGGAGAGCGAGAAAATGCCTCAGCATTCTCACTCTCCTCCGCCAGATCCCGTTGTGAACCCCAGGATCTCAGTCGCCGCATCGCCTCGACATATGCGGGACCGGAACCCTGGGGAACGCGAGCCTGACCGTGCTCGTCAAAGCACGCCAGCCGGGAGCGCAGCACTCTAATAGGCATAGCCTCACACATTTCACAAGCAGCCCCCTCGAGAGCTGCCCGTGCGTGCTGCACTCCCAAACAATTCACACAGAGAGAGTGTGCGTCCCCACCCGTGATGTAACGAGGGCAGGGATGCACACACTTCTTGAACTGCTCACTGGCCATTCTTTTCCAATAATAAGACAAACAACTTACCAATAAGATCAGACAGTTTCAACATAAAGCGTTTGCTGAAGAGCGAAAGCTAGTGTGTGTTGTGACAGCGTCACTTTTATACTTCCGGGTATGCCGTCACATGTTACGTCACGACGCAACACCAATCAGGATTGGATTAGTTTCATTCATACTTCAGAGGCGCACGCTTAGGGAGCGTCCCCAAAGAGTCGATTTTATCGACGCAGTGTTGAGTTCCCTCGATAGGGAACTTATTATTACATTGTTCATGAATTTTTTTTTCGAGTTTTTTTTTTTTAAATGTTACTACTTGTTTCAGACCATCAGAGAATATTCAAAAGTAATGTTCCATTTTCCAGTAATGTTTGCAAAATCATAAAACAGAATGTTACTGTATAACCAAGAAAAGAGATTGCACTTTGCAGACTTGCACTTTGTTGACTTATGCTGTGGGAATGCTCTGCGTGCACATGTGAAATTAGTCCAATGGTGTGACAGGACATCAGAGGCAGGTGATGTCATGAACCAGGGAATTATAAAGCATGCTCAAACAGTGCACCTCAGTAAGCGCTACATGTGAAATTGTTTGTCTTATTTGGTGTTGTCTCTCAACATATATATATATATATATATATATATATATATATATATATATGTGCTTTTTAATATATATATACATATATATATATATATATATATATTCATGGCACGCTAACGGCAATATAGATCTTGGGCCCTATTTTAACGATCTGAAAGGCAAGTATCAAGCGATTTTTAAACCCCAAAACATATGACGCCAAGTTTTTAGGAGGCTCTACAGCTTCACCAACCTGCTGAAATACAGACAACAATCCACGAACATTATGGCCAAAGACCAAGTCGTTAGGGCTGAAACCCGTACTTTCCTGCACTACTTCACGGGCAGCCAACATCATCCACGGCAAACCCTCCTCCCAATCTCTATCCAGTTGCACACAGTACGCACGGAGAAGTGACTTTAACGACTGGTGGAATCTCTCCAATGCACCCTGACTTTGTGCATGATACGCCGTCGATTGATTATGCTTAATGTGCAGCTGTTTTAACACCTGCTGGAAGAGATGCGAAGTGAGATTTGAACCTTGATCACTTTGAATGATTTTTGGAATCCCAAAAACAGATATAAACTGGGTCAAAGCTTTCACAATAGAACGGGACGTAATGGTACGTAGTGGATATGCCGCAGGAAAGCGCGTGTTCAAACACATCACAGTGAATAAATAACTGCTACCTGACTTCGAACGGGGAAGTGGCCCTACACAATCGACAATAAGATGTTCGAAAGGTTCACCCGTAGCCTGAATTGGTTTCAGCGGAGCAGGTTTCAACACCTGGTTTGGTTTACTCGTTAATTGGCAGGTTTTGCATGTCTTAATATAAGCAGAGATGTCTCGTTTTAAACGCGGCCAAAAAAAAATATCGCAACAGGCGATCTTACGCACCCCCTGGTGACCTGATTGATCATGCGCAATTTCGATCATCATTTGTTGAAATTTAGTAGGAACAACAACCTGGAAAACAGGATCTCCCACAAAATTTTTGTGAGGACTCTCAACAACACTCCACCTTGAACAAAATATCCACGGGAAATGTTACACTCCTCTGCACTCCGGAAAAGTTCATCCAAAGAGGAGTCATTCCGCTGTTCCTTCCCTAATTCCTCTGCAGAAACAGGAAAAGACAAAGCAGACAAATCAGGCATAAACAACTTCATGACAACTTTATCAGATTTAATCTCTTTTTGATCACATACTACATCCCTATTGGCACATTTCATTGCACGAGTGACGACACACGCTGAATCCTGACAAAGAACTCAGTTCAGATTCAACTTTCTTATCAGTGATCACTATGGGAAACACTGAACTATCAGCCCACCACCTACCAGTCCATTCCCCAGAATTATATGGACTCCCTCCACTGGCAAGGCTGGTCGTACTCCCATTACAACCTCACCTTGAATCAAATCAGACTGAAGCCTTACCTTATGAAGAGGCAGTATTCAGTCCTATTCTACAAATTAACACACTCTCACCAGTATATGAGACTGAGGAAAAAGGCAATACTGATTCCAAAATAAATGAATCCATTGCGCCACTATCCCGCAAGATTTTAACAGGGATTTCCTCTTTCTCTCCAACCAGGGATACACGCCCCTCTGTAATAAAAGGCGAGTAAGAAGATAAATCAACATCAAATTTTTGATTTTCAACAATTTCACTGCCTGAAGACAGGACTGGTGCCGGGACAGGAAGGCTTAGCACGCTCACCAATATACATAGCTATACGGCTTGGGACTGAATTTTTAAATTGTTCCAACACCATCAAATGCGTTAAATCCTCCAGTGTTCTAATGTCTAAAGATGAACACCAATGATTAAAGTGTTTTCTCAGATCACGCACAAATTCTAAGTTTGTTTGTAACTGGTCTTTTTTCTGCCATCGACATGTATACAACTATAAATTTAAATATATAATATTAATATAAATTCACACATCCAACTATATACATTATGTTACTTGTAGTGCAAACATTAAATTGAAATAAACAAACTAAGGGGTTTCAGTCCAGGGGTGGTGGAACAGCATCCCGCCGGTTCAGTGCCTGGACAAGCTGGCTCAGGATTCCCTGGTTGAAGGATGACATTGCAGCAATCTCCTCTCTCCTTAAAGCCGCTTCTAGTTCTTGGGCATGCATCTTCGAGTGCCATCTGTAAATGGCGCTCCCGCCATGCCTGGTTCAACTCCAGCTGCTCAAAATCCTATATCTGCATCTCTCTCACGACAGTCAGATGTTCATGTTCCCTGCATCGTTTCCTCCATCCTGGACAAAAATATTTACAATGAATGAGTTATAAAGAAAAATGCTACATAAAAAAAGATAAGCCCACAACTTACTATATAGTATATAACTACTTCACATCTGAGCCCAACTATTTTAGTAAATGTCAACTTTAAATGACCATACAATATAGGTGTACACTGTGTACATCTGGAAAGTTATAAAAATACTTAACAGGTTTACTGATGAATCCTTAATTCCCATATCTGGGAATGTTTATTGTTGTTATGCAAGTAAGTTTCCGTTATAATAATATTAATAATAATGTTGAGTTATTGATATGATTAATGATATATTAATAATTGTGTATAAGATTCACAGACAACAGGCTAGAAGGGTTTACTTTTTCACATACTAACCGGTTGCCGCTGTCGATGCTGCTGGTCTTATGGGTGTCGATGGTGCCGGTGATTCTTTTGGTGCCATCGTGGGAGTCACTGAACCATTCTCGCTCTTCGAAAAGGAAGATAGAAAGATCATACAAAAGTCAACACAATAAGAAATAGCAATGGCAGATATTTAGCAACGAGTTAGAGCTAACAGCAATTGTTATCTGCGACACAAGTTTACAGTCTTTGTTGTTATAAGTGAGCTTCAGCTTTCCAAAAGCCAGCCTACAGAAAAGCCTACAGTGCGCCTACAGTTTATGTAATGTAAACTTAAAACACTTACCATCCTCCATCAGCGACTCCAACAAACTGGTGGCCGAGTCCACACTCCCTCCCGTTGCTCGCCGGTCTATGGCAGTAGATACCGCCTATCTGTTCGTACCACTTCCAGCTTTTCCGGTTTGAACCACTAAGGCCAAATCTCTGGCCAAACTATTTAAAAAAGGTGGGGTTATTCTGGATAGTCCATCTGGTGCGTGCAATGATGACACAGTGAAAAGTGACGATTCTCTCTGACCAATCAGCAGTCAGCATTGTTTTCACGTCACATTTTAGTATCGCCTCGGCTCGTCTTAGCTCGCTCAGAACCTCACCGGAGTTGATACAAAAAAAGGAACCCGAAAGCAGGTACAGGTACAACTCTTACACAGTGGAAAACCAAACAAAGGCGAGCTGAGTCGAGCTGGTACTGTGTAGTGGAAAAGCGCCATAAGTGTCATCCCTGGTTAAGCAGACCTAACTGTCTGTGAGACAGACCTGCATTGGATCACTGTAACACTCAACATCTTGCAACAGGGGCCCTTTATTCACTGGAGAACTGTCTGCATGTCTTATTTCTGACAGTATTTCTAGTGTCCTTCTCATCTACTGTCTACTTTCTTCCCTAGAAGGATGTGAACTGGTGGACGGGGAGAGTTTAAGCTAATGATGTTTTATGGTGTCCGATTCTCTCTGGTGAGTTCCTGTTTACACACTCACAGCTGGACAATGTCCAGGCGCGTGTGTGTATGCGTGGAAGACATAGTATGATCTAATTTGTTGTTCTCTCAAGGCCGTCAATATTGAAGCTAGATAATGTAACATAGTTAAACTATTTCTAGTTGAATTTAATTAAGGCCTATGTCTCAAGTCAATAAGCTACTTAGAGTCTCTACTCTCTTCTACTATAAAATAGTCATTGTCGTAGTATTCACTCACACATTAAGCATTATGAAAGCATTGAATATCTGATGGTTATATAGCAGGGGTATGTAACATTAGAGAATGTATTTTATGAGTTGTCAGCTTTTGCCTGCTTTTTATGCAGTCACACTGATTTTATTATCTGCAGCGACCTCTAGTGGTCATCAGCGCATATTCACAACTGTCAGTTTGAAGACAGTTTCTCGCCATGTTTTGTGCTTTTGGCAGTGCAGTCGCTTATAAGAGAGAGAGAGTGTGTGTGTGTGTTCATCATGCCAGAGTCTGCATTCCAGTCATTTGCCGTTTGCTCCCTAAATATGTGCACATTTGCAGCTGGTTGTACAGGATGCTACTTGGCTGGACGGTACCGTTTCCAATGCCAATGGAAGGAGACAGGGGGCGAATTACTGAAATATAAACTGCCATTCTTTTGGACAATGAGACAACCACTCAATAATCTCTGTAGGCTTGAGATATGTCAGCTGCATCAATAAGAAATTACACCATTGCTTGCTACTTATTGCCTGGGAATGTTATCAGGAAGTGCAAGATCAGTTTTCATAGATGAAATACAGACCTTGTTGTGTCCAGCGTTACATATGTGGCCCATATTAGACACAATTGCCAATTAGAAATAGGTCTAGTAATAGACCTATAATGTCTGATGAAGCTGTTGAATTCAAAACATGTCTTTCCTTTCTAACACTGGCCTCCTTGCTGTTTCAAGAGTCATAAAAATATAGGAATACAATAACTGGTGAATTGTGATCTATTTTACAACCATAACAGCAGTAAATAATCAGAATTAATAACTTGAATTGCTATTATTTCCTTGCACATGTTGTATTCATCATTGTCACTATACTGATATTCACATTGTGAGAAAAGTTCTGTACCAGGGCAGGTTTTCAGAAGAATTAGGCTATATTTTGGTAACTATAAGGTTTTAAGTCCAAAATACGCAATGCTTCGCTTTCTCTAGCAGTGATTGTAGGTTTCAAAAATATATTTCAAAGTGCCTTACATTATATTGTTCTACACTGTTAGACATTTTTACAACACTGTTGCCAGTAATTTACTGTAAAAATGCACTAAAACTCAAGTTAACTAAAAAATACAACTTATTAGTTTTAGTGCATTTTTACAGTAAATTACTGGCAACAGTGTTGCCAGTATTTTACTGTAAAAAAACTGGTAAGGTCTAACAGTGTATGTAACTAAACTAAACTTCCAATAGCCTATCATATTGTTGTCGTTGAGTACAAAAGTGAGCACAATAAAGCCAAGACGGATTTATTTATAATTTGTATGTTTCCTGTCAAATATATGAAAACCCTTAAAATAGAAAATTCACTGGTGGGTATTTTGACAAACTACCCCATATATGACAGCATAAACGGTCAGTGTGTTTAGTGAATTATAACATTTTAATATGGTTGAACTGTTAGTACAAATAAAATAAATAAATGAATACATAAAAACACTGAGGTAAAAATTCACAACTAGCCTATGTCTCCCATTTATATAATGTTTGTTTTCTATTTCACACTTTGCCAATTAAACTGAAAAGCTAAAACTGGATGATATTGTATATGAAGAGAGCTGATGGGTTCTAAAAAAATTATAAAACAAAAACAAAAAAGCAGGAAAAATAAAAAGACCTTGGTACATCTTCATGGATTCCTAAGGCAGTGATGATTCCACTTTGCTTCCCCAATGTGGTTATTCAGATCTCAGAGCAAATAATACATATCTGTACAGACATACGATATAAGCTTGCTTTAATTATTTTTCTCTTTGGAAAAAGAATAAAAGAAATCATTGGTTCTCAACAATGCTGCCCTCAAATTGTCAACAAATGGAGATAGACAGACAGTGCAAATCTCTAGCTTTCAGCATAAAATACAACAATCAACCAAAGGACTCAATTTATTTGACGGAACCCCATAACAAACATTCCAGCCAGAGGTCTTTTTTTTTTTTCTGGACGGTGCTCCTGTAGCCTTGGCACAAACCCACCACTATCTTTTATTCTTTTGTAATAATACATTAAGTGGAAAACAGCAGTGGGTCATTGACAATTCTCTTTCTAGAATGATCTGTAGAGGCGCAATATGGCTTATTGCAGTAATGAGCATTAACAATGGACATACCAAAAGAATCAGAAGATTTTCTCAGCCTTTTGAAGAGAAAAAAAGAATTGGTGATATGTAAAGCTTCTCTCTTTTTCTTCTTCCTCAGATATTCAGAGGAATGAAAACAAATATTACAGAAACATCCATTGCTGCCCATAATCTCCAGTGTGCAGAACTAATCAGTCTCCGCTTATTGCCCAAGGTCTCTCCATGTCTGATGAACATTGTTTGCCCCCCCCAACAAAGGCAACATCAAAGCCAAAGCCCTGCGCTCAAAACAGCTTCGGCTTTGCAATCTACTTCAAATCCCGCATTCTTAAAACTTGTTTACAGAAAGATCAACTACAAAACTCCATGGGAAGACATCACTACCTCTCTGACATGAATAATTGAACTGGCGTGATAACCTTAAACTCTCTGTTTTTCAGTAATTGCTTTGCTAAAAACATTCACAAAGAGCAGCACAAAGAATATCAATGACAGTTCTACTAAGTTTACACACTTGCAATACTCAGTTAAAAGAGGTAGAGAAAGCCTCTGGCAGGGAAAGTTTTCAGAGTTTTGTAACACTTTCAAACTAGGAAGAGAGACAATACTGAATGATTACAAATGAAAACAAAAAGAATCAAACCTATACCAAAAAATCCTGTCAACACTACACGAATCAACAAACTCCAGGAAGTTAAGTGTAGATGAATTCGACACATTTACATATAGTGACACTGAAAACAACTCTAAAAGGAGAAGCATGAGAAAGTAAATAAGATCATTATTCTTTTTGGCTATTTGTGAGGGAATGTCATGTTTCTATTATAATAAAATTAAATGGTTATTAATAATAAATGCTGCAATTTAAATGATATCGTTTCATGCAGGCACATAAGACAAGAAAAAATGCCTGTACTTCTTTAACGGTATTCCTTAAAGACATGAAAGCTATTGCAAAATATTACATATGAATTGTTGCATGAGCACACTGGAAAGACTGATGCCTTATTAGGCTATACATGTATAATTTATTAGAATTCTTTTGAAGAATTTCAATTCATGTCGTCCAAGGACTTGCATGTCTGTCCACACACTGAGACATTCTGCCACCTTGTGGCTTTGTCATCTTTTGCAAAGAGGAGGAAGAAATGTTTTTGCAGTTCACATTACACTTATACACTCACCTCAAGGATTATTGGGAACACCATACTAATACTGTGTTTGACCCCCTTTCGCTTTCAGAACTGCCTTAATTCTATGTGGCATTGATTCAACAAGGTGCTGAAAGCATTCTTTAGATATGTTGGCCCATATTGATAGGATAGCATCTTGCAGTTGATGGAGATTTGTGGGATGCACATCCAGGGCACAAAGCTCCCGTTCCACCACATCCCAAAGATGCTCTATTGGGTTCAGATCTTGTGACTGTGGGGGCCATTTTAGTACAGTGAACTCATTGTCATGTTCAAGAAACCAATTTAAAATCATTCAAGCTTTGTGACATGGTGCATTATCCTGCTGAAACTGGAAGTAGCCTTTAGAGGATGGTGGTGGCCATAAAGAGATGGACAGAAACAATGCTCAGGTATGCCGTGGCATTTCAACGATGCCCAATTGGCACTGAGGAGCCTAAAGTATGCCAAGAAAACATCCCCCACACCATTACACCACCACCACGACCAGCCGATAAGGCATCCATGTTCTCATTCTGTTTTCGCCAAATTCTGACTCTACCATCTGAATGTCTCAACAGAAATCGAGACTCATCAGACCAGGCAACATTTTTCCAGTCTTCAACTGTCCAATTTTGGTGAGCTCTTGCAAATTGTAGCCTATTTTTCATATTTGTAGTGGAGAGTAGTACCTGGTGGGGTCTTCTGCTGTTGTAGCCCATCCGCCTCAAGGTCGTGCGTGTTGTGGCTTCACAAATGCTTTGCTGCATACCTCGGTTGTAACGAGTGGTTATTTCGGTCAAAGTTGCTCTTTTATCAGCTTGAATCAGTCGGGCCATTCTCCTCTGACATCTCACATCAACAAGTCATTTTCGCCCACAGGACTGCTGCATACTGGATGTTTTTCCCTTTTCACACCATTTTTTATAAACCCTAGAAATGGTTGTGCATGAACATGCCAGTAACTGAGCAGATTGTGAAATACTCAGACCAGCACGTCTGGCACCAACAACCATCCCATGCTCAAAATTGCTTAAATCACCTTTCTTTCCCATTCTGACATTCAGTTTGGAGTTCAGGACGTTGTCTTGACCAGGACCACACCCCTAAATGCATTGAAGCAACTGCCATGTGATTGGTTGTTTAGATAATTTCATTAATGCAAAATTTAACATGGTGTTCCTAAAAATCCTTTAGGTGAGTGAATGTTTGCATAATTTCCATTCACACGCACACACACACACACACACACACACGTTTTCATGTTTTAGACATGGACATAATGATTTTCATACTGTATAAACTATATATTCATATAATATATATAATAATTTAGTCTGATTTATAGGCCGTTTTCCATACATTTTCAAAAAACAAAAAATAATTTAGTCTGATTTATAGGCTGTTTTCCCCACAAGGACAAGGATTTAGGATATTGCCATATTGTTTATATACAGTATGTTCAAAGTGATCAGGTCTTCAAACAACATTATTAAACAGTGCCTCCACAACCATTGAACTTCTCCTATATCACCCTTAAGGACAGGTGAACGCAGACGTGTGACCTTGAATTGATGGGCGAAGAGAGTGAAAAATAGTCTTTCATTAATAGGTTTAGGTCTCAGAGCTGCCAGTGAAACGGGGCGGATGAAACACGGTGTGCTCTCTCCGCTGCCCTGCTTTAAAGAAAAACCACCTCTGGTGAAATGATGAACTCTCTAATCCTTTGTATTCATTCTTCTGCCCCCAGATTTAAACGGGTACACGGCTACACTGTTTTTTGCCTGTTAACAGGCAGCAGTATAATAATGCAGTTTCCTGTGATGTTTCGACACCATTGCTCCAGGCTCAAGCTTAGTCGGCAGCGTACGGGATCAAGAAAAAAATGTGAGCCAGAAAATGGATAAAAATGGCCCATTGTACCCCAAGGTGGAGAATGATAACTACTAACGTGAGGCACAAACAGCATAATAAATTATTAGAGATTCTCTGCTCTTGTTCCAGCAGACCAAAATCAAACTTTTCAGCGTATACTTGGCAGGCCATTAAAAGAATTACTTCATGCTCTGAAAACAGAGGCCTAATGTTAATTTAGATATTTCATCATCTCTCCAGATTAATCAACATTGCTGTGCTTAATGTTTTCTTCAAGAAGATAAGGTGCTCAAGCATTGGACACAGATATTTTTAAACTTTCTTTTAAAAGGCATTTCTTTTTTATTTGACCAGGAATTATTGATGTATTATAATTAATTCACATACAATATGTATTTGATTTCGTTGGCACATATTCATCTGAACCCACAGATCAGATGTCAAATACATTTAATGCTATAAGTTGTCATGCGCTCATTAATCTAAATGAAGGGATTTCAATCATGTTAAATTGTTAAACTGTACTGTTAAACTGAACTGTAAGACTGTGAATTAAGAGAAATAAAGAAAGAAAAATAAATTTCCCCTGTTCAGTATACTGCATTTTAAACAAAGACAGTAAAAGAAATGGACACAGCGAACCCATTGATTTCAACTGAGAAAATTGAAGCCCGTTAAAAGCTGATAGCCAGGAGTACTGTGCACGTTAAAACCTGTCACATGAGCAACCTGTACGTCTTCTAGTAGCTGTGCCGAGAGAAATCTGATTAATTCCCTTTCAAATCTCACGAGACGGAGACAGTGAGTTTTAAGGCGGGCATACACTGTGCGATTTTTGTCCGATTTTGAGCCGAATTCTGACTCGTGCGACTCTTTTTCGTGTCAGACCGATTTTCAGCTTTGTAACGCGTCGTTTGTCGTGCAGTGTTTGAGCAGTGTACAGAGAGAAACGAGAGGCGATTAACTTCTCACGATCGACAATCGGATGGTCGGATGAGTTTCTGGCATGTTAGAAATTTTGGTCGCTCCTCGTGACTATATCGCACAGTTCAACCAAATGCCCTAAACGCAGTGTTTTTTTAACTCACTGCGTCTGCGCGAAAACAAAACTATTCATTGATTTTTGAGCAAATAGTCATTTCAGTCGATGTCAGCCTATTCAACAACAAATACGTCTAAAGTTGTTGTCGTCGTAGGATGTCTGAGTATACCTTGTTTGAAGTGTGTAACCACACGTTTATATATATATATATATATATATATATATATATATATATATATATTAAAGATATTGTATTAAAAACTGCATATATTTTCTTGTTCTGTAAGTTAGCTAGGGTGACCAACTGTCCTGTTTTCATATAACAATATAACAATTTTCTATCCATACAGAGGAGGCATAACCTACTTTAAATGTATTGAAATTAAGGTATCTTTGAGTAAACTTCGGTCACCCTATGGTCACCCTAAAGTTAGCCATCTTCTCACATTTGCCACAGAAGCACCTGTATGACAAGTAAACATGACGCAAATGTCCCTCGCATAAATGTAATTTCGCTTGTACGTAGCAAACTTTATCACAGTATGTGTATGTAGTTTCAAAAAATTGCACCAACGCTAGTGTTTGTGTGTGTCTCTGTGTGTGTGTGTGTGTGTGTGTGTTGCACATCCATAATTTCAAAGGGGACGCGATTACAACTCTATAAGTACATAAATGTATCAAATAACCATACCGAGACATACTGGTCCATTCTCATTTGTGTTTATTCTGCCGAGACTATTTATATATTCCGATTCAAAAATGTACAGCTGAATGATATTCAAAACAGCGTCTCTCAGTCTCTCAGCTCTTCTGTTTAGACCGACTGCCATAGGTATCAAGTGACGCCCTCATCCAAAGGCAGGGCGGGGATATGCAGCTCATTTGCATTTAAGATCGTATACACCAAAACAGCTTATTTTTAAAGAGGCCCCAAAAATGACATTTTCAAATGGTTATAATAAATTAACTGTGGGGTATTTTAAACTGAAACTTCACAAATACATTCTGGGGACACCCGAGACCAATATTACATCTTGTAAAAAGGGGCATAATAGGTGCCCTTTAAAGGGTTTGATTGCGATTTCACTTTTTTATTAGCTCTAATTTCGCTCTTTAAATAGTGTGTAATGTTGCTGTTGGTGCATGAACAGTATCTGCAAAGTTGCAGCGCTGAAAGTTCAATGTAGCAAGAGATATCGTCTTTTAAAAATCATGATGCCTACAAAAACAACTCGATTGGGACTACAGCTGGGTTTTACTAACCCATAACCTAACCCTCACTAACCCATACATTTACATCAACCTCTCCCTCTGGAAAATGGATACAATTTGTTTGATTATGTTCCTGAAATGACGATCGTAATTTAGCTCTCTGTACTGCACAATGCATTCTGCATTCTCACCAAGGCGTCACCTTTGACCATGCTTTAATATTTGACGTTTTAGGCGCCCTTTAGCGTCACTTACATGACGCAATCCTACGGCGTCATCTAACTGACGCTAAAGGAAAGCGTCAGTTAGAGGACGCGGCTAGGTTTATGTGTGGGGGCGTTATCTAACTGACGCTAAAGGGCGCCTAAAGCGTCAGATATTGAAGCATGGTCAAATGCTTCCCAAGGCATTTAGGTCAGTTAGGTGACGCCTTGGGGGTGAGAATGGGCTGTTCCAGAATCTCCACAAATTCAATGCCGGATTCAACAAGAAATTGTTACTAAAACATGAAGCAGTTCCAACTTTAAAACCAGAGGCAGCAGTTGTTGGGCCACAACCTGTAAGTAGGCTAAGACTAAGGGCCCTATTTTAACGATCTGAAACGCAAGTGTCAAAGCGCAAAGCGCAAGTAAATTTGTGGGCGGATCCCGGCGCTGTTGCTATTTTCCTGGCGGGATAAATGCCTCTTGCGCCTGGCGCAAATCTAAAAGGGGTTGGACTGAAGTAGCTTCATTATTCATTTGTGTGGTTTGGGCATAATGTGAAATAAACCAATCAGAGCGCCATCCAACATACCCTTTAACAGCAGGTGCGCATGTTGCATGGCGGATTGTTATTATAACGGCGGGTTTACCAGGCGCGTGCCATGGTTCACAGCCAATGAGACCGACGTTCTTGTCAGGGCAGTGAAAAATAGAGAAGTGACGTTGTATGAGGATGGGAGAAACCCTCGCACATCAGCATTGGTTAAACATTATATAGACCCTTTCAGCAGTGACAACATAAACAAACGGTACTGCGCATGTGCATTAATCTGGCCCAAACTTAACTTCCGGCAGATTTGAGGCGACAATCCATAACAAGTAAATAACCTAGTAGCTGGTATTTCTTGTCAGTCAAAGAAAATAAATGTTACCTGGCCAAACTGAAATGTGACACTACCAGACGCGTTGAACAAAAATTGGAGACAAGATGTTTTTCTACCGACGTGTCTGATTTACCGCAGTGTTAAAAAAAACGGTGGCGAGCGCGACGGCGGGGTTTGATAAGGTTAACATAGCTCTCCTTATTAGCTAGGCTTCTTACATGCTTGCTAACCTATTTTAAGGTGGGTCTCCTCATTGACAGCATGTTGGATGGATCTGTGCAGCGCTGTTTATGATACTAACTATTCAATACACAGACTGGTCCGCTGTCAATGTGTTTGCGAGAGAAAGAGAGAGAAAGAGAGAGAGAGAGAGAGAGAGAGAGAGAGAGAGAGAGAGAGAGAGAGAGAGAGAGTGTGCAAATATGCGCTGCACGCAACTCTGCAGTCAATTACAACTTTTCCCATCTTAAATTGTTAAAAACACGGAAATCAATATGTGGCAGTCAGCGCTGATAATGTGGTGGGCTGCCACTAATAAATGTATGGGAAACACTGTACCGGTTATCACTCAGATAAACATAGGCTATTTTAATAGCGCCGTCTCCCTCATAGGAAACCTTGACATTTTTATTTTTAAAAATTGCGTTTGCTCCCTAGGTCAGGTTGCACCCCACAGCTCAACAACCTGATCATCACCTTAACTTTCACTGCATTTGTAGTCAATGCCATATCATCCAGTAAACACTAATAAACGAACAGAACGGAAGTCAACTTTGGGCCAGCTCATCACCATGGCAACGCGTCTGATGAAAGCGTCTATACATATGTTTATTGCCACTATTGGGCAAACAGGTCTGATCCTTCAGTACAACAGTTAGCCTTGAAAAATTGGGTAATTGGGTTTTTTCATCTACATGTAAACCACAATGATTTCCCTCATGTGTTAATATTTTTTTCCTTGTTAAAATGTATGATTTGCAAAAATAAAAACTGCTGCATATGTGGTGATGAGAGAATCAAAGTGTATGTGCGTTGTGCACCGGCTACATATGGCCAAGCATGCGTGCTTAAAATAGCATTATGAACAACGTGCAACGCGCCACTGACTTTAGACCAGGATTTTTCTGGTCAGTAGCGCAATTGTTTTCTGGAAGTGTAAAATAGCACCAGGGAATGTTTGCACCGAAACACGCCTCCTTTTTGCGCCGATCCGCCCAGGGAGCGCAAGTTCATTTCCTAGTTTACCGACGTGCGTCTGTGGAGGGAAAAAGCCCGCTTTGCGCGAATTGCAAAATAGGAACGAGACTTGCGTTAGTGGATAAAGTTATTTGCGCCGAGTGCAAGATAGAGCCCTAAATCATTTTAAATGTATTTGCATGTATAATTTCAGACGTAGCCTAGTGTTTTAGATTTATCAAATGCCAGCGCTGGCTTTATAGTTACTAGGCTACTAGTTATGCTATTTTGTGTCTACCACAAATGCATACAAACATTATGGACCTGAATTTTGTATAAGTACTAATGTTGTAAATGTATTTTTGATGTATACTTTATGACGTTATTTTCGATTTGATCAAGAACGTAAACCAATGCCAACACTATTTTTATATATAACATTAGTTGTCAGTCAGTTCAATGCTATTGTGTAAAACAAATGTGTATAAAGTTAAAAAAAATATAGTCAAATTACCATTCAGAAACATTTAGTAAGAGCCGTGTGTGGTGAGGTTCTGCTTGCCTCTCTTCATCGCCGCTTTCTGGGTCTGATTCTGGCTCATTCTGATACTGCAGTATCGACACCATTATTTACATTGGATAGGAGCACATGCACGTTTCGCCTATAAAGGTAATCAATGGGTGTGAACCTTTCAGACAATGTGAGCTACAGTTTAGCCAATCACAACACACCGGACAAAACTAACTAATCTGAGCCCACTCCCTGTTTCTGCGGGAGTGGTTTCATAGACTCAGGAAGTCAACCAGTCATTCAAAGGACAGAGGAGAAAGCGGCTGAAAATAAAGGTGAAATTTATGAAAAATAACTTTTTAAAAAAGAAAAACCACAAATACATGTTATATTGCACCCCATACACACAATCATGCAAAGAAAAAAAAGCAGTAAACCACACCTTTAAGACATTTAAGAGACCTTTCTACTGACCCTGAAAATCACCAGAAGAAAGATGTCCATGGGGTCTTCGATCACTTGTGTGAAGATTAGGATAAGGAAAACAAGGACTGCAGATGTGGCCAGAGCAATAAGCTGCAATGTCCGTAATGTAAGATGCCTAAGACAGTGCTACAGGGAGACATGCAAGAAGAACAGCTGATCGCCCTTTCACATGCCAAACAATTTCTAGCTATATGTACATGCAAAGAAATTTGCTGGGAAAAAAGCAGTTAAGGATGTTTCTTTTTTTTTTTGCTGAGTATTACATAAGATTATAAATAAAATAATATTGATGCACATATACTAGGCCTACATTACAGTTTATTAAAACTTATAAGCATAAGAATCACTTCAACATTTGAAAAGTTTTTTGTATACCATAGTAGTACTGTGATAAAGTTTAAAGAAATTGTCACAAATGAAAATGAAATTGATGCAGGATGCAGTTATGTCCTTGTGAGTTGTTGTGAGTTGGGCATGTTGACCTGCTGTTTTCAATAAAGCAGATTTGTCTCAATTTAAGTCAAGTCTGTTTCTTGAAACAAGACAATTCATCTTTTACAAATAACACAGCAGCTTAAAAACCTCATGACATGTCAAAAAAGCTTGTTTCATCTGAGATATGACTCAAAACAAGATATTTTTAAGACAGTTTCACTTAACAAGATATTCAAGATGCACTGTCTAAAAACAAGCTCCTTTATCTCACTTAAATCTTCAGGTGATTGTCTTATATTGAGTATGATGAGATATTTTGACAAGAAATTAGAAAAATACACTTGGCAAGATTTTGAGTTTTTGCAGTGTTTGTGGTGCTTATGTGGTGTTTTTGAATTTCTCTAAACTAAATCGTTTGTACACTTTTGTACAAACTGCTTACGTCCAACCGAGGGTTAGGTTTAGGGGTGTATGCTATATCTATAGATTATATACTTAATTTTAAAATTTTATTTTGTTTTTCTATTGTATTATACACAATTATATGGTTAGCTGCATTATATGCATTGATTTAACATGTTTTTTTTATTTTATTTTATTTTTTGCTGTACATGACTGACTCTCTATCACTATTCCTTATTCCATTCTTTTAAATTGTGATCTCACATTATCAAAAAAAAAAAAAAGTAATTCAGAAATGCATTATAGTATGCATATAAAAACAAGACAGTTGCCTTCCTCTATTATCAAACAACTTAAAACAGCAATCGCCACTAAAAGTATAACAATTTCCAACAAGAAATGCTTACAATCATTTTCCGATAAAACGATAAGCATTCCAGTCTGTTATGATATTATTATTGACCAAATCACTAGGTGTGCAAGTCCACCTCTAGCCCACTCCCCACCATCTTTTCTCTATTTTTTTAACACCAGCAGTAACTTCATCTAAGAAGAATTCGCCCTCTGTCTCTGGAATAATCCATACCGCGAGCGGGGGATTTACAGTATGTCTCCACATCACCCCTCTTTAAAAAGACCCAATGCACAATTTCTCCGTGAATATTAACACGACCTTAACTTCTCTCTTTCTCTTTTAAAGAACGTAAACAATTCTTTTGTGCTTCGTATATGGTGTGATTTGTGTACGCACAGACCGAACATCCCTCCTGCAGTTTTAGTTCAACCTGCAGAATTTTAGGCAAAATGGCGACATTGTAACAGATGGAGGACGAAAAAAAGGAGTGTAATCAACTACCATGACAAACTTGTCCCATGTTATAGTGTCATTCTCTGGAAAGGTAGGTTTAAAGCTTAAAAACGTCTTCCCTTACCGGATGTGTGTTTAAGAGATGAGTGCGCGATGGGTACAGTGAGTCCTTGCATGGGCACGAGAGCTATAGACGGGCATCAGGTATGTCAACATCGTGCCAGTTACTAATCTTGCAAGCTAACATTTCACCCCTCCGCTGTCACGCTATTGCCCTGAATGATATTGTATGTGGGTGAAAGTTGGACGCTTTTCTGCCATCTGAGCTTTCTCGTTCCCCCCCTGAAAAAACACTTTATACACACTTTTACAAGGTGGGTGTCAGAATCGATCCAAAGCGGTGTCAGTCACTGGATGAGACGAGCCGTTTTTCCGTGTCAGCGGGGAGTTTGTGTCGCGGCCTCTAGTCGCGGGTTTGACACTTGAAGAGCGCAGACGTGTTTTGACGCTCTTCATGAAGGCGCTCGGCGCGACCTTGATTGGAGGGAATCTGTTAAATACGCGTTTGCGCACCGCGGCAAACAAACATGCCGCAAGCATTGCTTTCTCTTGAAAACCACAGTCGATCATTTTGAATGGTACTTAAAAATAGGCCCTATTATGAATTCTTGCATGTCCCCTGAACTTTTAATAGCTGTGAACGCACATTTTAGGCATAGTCTTTTCAAATAGACTGATATGTGTGGCCTACTGTATGGCGTAAGACATCATTATGATAAATTCTGCTTTGCCTCCATTAGTTCTAGACTTGCTGATGTACAAAGTCTGTTTTGCTGCATGACAACTTTTTGTGCCAAAGTAAAATCCTGCTTTAAAGTCACCACGAAATCAAAATCAATTAACCAATATTGGAGTTTTATTATAAAACAAACTGTTTGTGCACATCATCATTATAATTTTTTAATTCATGTGCCCCCTCATAATCTAATCTTTAATCAAAATAACTTACCCTCCCACTTTCAACAACATTTCTCTGATGACATATTCACTGGCACAAGTGTGGTAGCAATGGGGCGATTATGCAGTAATCATTCATTTTTAATGAATATTTAATAAGACCTAGGAACAACGATTTTTTCTCGAGAGTGATTCATTCATTTTGTGTCGACCGCGCATGCGCAACACCCTATAGGTTCTGTACAGGAAACATAAATGATTAGTTCCAAGTCTTTGGGTTTGGGTCCGAGTCGTTCCTTCATACCGTGACAGCCCCATAGAGGCTATGCCAGAAAGATCAATGATTATTAACCTCTTCAGGATCTAGTCTTAGGAGCTGACTCTTCTTAGTCGTTTGTTCTTTTGTCACGCGTCGGCGTATTGGATACAGAATTTATTATTTTTTCAACTCGTACAGTTATGTGATGTGTTTCTGGTCCCAATTTTTTCCTTTTTTTTTTTTTTTTTTTTACTTTTGATTTCTTACAATTTATATATATTTTTAAATTACTGTCATGGCGGTTCTTTTCCATACCATTGAATGTGGTAATAAAGAATTTGTAATCCTTTAAACTTTATCCGTATGATGTGAAAAAAAAAAAAAAACACTTTGATAAAGCATAACAGTTACGTGACAAAAGAGACAAAATCTCGAACACGAAGAATAGAGAGGTGAAGTAAGCAATTGTGTTTCTGGTAGCCTACAGGCTGCAAAGCTCTGGATCGTCGATGTGATGTGACAAAACAACAAATGTCAACAGGATCGTTATTGTAGTTTTAGAATAAATGTGAGCAGGCATTTACATTTATCTCACAGATTCAGCTTTACTCAAATTATAAAAACAATGAAATGTAATCCTAGAATATTACGCAAACCAGTAATAATTCAATATATTAAATTACACAAATATACTTTATAGGCTATTTATTCTCACTTTATTAGTATATTTGCTGCTGATCTTCGATGATCCACTTCAACCATATACTAATAAGCAAAAATTACTTTACATAGGCTAAAAATCACATTTGAGTTTCATTTTTTAAACATTTTAATGCTGAAGTAAGCTTGTTGAACTTTCTTCTCCTGCATCCTTCTTCTGCAATCCAGAATGACAGAACAAAGCATTTTTTTTTAACTGCAACCTCTACTATACAGGCATGATTTTACATTTCTTTCAGCCTGAGGCTTAATCATTTCACTTTTGATGTGAATATGTCTTTACTTTTGACAAAAAAATGGAAAAAAGGTTTTGCTGTTATTAAAAAAAGAAAAAAAACTAAAAAGCAAGCTCACCCAGGTGAGAAAAAGTAATGCAAAAGTAGTGCAATGCATTGCATTCCATTAAAAGTTACTAAAGCAAGTTGTTACTTTTTTAGGAAGTAACGCAATATTGTAACACATTACAATACATTACTTAAGTAACTTTCCCCAACATTGTCGAAATGTGATCAACATCGCAAGTAGAATTTGTCTAACGTAAAATTAAAATTTTATTCTGCTAAAATGAACAAAATGAACAAAATTATTTGGAAAAAAAAGATTTGTTCATTTTGAAGATTCAAAAGATCCAATCCATTTTTCAATGGCCACAGTTGTATAAAATCAAGCACTTAGGCATGCTGACTGCTTCTACAAACATTGGTGAAATATCGTGACAGGCACTGTGATAGATTGCCACCTGTGCATGTCCATTCATGAAATTTACTCACTACTAAATATTCCATGGTCAACTGTTAGTGATTATAATGACAAAGTGGAAGCAATTGGGAACAACAACAACTCAGCCACGAAGTAGTAGTAAAATCACAGACCCGGGTCAACACATGCAACTTTCTGCAGAGTCAAAAGCTATAGATCTTCAAACTTCGAGTGGCTTTCAGATCAGCTCAAGAACATTGCGTAGAGAGCTTCATGGAATGGGATTGGCCGTGCACCAGCATTCAAGGTGTAAAGCCATAGACAGTAAAAGAAATGAACACAGCGACCCCATAGACTTCAACAGAGAAAAGTGAAGTCAATTAGAAGCACTCACTTCCTGCTTGCCAAGCGCACTGCACAGGCTCAAACTGAGCTTGACGACATAGATGTGCCGTCAGCAACCTGTCTCAGGGTTGTACATGTTCTAGTAGCTGTGCCAAGAGGAATCTGAATCATTTCCTTCCGAATCTCGCAGAGTCGGAGATCGTGAGTATTAGCTGTCCATTAGCTATAGCAGCAGGAGCAACTTTATAACTCTCTTTGGTCTTCTCCCTTGACTTTATGCCTCCACGTCCCCCCGATTGCAGGCAAGCTTCTCCTCCTGTCTATACGGTAATTTCTCTACTCTGCAACAGAGAGTCGAGTGTTATGACACAATCATTAGCCTATTTTTACAAAAACTGCTTTTACTGTGCCATAACGTAAGATACAAGGTAATGGAGCCTTTTATACATTGTCATGTTTCTCTAGAAATAAATAATGGACAAATGGAGTCTTTAAACGTCTCAGATGTAAAGTTATTCGCTGTCAAAGTGATGCCAAAATGAATGGGAGTAAATAGAATGCTAACAACACATGAAGGCTTGTTAGCCATTGGCGGCCACCGGGGAGACAGTTTCCGGCTGGTGGATTACCCCCTTGTGTAAAGCACACCGCCACTGGACTGAGCTGTGGAGATGTGTTCTCTGGAGTGACTAATCAGAATCACGGTTCTCTGTCTGGCAATCCGATGGACGAGTCTGGGTTTGGTGGTTGCCAGGAGAACGGTACTTGCCTGACTGCTTTGTGCCAAGTGTAAAGTTTGGTGAAGGGGGATTATGGTGTGGGGTTGTTTTTCAGGAGTTGGGCGTGGCCCCTTAGTTCCAGTAAAAAAGAACTCTTAGGGCCGGTTCACATATCGCGTCTTTTGCGCGCTCAAGTTCGTTATTTCAAATGTAGGCGCGCGGTATGCGCGCTCATAATGGAAGCGACGTGGTCGCGGTGCGACGCGCTCGTTTTTTCCAGGCGCGTCCACGCCGCATCGAGATAAAAACATCTCAACTTTTCAGAATGCCGCAAGCGCACCGTAGGTCACGTGACACGAACCAATCAGCTTCCTCGCCATTTTTGTTACCTCTTCTTAAAATATAATCAAACTGGTCCTTGTCCACTCTGAAATAGGCTTTGAACCTCCCATTGTCCAGGCGGAGTTCCTGAATCAGCTGGTGAAATTCCCCATGGTTCTTGCGTTTTTGTAGTATGGGGTGCACCCAAACACTGCGGCGTTTTTTAACTTTTCTGAGTAAATAAATCTTGTAACAGAGTTACAGCAAGGGTTTTTCGGTGGTGGAAATCCATTGCTGAAATTTCCTTCATGTAATGGAGAGCGCAGCTGATGGTTGCTTAGCAACGACAGACGCCTCCGGAGTGCAACCGCCCTAGCGCTTCTTTGGAAAAAGGAGAACGCGTGCGCCTAGCGTTTTCTACGCGTTTTTAGGCGCGATATGTGAACCGGCCCTTATACCCCTTTTCCACCAAAAAAAGAACTGGTTCGGAACTGGTGCTGGTTCAAAGTTAGTTCGGAGTTGGTTCAACTTGCGAACCGCATCAGAACCTATTTGTTTTTCCACTGACTAGAGCGCCCAAGGAACGACGTCGTTACGTCACTGTGTACGTCTCCATACGTCTCCATACATCTTAGTTAGAAACTTTTGGATTATCTCTAACTCGTGTATCAAGAAAGCTTTAAAAACATTTGAAATATGTAAGTCTTTTAATCTTTTCGTTTGATATGTAATCTTTTATGATAAGTTATGTACCCCTGTCTTGTGTCTTTTTTTCTTTCCATTTATTTGTTCTATATTTTCTGACTGTTTTCTTCTTTACTTATAATGTCTTCAATTAAAAAAAATACAAAAATAGAAACGCTTGCGTTAACTTCAAGCATAACAATTACAAAGCCGGACTCCATCGTGTTTCTGCAAATGTTTCTCTTGGCTTTGCGATCCTTTATTATGGTCAGAAAAGATGTTTAGAACACATCTAAACCCGCCCCAGCCCCCAACGTAAGCATGACGTGGTAAAAGAACGGTTCTAGTCCAGCAAAGAGTTGGTGCCGCTTTGAAACCCCTTTCTCCTGGCCGAGAACCGGTTCTTTGGCTGTCAAAACACAAAGAACTGGTTTGCGCGCAGGCACCGGCTCCGAACCGAACCTGTTCGCTATTCCTGAGCCGGAGCCAGTGTCTGTTCCAGAGCGGGGCCGGAACCAGTGTCTGTTCCAGAGCGGGGCCGGAACCAGTGCCTGTTCCAGAGCCGGAGCCAGTGTCGGTTTCTGAGCCGGAGCTGGAGCCAGTGCCTGTTCCAGAGTCAGAGGCAGTGACTGTTCCGAACCAGTTCCTGTTCCAGAGCCGGAGCCAGTGCCTGTTCCAGAGCTGGAGCCAGTGTCTGTTCCTGAGTCGGAGTTAGCGTCTGTTTCTGTGTTTTTGTTTGTCCTTGTGGCCATTACTGTTTTAGTGGCCGTTCCTGAGCCGGCGTCTGCTGTTCCTGAGCCGATGCCAGTGCCTGCTGTTCCAGAGCCGGAGCCAGTGCCTGCTGTTCCAGAGCCGGAGCCAGTGCCTGCTGTTCCAGAGCCGGAGCCAGTGCCTGCTGTTCCAGAGCCAGTCAGAGTGCCTGCTGTTCCAGAGCCAGAGGCAGCCAGTGCCTGCTGTTCCAGAGCCGGAGGGAGAGCCAGTGCCTGCTGTTCCAGAGCCGGAGGCAGAGCCAGTGCTTGCTGTTCCAGAGCCGGAGGCAGAGCCAGTGCTTGCTGTTCCAAAGCCGGAGGCAGAGCCAGTGCCTGCTGTTCCAGAGCCGGATGCAGAGCCAGTGCTTGCTTTTCCAGAGCCGGAGGCAGAGCCAGCGCCTGCTGTTCCAGAGCCGGATGCAGAGCCAGTGCCTGCTTTTCCAGAGCCGGAGGCAGAGCCAGCGCCTGCTGTTCCAGAGCTGCTGTTCCAGAGCTGGAGGCAGAGACAGTGCTTGCTGTTCCAGAGCCGGAGGCAGAGCCAGTGCTTGCTGTTCCAGAGCCGGAGGCAGAGCCAGTGCCTGCTTTTCCAGAGCCGGAGGCATAGCCAGTGCCTGCTGTTCCAGAGCCAGAGGCAGAGGCAGAGCCAGTGCCTGTTCCAGAGCCGGAGGGAGAGCCAGTGCCCGTTCCAGAGTCGGAGTTAGCGTCTGTTTCTGTGTTTTTGTCTGTCCTTGTGGCCGTGACTGTTTTAGTGGCTGTTCCTAAGCCGGTGTCTGCTGTTCCTGAGCCGGTGTCAGAGCCAGTGCCTGCTCCAGAGCCGGAGGGAGAGCCAGTGCCCGTTCCAGAGTCGGAGTTAGCACCTGTTTCTGTGTTTTTGTCTGTCCTTGTGGCCATGACTGTTTTAGTGGCTGTTCCTGAGCCGGTGTCTGCTGTTCCTGAGCCGGTGTCTGCTGTTTCTGAGCTGGTGTCTGCTGTTCCTGAGCTGATGTCTTCTGTTCCTGAGCCGGTGCCAGTGCCTGCTGTTCCAGAGCCGGAGGCAGAGCCAGTGCCTGATCCAGAGCCGGAGGCAGAGCCAGTGCCTGATCCAGAGCCGGAGGCAGAGCCAGTGCCTGCTTTTCCAGAGCAGGAGGTATATCCAGTGCTTGCTGTTCCAGAGCCAGAGGCAGAGCCAGTGCCTGTTCCAGAGCCGGAGGGAGAGCCAGTGCCCGTTCCAGAGTCAGAGTTAGCGTCTGTTTCTGTGTTTTTGTCTGTCCTTGTGGCCGTGACTGTTTTAGTGGCTGTTTCTGAGCTGGTGTCTGGTGTTCCTGAGCCGGTGTCTGCTGTTCCTGAGCCGGTGTCTGGTGTTCCTGAGCTGGTGTCTGCTGTTCCTGAGCTGGTGTCTATCAAGCAACAAACGTCAGCTTGTTTCGCGCATTTGTTATGGAATGGAGCACAATTATTCTTTTCATTTATTCTCGGAATGTAAACTGTTGGCTGTAAAAGGGGTCGCACACCGGACGAGAAGCGCCACACCACGTTTGGGACAACTCCACAGTATCGAACACCGGACGCGTACTTTCTCATCAGTGTATGGCCAGCAATATTGTTATGTTTAATGACAGAAAATGAAGATAATGTCTGTTGTATGTTATGATTGTACTGTACAATTAAATACAATCGTTGCTGAGTTTGCATTCTGAAAACTTTACCTCAGAGCATCCGTTCACTGAATGAATTGAGACAAGCAGCTGATTTCTGTAAATGACTGCAAAACTAAATGAAGTCAGGATCCATTAGCAATGATTTGAGACAAAAATAATTAAAATTTTATATAAAACTATGTAAATGGCGCTCTGTGGCGCAGCAGGATTTTGAACACGGTCCTGAGACGTTGTTGCTGGGCGCCGCGGACAGACGCCGAATGGCGCTGCCGGTATGTGTAACGTTACACTTATAGATAATAATGTTTTCGAATTTTAAAGATGTGGCGCGACGCGGCGCTGCAGCTTCTCGTCCGGTGTGCGACCCCTTTAACGTTAATTTTGTGAAACCGTAGCCGTGGTTGAATACTTACACGACATGAAAAGATGTGTCAAATGTACATTAAATTGATTTTTTATAAAGTTACCAAGGAGGACCAGCCACGTCAACTCCTTGCAAGAGACCTGCCCCTTCAAACCCTCTCCACCATAGCTTCGTCCAGTGACTCGTACAGTAACTAATTTACTTTTAAACCTGAGTTTTCTTGCGGTTATTTCAGTTTAATGAAAAACAAGCATGTCATTAAACGCAACGTTTATAGAAATCGAACTTTACCTCATCCATGACAACTAATTTTCGATTCCCGTCTGACTGATTTATCCACGGTGGAGTTGAAAACAACAGTTCCCATCATTCCGCGTTCCTCCACGTCGTCATTAAGCAAAGCCGTTGTTGTTGTTTTGAATGTAGCGCCCTCTAGCGGCATCTAAATCTTAGGTATTGCAGCTTTAATTCAAAGTTCATGACAGAGTCCTAGTCCTATCTGTATTTAATAGTAGTAACCTTAATATAATGTAAACAACAGTCTTAACAGAGATTTAAGAGGAAAAAGATTTGATTACCAAAGCTAATTGAAGAAGGTCAAGACCAGGAGCAGGGCTTAGGCTGATGCAATCTGCAGCCCACTCTCACACAAATTCATAATTAAATCCTGTAAAGATAGATTACATAACATGAAGTAAATTAAATACTTCATTTCACACAAAGTGATTATGTGTCACTCAGCAAGGTCAAATATTTGCACTGAGACGCATTTGTGGAATGTGCAGAATGCAAAATATCGGTCCCATCTTCCCTGTTTTTGCTTGGCTCCCAGTTCACAGTGTTCTAAATGAAGACACAGGGGAATGTTTTAATGGAAGTACACTGGCCTGAATTAGCAAGCCAGCACTACTGCAGCTGGGCCAGAGAGATATTTCAGTAAGCTGTTGTTCTAGCCAGAACATGGAGACCTGCATAAATCTATTAGTGGAAGAGGCCAAGAAAGAGAGAGAGAGAGAGAGAGAGAGAGGGGGGGGGGGGGGATATGGAGAGAGAGGGGCCTATTTATGTTATGCTATGACTATTAGCTGCTCATTCCATATCATTTAACCTCCAGCATGACCTTTCATTACAGTCACCAAGAGTCATTATGTAATGTGCTCTACTACTAATTAGATGTTGACCTTAAGGATTAAGGGGCTGAGTTTTGGTGATCTGATAGATAGATAGATAGATAGATAGATAGATAGATAGATAGATAGATAGATAGATAGAAAGAAGTTATTTAAATTGTAATAATAATACGATCAAATATCTACTTATACCACTGTTGTTAGCTGTTGTAGCTTATTTTTTAACGGCTCATGCTTTAGTAATGTTGACTCTTGTGTGTTCTCACACGTAATCTTCTTAACATTTTAATATGACATGTATAATACTTATAATAATAATTGTCTGTGTGTCAATAAGTTCATGTTGCAGGTGGGTTTACAGGGAGCCACAGGGTGACAATGTTTTGAAAAAGACTGTTTTGAAAAGACCGGATCCCTGATGTTCTGTTCGGGTCATTTTGACCCGGAGAGGATTTTCTTTTTCACAAAAAACCTGCCCTAATTTAAATAAAAGTAGTTGACAAAAATATTTAAACCAATATTTGGTGATATTATACTTTAGCATAACAAGATATTTACAAGCTATGTTTTTGTAGGCCAGTACAGTACATAGGTTGTTGCTGGGATCCTTTTCCGCTCCTCCATAATGGCATCATGGAGCTTCTGGCTGTTAGACATGTGGCACTTCTCCACTTTCTGCTTGAAGATGCCCCACAGCTGCTCAATAGAGTTCAGGTCTGGAGACATACTTGGCTACTCCATCACCTTCAGCTTCCTCATTGTCATCTCGGCGGTGTGTTTGGGGTTATTATCATGCCGTTCGGCCTAGTTTCTGAAGGGAGGGCATCATGTTCTACTTTAGAATGTCACATAACTTGTTGGAATCCATGTTTCCCTCAATGAAGCACAGCTCCCCAGTACCAGCAGCACTCATGCAGCCCCAGAGCATGATACTACCACCATCAAGCTTGACTGTAAGCAAGACACAATGTTCCTGGTACTCTTCACCAAGGCATCGCCACATATGCTGGACACCATCTGAGCCAAACAAGTTTATCTTACTCTCATCAGACCACAGGACACGGTTCCAGTAATTCGTGCTTTTGGACAGGTTGCTTTCAGCAAACTGTTTGCAGGCTTTCTTGTGACCCAGCTTCAGAAGAGGCTTTCTTCTGAGATGACGGCCATGCAAACCGACTTGTTGCAGTGTGTAGCGTATGTTCTGAGCACTGACAAGCTGACCTTACGCTTCTGCAACCTCTAAAGCAGTGCTGGCATCACTCGTGCGTCTGATTTTCTAAGCCAGCTTCTGCACCTGACGCACAGCACAAGGACTCAACTTCTTTGATTGACCCTTGCGAGGCCTGTTCCGTCTTGGAAAACCTCTTTATGACCCTGGCCCCTGTACTGTAACTCAGTTTCAGGGTGTTACCAACTTTGTCAACTTTGTGGAGAGCAACAATTCTAATTCTCAAATCCTTAGAGAGTTTGTATGGTCCTGTCAAGCAGACAAAAACATGACAATGATGAATAGGACATGTGGCTTTGCATGGTTAACCCTCAGCCTCAGGTGCTCTTCGTTTCAGAGTCACACTTGTTATCTTCCCGGTCAAAAGTGACTGGACACCTAAAAATGAAACTTTCTCCATCCCAGTTAAACCAATGCAATTTATTTTTGTTCTATAATATTTATTCTTTTTAATTTAGTATTTTGAAACAATTTAATTGAATTTATTAATATTTATGCAATATTTATGGTTTATTTTTGCCATGGAAATATATATATATATATTTCTATATATATATATTATTTTTTTCAAAAAAATATTAACGCAGTATTTTAGTTTAATATAGAGTCTAGGCCTTCAGAAAAAAAATATTTTTTGAAGAAAATTAGCACCATCTGATTACAGTATAGAGAAAAAGCGTAGAATCATGGTGTAACCACTAGATGGCATGTACAGCTCTCTATGGAGAGGCATGTGAATTCCCCAGCTGTTTATGAACACATTTTTTTTGTTGTTGTTGTTGGTGGATTTGAATATATAGTTGAAACAATCTCAAAAACTATTTCTTTTAAAAAAATTTGCCAAAAAAAAAAAAAAAATTCACTTTTTTTTTTTTACAATTTCCCATTCATTTCTTTTGGGGGTCATTTTTGACCTAAGACCACAAGTGTGACTATTTTTTTTAAGACCACTTAGCATGCTCAGATCATGACCTCATTTTTTTTGTGTGTTCACAAAGTCACCAAGTTTCATAACATTGCGATGAAGCTGTGATTTTTAAAAATTCAAAACATACTTTTTGTAATGAAAATTTATTGGTGTGTAAGTGTATAAAAGTGTGTGTGTGTGTGTGTGTGTAGGGGTGGGTATGTCTGTTTTGCACTCTTGATGTTTTAGAGTGTCACTCCTACAATGCTGAGCACTTTTTTTCTGCATCGTGGCCAATTTGTAGATTGTACACACAAAAATTCTCAACGTTTTTGTGTTTTTGTCAATTTCCCATTCATTTCCTATGGTCGGTCATTTTTGACCGAAGAGCACAAGTGTGACTATTTTTTTTTACGACCACTTAGCCTGCTCGGATCATGACCTCAATTTTTTTGTGTGTTCACATACCCAATGCCATAAAAGTCACCAAGTTTCGTAACATTCCGATGAAGCTGTGATTTTTAAAATTTCAAAACAGAAAATTTTTCGGTCAAGAAATGACCGAAGAGCACCTGAGGGTTAAACGACGTACAGCTATTATCACTTAGGGTGTACTCACTTTTGTTGCCAGATATTTTGACAATAATGGCTGTATATTGAGTTATTTTCAGAGGACAGTAAATACTGCTATAAAAGCAGCACATTGACTACTCTAAGATATATCCAAGTTCCATTTCTATAGTATTGGCCCTTAACAAGATATACAAAAATGTTTGCTTAAATGTGCGGGGTACTCACTTTTGTGAGATACACTATGTATTATTTTATTTACATAATCATTTAGTGTATTTTAAGTTTTCCTCTGTATTAAAGTTAATTGCAATGATGAATTTCGTTTGAAATGCCATTAAAAAAAGATGAATACTTCATCCTAAATACTGACAGAATTAGGATGGAAACAGTGAATGTAAGATTTGTGTCTTCCCTAATGTTGCTGGAAAGCTGGAGTGACAGAGCTCTGGCTGTCTGTACACAGCACCAGGGGTGTGTGTAATGTTCCAGATATTTGGTGGCATGTCTCAACACCTTGAGCTGAGGCACAGATGTGTGAACTGCTCTGATACTATAGCTGGGTGTGATCACCAGTCAAATTAAATCAGAGCTGTCAGTTACGCTTGTCAGAGGCATACTTCCCGTCAGCCTGTAAACCTGGCAACCTTCATCTACCTCTAGCAGCCCTCCAGAAAAAGGCCAAAAAAAGGGGAATCTGGGTATAATGTTGTGTGAGCAAAACTGCCAAAATAATTTTGTGTAATTGGACAATGATCCAACAGAATCGAGATGATAGTGCGAAAAATGTTAACCTGTCTGCGTTCTGCATTCAAAAGATAGCTTTGTCTCTGAAGTTTGTCTTGGGATGTGTGCCAAAATTATTTGACAGATGCGATTGTCACCGGTTAGTCTCATTCCAAGTTGAGAGCTTGCCTCTCTCTTAGCACAATTCTCACAACTTTAAAACAGTTATGGCATGGGTGTCCCAGCAGTCAGTTATCCACACCCAGGATAAGCAAATGAGAACACCTCTTCCTATTAAAGACTTTATGAGGGAAGTTACACATGCAAAATCTTTCAGCTCACCAAATGCTACAGACTGCATCTGCCTCAGGCTCCTGATCTCACACTGATGACTTCACCACTAGGGGCCAGGATTTGATCACTAATGCTCTGTGGGGTGCTACATTTGGTTACAGTTAAACATGTGAATGCGTCTTTCTGAAGATTAGTTACTGCTCTGCCATGTTTTAAATAATTCTAGTTCTATCAGTATGAACAATTTGACAGTGCTTATACTTAGTCTTATGAACATCTGAAAAATACATGGAAAATTACAGTGTTTTTTTTACAGCATTATAATAGGTAAATTGAGCATGCTTGGGTGAAATTGTGTCTATCTATCACAACTTCGCAAGTTCTCGTTTAAAAAAAAAAAAAAATTACCGCAGAGGAACACAGTCCGTCAGAATAGACGTGTTTGTAAGCGCCTACAAGAGATTCCAGAATCAATAGGACCAAGGCCGTAAGAATGTTCTATCGACGCTGAAGGGTGTCTCTTACTGAGCACCAATTAACCAAAATTAAATCCACTGTTTCTATTGATTGAAAGGGTAAAGGCAAAAGTTTGCCTGAGAATTAACTGTCAAGCCCCCCAAACCTTTTTTCTTGCGAAATCCTTCAAGGTTGTGGTTCACCAATCTCATTAAATTTTCCAATTATTCCTGGAGTTGGATGTGATATTTTAGAGCTTTGAAAAGAGGTTGCAGGGTGATGTGTGATTATAGAGCATTTCTGTCAGGAAGAGATCACTGAATTACATGTGGTATTAAGAGACTAGATGAGAGTGTGTGTGTGAATGGTTTTCCTGTGCAGTCATCACATATAGGTGATATTCTGCTTATTGATGTGTAGATCACAAGCAGGTTCTAAAACTTAATTTGTACAACCAAATTTTGAGTATAAGGCCGTAAAAGCAGAGATTCCTATTGTTTTATATATATATATATATATATATATATATATATATATACAACTTTTGAAATATATCATGCTTGAAAGGAAAAGTCTTTTATTTTTGTCCTCAAACACATAAACACAACCTTTTTTTAAATATATTTTTTCCCCTCTACTTTTTTTCTCTTTCCTTTTTTCTTTTTTCTTAATTTATTTGTCTCTTTTTTAATATAGTCTACGCATATTTCATGTTATCTCGGTTATAGAAATATGTTGACTAATGTTATAGAAATGTCTGCACCAATGGTCAGAGCCATCTGTTGGTCATTAGGGGTAGTGACCAGTAGGAAATACTGATAGAGCCAGCTAGTAGGATTGTAACAATATTGTATCACAATATATCACAATACAAGAAATGTATCGTGGATAGTGACAATATGTATTTTGTATAGATCACCCAAAATGAAAATAACTGTGAGAAATAATTTTGGGTGTTTTTGGTGCCAGTACTATAGTGTTGAATACAATGTATGATAATCCAATGGGAATTGTCGTATTTGTGGGTCCTAATAATGCCAAATGTCTCATGTTTCCAGTAAAAAGTGGCCTACATAGTAACACAAGTGAGTTAAACCCTCACATTTGAGCATACATCTTCTCAAGGGAAAATACTATAGACATGAAACTTGGATAGATTTTAGAGTAGTCCATGTGCTGCTTGTATAGCAGTATATATTTACTGTCCTCTGAAAATAACTCAACATACAGCCATTATTGTCAAAATAGCTGGCAAAAAAGTGAGTACACCCAAAGTGAATATATCAAAACTGTGTCCAAAGTGTCAATATTTTGTGTGAGCACCAGTGTTATCTAGCACTGCCTTAATCCTCCTGGGCATGGAATTTACCAGAGATACACAGGTTGTTGCTGGGATCCTCTTCCACTCCATAATGACATCACGGAGCTGCTGGCTTTTAGACATTGTGGCACTTCTCCACTTTCTGCTTGAAGATGCCCCACAGCTGCTCAACAGGGTTCAGGTCTGGAGACATACTTGGCCACTCCATCACCTTCAGCTTCCTCATTGTCATCTCGGCGGTGTGTTTGGGGTCGTTATCATGCCGTTCGGCCTAGTTTCTGAAGGGAGGGCATCATGTTCTGCTTCAGAATGTCACAGTACATTTTGGAATTCATGTTTCCCTCAATGAAGCACAGCTTCACCAGCAGCACTCATGCAGCCCCAGATGTAATACCAAATTTAGCATTTTCATAAACAATATATTTATTTTTTTGTTAACCTTTTATCTTATGTCTTGGTATCTCGCAATAACATTTCTATCGTGAGTTCAGTATCTTGATATCAAATCGTGACATGAGGGTATCATTACACCCCTACCAGCTAGTGGCTCAATTAAAAAATATTAATTGATTAGATGGAGTCTCTATTTTATTGAATTTAAGTAAATATAATCCCTACTTTACACCTTTGAGTGGTGAAAGGGAACCAATTTGAATTTCAAATTGTGCAGATTATATATATGTGACTGAGACAAAGTCATATTTAGCTTTTATGCTGAGTCCCACTTGCAAACACATTCCATAAAAAAAAATAAACATTAAACCTTGACATTTATTCCAACTTGATACTTTAAAGATATATATTTTTTTGATTATTAAAAAATCTATTTAAATTTTTTTTTTTTTTTTTTTTTTTACATATGTTCAGAAATGCATATGTTTACACCACACTTGTTTGTTTGTATATTTCAATAGATTTTTTTTTAGATATCGTCTTGCACCACGTTTTGTTTCGTTTTTGGTTTGGTTTGCTGCATTTTGACTTCATTGAGTACATCCAGATGGTACACTAAGTAAAGTGGCTTCGGTGCCCCGATATTTGATAAGAGCGCATTAATTGGAATAAAGAAGGAGGGCCTCTTCTTCTGTCTTTTGTATACATTTACTGTTATACTCATTAGCTTCCCGTCGTCTCCCAGCTAGCATCTTCTTTAAAGCCCGCTGGGAGTCTCTCGGGAGGTTATTTACATCTCTCCATGGGGCTCTCTCTCAGGCTACCAAGCACACCCCCTACCTCTCCTTCTGCGTGCATCCCACCTCCTCTTTGATATGTTTGGGAGTTGCTCTGATTGAGTGGGGCCCTGGTGTTAATGACCAGTCTGGATGCAGCTCCGCCCCCTCATTCAGCTTTAATAGATGCCATTGACAAGCAGCAGGGACTGATAAAAATGTGATGATTTTTTAATATCCTAAGGGAGCCTGTTCAGGGGGAGATGGACCACAAAGTGCAAGCTTTGCTTTATGCGGTTAAGAATGGGTCGTTTTTATTTCATTCGCAGAATGTTATTTTAGATGAAGTTTTGCTTAAACAAAAGTCAGCGTGAATGTGTTTACATCCATCAGTTTAGTCCTGATTTAGACAGGAATCCTCTGCCACTATTTGCCCTTTTCCACTTTTATTATGTTGCTCATGTCTTCTAGCTTGCAAGGCACATTACGTTTTAAGAAAAGGTAATAAGAGATGTTTCATCCCGAAACCTGCGCCGCTTGACATTTCTCCAAATTTAAGCGTATTGATGTCTGCTCGCTTAGACCCGATCCCGTCCTCAGCGTGTAGACAAGCGTTGACATTGACATGCTTTCATCTGATTGGTCACGTGACTTCAGCAAAGCGGCAGTGACAAAGTTAGCTTTATTCTTTCACACTACTCAAGCAAGACAGATGTATGCGAGTATGCCCTCGATCACAGCGGCAGATACGTGCCCGTGCAGCCCCATCGTATTTAAATCAGATCTCCAGTAATCATCACATTTCACATGAAGAAAAATCAACGCCGTACAACAGCTAAAAAAGCGCCTGCAACTCATGACCTGAGAGGAAGTATATCTCTTGGCATATTGCTTTCATATTTTACACAGGATAACATGCAACAATCAATGTTTATTTTTCATCAAGACAAACATCAATGTGTTGCTGCGTAAAAGTAGCGGAATGATGCAACTGCCAGAAAACTTTCGCCTTCTTTACGTGACAAACTCTTTGCATCATTCTTTAATGCGAGAGACGCTACTGGTGTAAAGGCCTGTCGACCTGCGCTACTTCGCACCCACTGCCCAGCTCACGATAAGAGCGCCCTCATTAAAACTGAAACCGCAGACCTGCTCAGCTTTTTTTCCCCTTCTCTCTTGCTCCCTTTTTAAATAAGAGAAGTTTTAAACTGACAAAGCCGCGGGAAATCCCCATCAGACATCCCTCCCTTAATCCGTCTAATTTTGAAAGGTATTGTTTAAGGCTTCAAAGTTTATATGGTTTAATCCTCCTCTAACACTACAGGGCAGCAAATGAGGCCATGTCAGCAGCTCTGGCACCACTAATCTACTTCACACAACAGAAAATCCTCCTTCTAGATAAGGTTGCATAGGTTTCCTGTGAACTCGGCTTTTGATGTTCCTTACCTGCTATTGAACATGACTTCTGTCTTAACCCAACTGTCACTCACTCCCTGTCCCCTTTTATCATGCCCAGTGACCCCCCTTTCCCCTCTCCCCGATCCCAAATCTACCATCAGTTAGGAACAGCCATTTCACTTGCTCTATTTTAAGAAAGAGTACGGAGGAAAGATGTGTGATGATCGAGTCTTTGAGAAGGCGTTCTTTTAATTTGGGTTGAGAAAGGATGTGTTCTTTTGTTTTGAAATCCAGAGCCAAATTTGTGTGGACCGTTGTTAAATCCGGGTTAGTTAACAGAGTCGCAATGTTGCATCACCTTGGCTATGAATGGCAACCTCTGGAAAATGCAACTTTTGCAGTGCTGTGGCAACCAATACCTTAGAGTTGGCTGCCTTGGCTCCTGGTTAAGTAGCGGTTTGTTAGACACAGAGGGAGAGATGGCTAAGGTAGCTGCCCCTGCACTCTGTGGAGATTGTGTATTGAAGCAGATTTATTGCTGAGCTCTCAATTTCCACACAGCGTTCAAAAGAAATTGGATTCTTACCACTCTCTGCGCATCTTAGTTTCTTTTCCAAACGGTGGGGAAAGAGGGGGTGAAAAACAAACAAATGCTCAAGGGTTGTAATGTATGGTACCTGTATTGTGTGCAATATATGACAGCTATCCGATGTATATTTGCTTTCCTATGACTCAGACAGTACAGCAGCATTGTTTATGTGGAAAGGTTAGAACAAAGGTCAAGTTTTAGATGTTCCATAATATTAAACATTAAAATGTGTGATTTATGTGCATGTAAATGTGTGATTAAATAGTCAGACATGTTAACGGAGACCCCTGAACTCATTTTTCAAATCCTTTATTTCATTATTAATCAAAATATAATATGTATGAGTGTTCCCTTGCAAGATAAATAAATAAATCCTTCCCAAAACGTCTCTTGTCCCGTCAGCTGTAGCAAGAGTTTCCTCCTGTCACTGCTGCTCTGTGTGTTAAGCAGACTGTTTGAGTTGAAGTCAACGCTTTTCTTCAACATGGCAAGAGAAGAAGACAAAGACAGGCTCTCCTCAGTCTCTGTGAGGTGTCAGGTTGAATAGCTACCTGTTTGTTTGCTCACAGCTGTGCTTTGTTAGTCTCTCACACTTGAGAGGCGGCTTCATAAATTCACAGTGTGTCAAACAAATCAATAACTCCCATTAACCGAGGAAGATTCTCTGCTCTGTACTTGAGGGGCCTTGGCCTTCCTTCTTTGTTTAGATGTGTTTTTTCCTGTGATCGAGGAAGAGGGTATGGGGAAAAGAAAGACAGGTAAAAGAAAGAAAGAGAGAGAGTGTAAAGGAAAAAGTAAAATTGAGTTGGGCATGTTGCCGATTCACATAGACAGTTAACTGCTCTGAATAACTTCTCTCATCCGGTCTTTATGATTTTTGTTGTAGTCCTCTCTTTTTAGGGGAAGAGTTTAGAGGAATTATGAGATGGTTAGAAGTGTTTGGGTAATCAATTTCTGTCTCGTCACTTGCGCGCATTAGGGGAAAAAAATGCAAAAGGAAAATGCAATATCTACACCCTACTTCAACAAGTTATTTTTTAATAGAGATTAATGCGAGTTCTGTGAATGTGTCTGATATTTATAGAACATAGTTTATGGTTGTCTGCATTTGTAGTACACCATTTTGGCCTTTTGTCATCAACATGTGAGTCTAGTAGTAGGTGGAAAAAAGTTCAAGACACCAAAGTGGAATGTAGCAAGTAGTTTGTATTCTCCTATGATTAATAAATATCCAAGAAAAGTTTACCTTCTGGGGTTCTAGAATAATATGTAATGATAATATGCAATTATCACCTCTTATTTTTTCAGCAGTAACCTCAAGATGAGGTGCAACTCAAGTGTTAGAACAAGTGCTGATGGAAAGAATAGGGGCTGAGAGAAAGAGAGGAGAGTGAGCACATGACATATGTGTGTCGTGTAAGTGTTAAGTGCTCTTTTACTTGTGCAGTTAATTTAGTCTGATCACAGGGGGACCTCCTCTGATTCATTGTTGTTTGTGAATTCAAACATGTTCATTACTGAGCATATTTCAAGGAAGGAAGAAAGAGAGTTAGACTGAGATTGAGAAAAAGAGCTAATCGCTTCAGATTGATCTCCGCGCCGAGCGTAAATGTATTTAAGCTCATAATCCTTGTAAATAGCTTCCAGCAAGGCAAAGGCAGCCTTTTAACATTGACTAAATGAAGTAAATAGAAGCGAATGAATTTTTAAAAGACGCATTGCAGTTGAACCCTGTTTGTTATGTATGGAACAGATCAGTGTGGAAACTGGAAGCTAATGAGGCCTGTAAATTTAAAGCTAAAATCATATTCTGAGGCTTTGCCACCCTGCTGTTTAGGGGTTTACAGTGAAGTTCGTTTTTAAATGCAGAGCGTCTGTTCTCCCTCCGAAAGCCCCTCACACCCCAACAGATGGAGAGAATATGGAGCTCGGAAGGTTTACCTAGGAGGTGGTAACAGTGAAGCCACTCATTAACACTGAATTTAACACTTCGTTAGCAACGCGGCTTCCTGTTGAGAGCAGCTAGTGCTGAATGTCAAATCCTCAGAGCATACACTGTGGCCTAGCAGGACAACAGCAAGCCTGGGCCCCTTTAACACACCCTTTAAACACACTCCTGTTGTCCCACAGGTTTGCTGGTGTCGAGCTGCTGAAAACCATCAAATATAATTAGATTGGCTGATGACACCTGAGGTATATTTCACTGGCTAGTCATGAACGGGAGCGTTTCTACCTGAGTGTGTGTGTGTGTGCGTGTCTCTGTGTATGTTTGTGCAGTGTGCAATTTGTCAGGTTTGAAGCAACAACAGTCTCGTGCTGGGATGTGCTTTGGCACCATCAGAGAGTGATAAGACAGAATAATATGATCTTATTGGTGGTGTGCTTTGTTCCCATGGAAATTGGTCAATTTTAGCAGGCGGCTGAGAACTTTGGTGAGAGAAACTGGAAGGTTAGATCCCAGAGGTGCATTCACATAATTAAGCTTCCTCACCAGGACTTCCAGGGCTAACATTGGGGTGTGTTGTGAAAAGAAGCGTTGACAGTGGGTGTTTGGGATTGTGGCAAAAAAAAAAAAAAAAAGTCGCCCATCTTCTTTAGGCCACTATTAGTTCAATTTAGACAGCTCTAAATATGCTCCTTATATTTCAGATTTTTTTTTCACAGGTTCTATGCATTTATATAAAACAAACACTTAATACATGAATTGTTGATTGCTTTCGATTTCTGAATTAAAAATCATTGAAACAACTGTCCTTATATCATAATGAATTATACTATTTTTACAAAACTGCCTTCAGCTGCTTATTAATATTTGAAATCATTTTGAGCAGCAAAAGTTATGTGGTGCAGCCTACAAGCTCATGTGCTCCAAACAACATACAGAAATATGCAGGAAAAAAAAAAAAAACAAAAAAACATGCAACCAGAAATTATATCATTGAGAGGACCTTCTTCATGAATATTCTTGATATTTATTATCTATACAATTCTTTATAAAAAAAAAAATAAATCAAAATATTTCTTGAAAAGTTTAAAAAACACATGAAACCAAGCATTGGCCTCTTATATTGAGATACTGATCACTTGTCTCTCTTTTACAGATCGTCTTGCTCCGTTATGGCGGCAGTAAAAGAGAGCACAGAGGAAGACAAAGAGGTAGAATCTTCCTCTGACACTCAAGAGTTGACAAGCACATCTTCTCCCAACGACAACAATAACAACTTGGATCCACCAGAGCCCCTGCCCTTGGACAGTCCCCAAAACCCTTTAAATGGAGTCCAGCCGAACCCATTTGTCTGTGGTAGCATCCCTGCTGCCCCCAGCACAAACGACTCATTGCCTTCAGGAGCACTTGTTAATGGAGCTGCTTCACACTGTACCTCAGAGGAGTCCTACGTCCACAACAAAGACGTGTCCCCTCTGCCCGGGACAGACACTAGCCCTGAGGTGTTACCGCCTCCCAGTGAGCTTCAATCAGACACCCGGCAGAAAGCAGAAGGGTGCGCCCTAAAAGTGCAGCCCGCACGGGCCTCGTCTGAATCAAACAACAGTGACGGTGAGACCCCCCTAGATGTGCTGGTGGGGGAAGGCTTGGATACCAGGCCAATCAGCAGACTGTTGGCTAGAAAGGGAATCAAAACAGGGTGCTTATGGGACTTTGATTCTGAGTTGTCAGAGAGTTCTTCTGATGACTGTGATGGTCTAACTTGGGGCCTGCAGGAGAAGTTCATGCGGATACTGTTGAAAAGCAGTGTAGCAGGTGATGGGGTAAGAACAAAGGTGGAGATTGATGGGGCTCCTCCTGCAAACCAAAGGCAGAGGATGCGTAAAAAACGTACCATGGAGAGGGCTGACACTGGAGGACAGGTTTATGATGGCTTTGATTACGCATCCCAGAATTCCCTATCTGACGAAGACTCCGATTTTGAGTCGTCCATTAACAAAGAACATGCCTTCAGGAAAGAGCCGGAAAGTTTGAAAGCATATGCGGGCTTGCGCCTGGAGAAATTCTGTGACAAGTCAGCTGCCATGAAGGAGCTAATTTCAAGCGAGAAGGAAGAGAGATGTGATGAAGGCGGCAGCGACTTAGAAACAAACACCTACATGGGTGAAAAATCGGCACGGTTAAAGACAGAGACAAAAACAGACGAAGAGCTTTCCTTTTTCCCATGTTCAAAGTGCAACGATAATTTCAAGGAGAAGAGGCATTTGCATAGGCATATGATGTATCATTTAGATAAGAATAAAAAGGTGAGACAGGAACACGTTCCCCGACCCTTCATATGTAGAGAGTGTGGGCGTTCATTCCGAGACATAACCTCTCTGCAAAAGCACATTATAATCCACCAGGTGCGGAGGGAGAGGCTGATGGAAGAGATTAAAGGTTTCAGTAAGATAGATGTCGAGGGAAGCAGAGCTTGTATTCAGTGTACCCAGTGTGTATTTGGAACGAAATGCCCCAAAACTTTCGTCCATCATGGCAAAACTAATGAGAAGGAGAAGTCTTATAGCTGTGAGGAATGTGATCACATAACTACAACTGAAATGGAGGCACATCAGTGTACAACTCACCACACCCCATGTGGCAAGACTGGCAACTCTTTTGTATGTCAAAATTGCACATTTAGAAGTATGAATAGACATAGTCTCAGAAAGCATGTGGAGCTCATCCACGGGCAGCCATATTATGAGAATTATGAACCTCAATCACACCACAATGTAGATGATCACATTCAATGTTTGTTTGACCAACCTAAAACCAAGGACTCATCTTTAGTGATGCCAAAGATTCAAAGCACAGAGAAGTGGTCTGTTAGGGACAGAGGTGAGCTGCCCTTTAGGCCCAATGGCTCAGCTGACCTGTGTGAAGTGAGAAGCAAAGAAACACAAAAAGCCTGTGACGGTTTCAGCTCCTCCCTGATCAAATGGAGCCCTGGCAGCCCCGCAAACAAGCTGTCACCATTCTCACTGAGAAGTGACAAGCCAAGCAAATTATCCCCTCTGCCTACAGAGAAAATAGACGTGACTACAGGTCTCCCATACGTCGAAGAAGACAATCAAGAATATGAAAGTGCTGTCTCCGAAAAGAGGACAAAATATCTTTCCAGCTTTGACGTACATCTTACAACGAAAACAGAGATCGTGAGTAAAGCAGCCTGTCTGAACCCTGGCACTGAGAGCTATCCCAAAGATCCTTCAACTGGCAGTACTTTAGCACTGCAAACGCTGAGGCACAAAATACCGTCGAAAAGAAAAATGTCAATCCCGTATCGCAACACCCATGCCAATATTCCTCATGTGCGTCTTCCAAAATCTGAGCCTGAGTCTCCCCAATGGGACTCCACTACACCACAAGAGGGAGATGACAATGAAGGTGCTCAGGATTTCAGCGACTGCACCAAAGAGTCTCCGGATCAGTGTAATAGCAATACCTCTAGTGAATATTTCATCCCTCTCCACAACAACATTCTGGACTATGCCAATTATACTAATCCAGACAATAGTAGAGTGGAGGACAGTGATGATATTTGTACTTTTATCGTGAAGGATGAGTGTGTTGAAAGTATAATAAGTGAGAATAACCCTGGTCGTGTTGTTTACCAGCAAAGCGATCCTTATGCCGAGTATATTGTCAACCCTTTGTCTTTGGTGGGCAGGAAGTGCTGTCCCTACTGTCCCGCAGTGTTCGAGTCTGGGGTGGGCTTGTCTAACCATGTGAGAGGACACTTGCATAGGGTTGGGCTGAGTTATGATGCTCGTCACGTGGTGTCACCTGAGCAAGTGGCATCTCAGGACCGCCAGCCTCGCATACGCAGAAAAATTCCCTCAGTGAATCGCAGAATCAGAAAAGGTGATTATTGTTCACCTTTCCTTGTTCAAGTCATTGTGATTTTAGATAATGCTCTCAAGCTAAAATCACACATGCATAACCCATATTTATGTATGTGTACAAACATTTCTACATGCAACTTATTAATTTAAAGTAATTATGTGCTTTCATCATGGCAGATAAGCCAGAGTCTAAAACCGAGCACACCTGTCCCCTGTGCCTGGGCTGGTTTGACACTAAGACCGGCCTCTCCAATCATGTGCGGGGTCATCTGAAGCGGATTGGCAAGCCAATTTCGGGTGCTAGCAAGTCTCCTCTCTGCATTCTGACAGAACTTCTTCAGGATGAGGCGGAGTACCAGAACATTATGAGGGTGTTTGGTTTTTCAAAACCTTATGTCTCTCAAAAGTTTGCCAGCAGTGATGGACTGTTTCTTACATCCTCTGGCATTCCCATGAAGATCCATCATGCCACTGGCACACCAGACGACGGGCAATGGACTATGACCAGGCGTCCCCAGGTCGACAGGGAGAGGAAGAGGACCAATACGGTTCGATCTAGCACTTTAGAGGATCTGCTGGGAAATAGGAAAGTGGATCAGGAAATGGAGGTCGAAGGCCACTCAGAGGATGCCAGTACTCCTTTGACCATCTCCTACACTAGTGGCAGTATACCCAGATCACCATCTGTGAAGCTGGATCCTACCTGGAGCCAAGGTTAGGAACCACACAATCACTCAATCGTGTCATTTTCTGTTATCCAAATATTAAATTACAGGGAAGCATGTAAGATATTGTGAGATATAAACTTGCAATTGCATGAGAAAATATTAGTTATGAGAAAAACGCAATTTCTTTTTTGATTGCAAGTTTATATCTCAGAATTCCTGAGAGAGAAAATAGCCACAATTGGATGTTTTATTTATTATTCTATGGTGGAAACAAGCTTTCATTTTGTTCAAATCAAAATATTATATATATATATATATATATATATATATATATATATATATGAAGAGTTCAGATGCAAAAGCCTCTAAATGCCATTTGAAATTTTCTTCTTTAATGATGATTTTTGCCGAACTTGTATATTTAAGTTCAGTAATTTCACTTAAATAACAATTAATAGGTAATTATCATTGCCATTTAAGTGAAATCACTGAACTTAAATATACAAGCTTGACAAAAATCATCATTAAAGAAGAAAATTTCAAATGGCATTTAGAGGCTTTTGCATCTGAACTCTTCATATATGTGTGTGTGTGTGTGTGTGTTTTAAAGCTGCTGTCCATAACTTTTTTAAGTTAAAAATAATCCAAAATAATTATTTAAAATTATATCATATTCTGCCAGTGTTCAAAACTATCTGCTTGCAATAGCTAGATTCAAAACGGTTAGCTTGTAATAATGATTTTAATTCCAGTGGTACTGGGGGGTTTCCGCAGGAAATTTGAGCATGTCTTTTGCATTACATTTCATTATATACTGTGCATGAAGAGATGTATAGGCTTTTCTCGCAGCACTTTACATAATTAAACTTATGGCATCCAGAAAGATCCAAACAACAATCATCAGTGTCAACTGGAGATTCAGCAGTTATAAAACCCAAAAGACTTTGTACTTCAAATTTAAGGGGGCTAGAGAAAGAATTTTCTCTTGCGAAGAAAACCGTCTCATGCGAACACAAGGATTTAAACATCGGCTTTTAAAAAAGGAAGAAGAGATGGCTTTTTTTCCTTTGTTGTGCCTTTCTCGTTTTGCTATTATGGAGAATATGAATTCTGAGCTACACAGGTAACCATAAATCACATTAAATTTAACATTAGTCACGCAATGCTGATGTTGTTAACATTAAAAATTTGAGAACAAAGTAGGCTATAATTTGCACGGTTGCTGTAAATCGTGTTGATTAAATCTAACGAAACGTATCATGTCGAATGCTTTTCCCCTCTTAGTTGATCAGAACAAAAGTGGATGTTACTTGTTCAGAAGACATTTTCTGGTGAAAATTCTTATGTTGGTCAAACTTTCAAAAAGTGACTCTGTGATTCTGTATGACAGTATCCACACAGCGTGGTGATTGACAGCACCACTGACCTCAAATCACTGTGTTCATCCACGCTGTTTCATGCCAATTTACAACCCAC
This sequence comes from Pimephales promelas, assembly GCF_016745375.1. The sequence goes on from NW_024121421.1 coordinate 2,281,503, forward strand.
GTAAAGATGATAATTCCGCGAATAACTGCAATTGCAGATTTCGAACAGAGATGGTGACAAAGAGCAAAAGTTGCGGACTGCAGCTTTAAACACAAAAGGAAAATGAAGTATTCATTTGAATATGTAAAAAAAAGACAACTTGAAACTTATTGGGTTACAGCTATTAGGGGTTTATTGAGGCAAAATGATCACTGGATAGCATCTTACATCTTTGTTTGTTCCTCACACAAAGATATCGTACCATTACTGAAGCTTTGAATATAGTGTGCAAAGTCACAATTATCTTTTGGCAAACAAAAGAAAGGTTATTATTGGAAAAAAATCTTTTTGTTGTCTCTAGTGGCTCAGAAATGTATATTTCATATCTAAGATGACAATACCTTAATTATGTTTCATTTCAAATGCTCATTTAGCTTCAACTTCAAGTTTAGTGGTTGTAAAATAATTAGGCCTGTAATTGGCCATTAGTTTTCTCATGCATTGTGAATGGACAAAGAGAGCTTGGAAGTACCATTGATACTGAGCAATTTTAGTAAAAACAAAAAACCCTCCATGACAAGAATCTTTTGCCTGTTCACTGACAGCTGAGCGTGTGATCTGTCTTGTTTCGAGTGATGTTGAATCAAAGAATCTGAGAGTGACAGACAGGTGAGGTTTCAGATATCTGGGTCACAATCCAGCGTTGAACATTCTTTTTTCCCACAACATAGGGTTTTTATTGTTGTTAGTCTTTTGTTAATAGTTATAGCCTTTTAAGTGTAAATAATAAAGTCGTTTAAGTGCTATAGAATTGATTTGAGATATTTACAGTGAGCAAGGGTAGAGATGATCAATACAGTGTAGCATGACTACACTGCCTTGTTTCACAGCCGCTCTCTTATGTTTTTCCTCCTCTACTGCCTTCATTATTTACAGTGCAGCTTAAAACCCAATTTCAGTCATATACTCCATATTAAATATGTATGACAGACCACAGACGCCTCATATTTAAGACAAAGTTCTCTTCCTGTAACCTTGAAGTTGCCAGTTGATTCCATTAAAAGAGAGAGGGAGTGCAGGGTAAAAGTTTGCCACTCATTGAAATATTGTAGCAGGTACAAAAAGAATGAATGTCATCAAAAGTGGCTTTGAAATTCAAATGTAAAACGCATAGCTCTCTTTTATGTACTGGAAACACATCAGCTGTATTTGCTCATCTTTGTTTCATGCGTACCCAAATAAAACTCTCAGTTCATTAATAGTAATAAAAAACAACAACTAATTAATGGAGTTTCACAATCAAATATACTTCACAAGTTGTACGTTTTAATTGGATAAACCGTGATTAGTAAATTTGATTTGATTGTTCAGCCAGATACATGTAATCAGGTCTGTTGCTTTATGTTTTGCTAGAACTCTCTGACTGAAGATGGAGCATCGACTGTTGAAGGAAGTTCACTGAGGCCAGTTAGAATAAAAAGGGACATTTGTGATTTTCAGAGTAGTTTTGATGGATACAACTGTAAAAGGTGACTTTTAAATTATGATATTTGTTGTTCTTAAGCAAATAAGGCAAGCCTATTTCGGGCACTGGCAAGTCACCTCTGTGCATTCTGACAGAACTTCTTCAGGATGAGGTGGAGTACAGGGACATTATGAGGGTGTTTGTTTCCAGACCGCACTTTTCAAAACATTTAGTCTCAAAAGTGTGCCAGCAGTGATGGCAAACTTGGGCATTGACATTTTGGCATTGACCAAAAGACCATGACTTTGGTATTTTTCCATCTTCCATTATGTTTGTATTAAGGCTATCAATTAAACATGATTTAGTACAATTTATTAAATAATATTTAAAATAATTAGATTGTCCTATTATCAGAAGAATATAAGAAAGAAACTTAAATGCAAATCATATTTTTTAAATGAAAGAGTTAAAAAACATCTACAACACGTTATTGTGTTCAAAATAATAATGTTGGGGTCTGGAGATGCAGTTTTGAAATCTTGTGAACTTTCCACAGTGTTTTAAAAATGTGGCACTTGTGGTAAAAGATGCTGGAAAAACAGCATCCTTTTGACATCTACATGACCAACCATTAAACAAGAGTGCAGACAGAATGTTGAATATTTGCAAACAGCATTGCAAATTTGTGTGGTTGGAACAACAGCTCTTGAGCTGTGGTTAGAAGCATAGTTTCTTGTTTGCATGACATCTGGACTTAATAAATCCTTATCTTGTACCTCAAGTTTGGACACATTTAGACAATAAAGACACAAACACCTCAGGGAATTCTTGCATCAATTCATCAGTTTGCTCTTTCAACAGAGTAAACGAAACTACAGGTGGAGGAACAACTTCTCTCCACACTCGCCTCCCTGTCAAGTTATTGCCCAGAATTAAAGAAACGCCATTCACAGGAGATGGGTCACTTCAAGGGTCACCTCTCCTTCAGCTAAATCCAATTTTAAGTTAACTCTGTGCAAAGGAATGGACAAAGTCTGCAGCCTTATCCCCCTTATTAATCCCCCAATTAATACCAAAATGTTGGTTAGACTCTAAAATGAATGATTCAGATGCCCCAGTATCTCTAAGAATCTTTACTGGTACTTTGTCAATACCATCAGGTATCACAGGCGAAATAAAGCGGACAGTGTCTCTACTAATAATGTAGGTACAACCAAATTTACCTTTTTACCTCACAACCTCAGTTTGCCTGCCAAGTGCCAACACCGGACTTTACATTTTTCCAGTGTTAAAGCGATAATTGCCAACGTTAACATCCGATTTTCATTTTAACATATAACACACCAGACTGATCTCATGAAGTAGCGTGTGTATCCCACGCCAATTCGTATTTCCTTTTTTGGCGTGCTATCAAGACGCATAATCGCCTTTCACCGTGTTTATAAACGCCGTTGACTTAACGTTATATAAATATATATATATATATATATATATATATATATATAAATATATAATAAGACTTACCTCAACCCCGTCCCTAAACCTAACCGTCACTGGGGTTAATGGCATTTATGACTGTTCCCTTACTATCCTAGGAAAAAAAAAAAAAGATATGACTTACCTCAACCCCATCCCTAAACTTAACCGTCACTGGGGTTAATGGCATTTATGACTGGAGATTTGACTGCGTGTACAGACACGCGGAATTACGCGGACGTTAATGGCGTAGACATATACGCATACACGCGGATAGCTCAAAATGTGTAGAGATAACACGCCACCTGACTCGAAAGTGGCGTATATATTTACGCAAAAGTCATGATGTCATGTTGAACATACATATAACGCATATGTTTTATAAATTTACGAGCCCCCATTTGTTACAGCCGTCTCTTAGGCTGCAACAAAAAGTAGATCAGATGGGTCAATTTCCTTAAAAAACGTTCAACAAAGAAACGTGTCATGCCCGGGCAAGACACTCACCATAGCGAAGACCGCCAAACTCCATTCCGGAGACGATCACCCAAAACAATGCTCGCACATGAACCGTTTCAGCAACATTTAACTCGGCGTCCAACAAGTGTCAGGTGTGTCGGCCACATCCCCTCCACACACGCACACAGCCTAGACTGGGACGTCACACAGCTATATAGATTTGCATTAACTGGACACATTTCATCTGAAAGTACAATGAGAGCAGATGAGTAGTTTCAAACATTGCCCCTAAAAAACAAACAAACAAACCATCAAACTGATCGCAGACACTTGCTGAGAACATACAGTACCACTACATGTCCTCATAAACAGAGTGCACAGCACAATCTTTATTATACATAAACAGATGGAGTGGGAGGTGATGACACTCAGGGAATCACAGTTTTATTTCTTCAAGCTGCTGTGTTCCTTTTCTAGATTACACACTCATGTAGCTGTATAACCATGCTTTTGCTATTTTTAGAGCAGTCATGAGTGGAGTGCAGCTAAGCACGAGGTCATCTAACTGTTATTTAAATACTCGTTAGTTCAAAACTTGTTTCATTTATGTGTAATCCAGAGAAGTTTGCAGCGAATAAGAAGATCTGCATCCACTGCAACACGACGTTCCACAGTGCCGTAAGCCTGTCCAATCATCTTCGGGCATATGCGCGACGGAAGGAAATCGCCTTATTAGAAGGAACAAGTAGGGTTTCATACTTGCTCTTCCAATCTGTTCTAATTGAATCATCCAGCCACTCAGCCTTTCACTGATTTATAATTACATCGTTTGTTTCACAGCATATGATTGTAAACAGAAGAGGCCGAGATCAAGGCCCGGGCCAAAAAGGAAGGCGTTTTCATCTTCACACGCCGTCTCTGAAGTGATCTACAGAATGACCTGCAGGTGCTTTACAACACTCCTGTACTTCATCACCACACTCTCTCCAACCAGCTCTCATATCTTTCTTTATTTCCCCCAGGTTCTGCGATCTGATCTTCCAGGGTCCTCAGTCAATTCAGGAAGACTGGATCAAGCACTTGCAGAGGCATCTTATGCACACAAGTATCCCCGGCATGGGTGCAGGTATGGTGGAGGTTTCAGCGCTGTGTAAAGAGCTGTGTTCCCCATCTCCCCCCGAGCGCCTGCTCCTGGATACACACCCTCCTCTCAGTCTGCCTGAGGGGGTCTCCTAAGCCACGTTTACACACCAGCTACTCTCACTGTACACCTGTTCTGCACATGTTCATAAACAGATAATACTGCATAAGCATCTCTATATACGAATACAGAATAGACATATAATATAAATGAACGATTTTCTTCTATTCCATATTCATTTTCCTCCGTTTTATTTCCCGATTTTATTGTATCGATCTTCGGTTGTTCTTGAGGGCATGCTATTTGCAACATAGATTTAGAGTTCGGCTATTTTTAGATCTGGGATGTGCACATTAGGCGGTCTCTCGCTGCAGACTGCAGTTCTCAGCTGCTGTGACTTGCAAGCAGCTAGATTGTAGAAACTATCCAAATCATAGAATTCAGAGGTCACTGTTTATGACGATCAAGATCACTTTATTTAATGCTATTTACTGTAATTTTATTTACACTGACAAAAACACATGTATAACCAATTTTTAAGAGAGTATATTAACATTATAATATATCTACAGTAGTGCTTTATTTCTGGTTTAAAATGCTTTCCGGTATATTTACACTTATGCATCATTTAACACATTAGGGGAAAAAATCATATTGCGGATAAAACATGTAACGCGCAATCTTTTATTATTTTTGTTTTCAATGCTATTATCAAAGAAATTAACTGTGAACTTTATGAATATATCAATGATTATTTTTCAAAGCTTTCTAGTTGTTTAGTAATAGTAATATCATGGGCAATACTGTCATAATGCAATATGAATTAGTTCTACAGTATCTACTATATATAATGTCAAAAAATGTCATTGTTCTATATTATTGTTGTAAGTTGCTGAAACCTCTGCAAATGCTATTTTTGATCATCATTTTATGGTGCTACGATGTAAGGTATGTCACACAAATGCATAATAACGCAACTAATTATCATGTTTTACTTTAGGATGCTAAAGGAAATCGTTACCACTCATTCTTTCTGAGGTAAATGATTTCTTTGCATTTGATTGTAAATAAAGCTGTCGGTAAAGACCAACTGGAGGAATAGTCCTCCATGCCTTGGTCAGCCCTTCAAATAGTTACCATGTAACTATGTACCATTACTTGGTGATGATAATGTGCAAGCACATACCGATCAATTAAGGCATACAATGTGTTAATGAGCCGAGCAAGCGTTAACACGTTGTATTTATGTCTCTGTTAAGTCACTAATAGCCAATTAAAATGTAATTGTGATTTAAACCTGTGTATCTTTTTCTGCTGTAATACTTGCGTATTTATTTACACTGCCACTTTGTTGACAAAGGCTCTGTCCAACACTGTCGTTGCGCAAGTATCGAGGATTTATCAGCTCTGTTTTCGTGTAGTAGAGGAATAGAAAGTGGCTTGACCAGGGTTCATCAGTAAGCGTCTGGACCGGGAGGCGACCTCACAGTTTGTCCCGGGCAGGGCTTAGACTGGCGATCAAAGCTGTACAAACCAATTGTCATCACGTTCCTCCGGAGGGAATTTGGAGTACATTAATGCCCCTGCTTTGGGAAATAATTGTATCTCTCTGTGACTTCATTAGGCTCTCCTGGACAAATCAAAAGGCACTCCACCAAGGCTGGAAGCTGCATGGTGGGCAGACAGTGTCCCAAAGGGCCGAATGAATAAAAAACGAGGGATTATAATGAGATTGAGCTAACCATGACCAGGATTGAGTTTTTCCATTATACCATCGGCAGCTTTAAGAATGAGGTGGATGAGGGGGGAGGCAGGAACATAAAGATATGTGTAAGATCCACACCAGCCATCTGCCACGGGGTTGTGCCGCTGACAGACCAGAGCACGCTTATCATTAGGCAGTGAATCAAAGAGGCCTGCTCTCTGGAGATTCCTCCATTAAAACAATATACAAGTGTCATCACTTCTCGGTGTGCAAGAAAGCACATCTCATCTGAAATCAGGGGGCATAATGACTCGGCTTTGGAAAACAAGAAAGAGGCTTTCTATTAATCAGCATATTTTATTTGTTAAATCGAACCTCCACATTGTATGAGGAAGAGATTGCATGCTATGTTATTTCATATTAATGGTGTAACCTTAGGTGGTAATTAAAATCGCCCTCTGGCGGATAAGCACGTTCTTAATATTTCATTGGCGCAATTGTGACAAAGGCAGGCTTGGGACCTCAGGAAGGATAGCGAGGGTTTATCTCACATTAAATTTATCTCCCGATCATAGTCTCAGGTGCACCCGAGGAGATAATGTTGATTGGTTGATTTATTGATTGATTGATTGATTGACGGACACTCTTTTTACCCTTTCTCAGTGTTTTGTCTCCTCAGACTGTCACTTGTCTTGACTTTTTTCCCTCCTCTGAAGTGGCAGGAGCGACTCAGGGATCAGGACCAGTGACCGGGCCCTCGCCGCTGTCGACCGTGCCCTTGCTTTTGCTTTCGGTCATTCTCAAGTGTAAGAGCCTACACTTCCTCTGTGAAAAAGAGAGAAAAGAAAAGAGAGAGGGTGAGAACAAAAAAATCAATAGGTTTCCATTATCTGGTTGGGCAGTGTCACTGGCCTGTCAATGATCCCGCTACAGTCCCGGCACAAGGGTGAGACGAGCCCCCAGTCAATCGCCACTGACAAGAGGAAAACATGCTGACAGCAACCAGGAACAAGTCAGAACACAGATTTGCACTTCAAGCGGTTGTCCGAGGGGGCGGTGTGAGGGGCCACCAAACGACGAGGGGCCAGACTGAGGCTGAGAGGGGGGCATGGTACGGGGGGCTCTGGCCAGGTTTTCACCCCCTTGTCTGAATGTCTCACTCCCCCTCACAAACGCTTTTATCCTTGCATCAATTATTTACCTCTGGATACACCAAAGGAAACCCAGGTGCACTGATTGTGGCCAAGAGAAATTCATCACCTTCGTTGTTGCCACAAGAGCTCTCTGTTCCGTTCCTTCTCTTTCTTCCCCTTTTGCTACCCGTTCTCAATGTTCCAAAAAATAAATAAACCCAAATAATATTAATTTAATATGCATGTTGATGTCACTGAATGTAGATTTTAAATGTAACCAATCTACACATTATCTCATGATTATCAAAGTTCCAGGTCCGATCACGCGTGTGATTAAAAAAAAACAAAAAATACAAAACAAACAAACTAAATTTGTTTCTTTTTAAGCATGGGCTTTTTTGAGTTTTATTTACTCCCAAAAGTTAAGATAGCTTTTTAAATTTTGTTTATTTAAATTCATTACAGATATCAATTACACAAGCACAGCAAATAATTAAGTAGTTTTGTTTATTTCAATTAATTGGAGAAATTGATTAAACACAGCAAAACAATTAAGTGTAGTTTACTTAAAAAAAGAAGACACGTGTAGAGTACTTTGCAATGAGAGACAATCTATAAGACTGTATTCCAGTCTTCCAAGTATTCCAAGTCTTTAATCCAGTTTTACAGACTCGTTATGGAGTGTTAGGATCAGTCCTCCATTTGAACCCTCTTAAACCAAACTCTTTCCTGCTGACCGCAAAGAGAGACATCAACCACTCCACAAAACCAGAGAAATCAATACATTTTGACAAGGATGAAACCTGTTTGGATGCACCATTTTTGTGCTCCAAAAATATGCTTTAGCCCTTGTCACATTCAATTATATCTGTGGCTGCTGAGGTTCACCGCAGTCAGCTTATATGGAGCTGGAAATCCATTCCTCCCTCTCAGTGTTTGTATCTGTATTTCTTGTAGGCTACTACGATTTTAAACACTGTTTATTCTTAAACATAAAGGTGAAATTGCAACTGTTTCATTACTAATTATGTGGAACCAGGTCTTATAACAAAGGTTAATGAGAAATTAGCTCACCCATTCGCTCTAAATTATTTCTAATGGACGGTTTTTTCAAAAGGCTTCAAGCTCTCGGGGCATCATCTGACATGCGGTATATAGAGCCTATTAATTAATGTGCTTTCCCGCCAATTGTTTTTCAATTAGTCCGCCTTCTTTTTCCCTAAGTTCCCTTTCCTTGTCTAGCGCACTAATTCGGTATAGAGGATGACTGCAGGGAATTCAGGTTAATATGTTGACAAGCCTCGAACAATAGCAAGTCATGTCGCTGTGCACGCTCGGCTGGTTCGGTTCATTTCAGCAGCTGACAGCAGGTCCTAATCATCCGTTGCCCTAAAGACACGTCATTACGTGCCATTACGACATTATTACAGTTGTCTATTTTAATGTTTCCAATTAATGGACTGGCTGAAATGTAATATGTAGCATTAATTATAATGAAAAAAAAAGCCTTTATGCTATCTTTGAGTATTTTTTTAAAGCCTATATCCTTTAATTAAATACAAGTAGCTAGCTAGGCTATTTGTTATTTTTACGATATTAGCATTGCAATCTGTATAGGGTATAGTTTTCTTCTTCTTTATTATTATTATTATTATTATCTTTATTATTATTATTATTATTATTTAATTTGATTAAAGGGTTTCTGAATTCTGCCGACTTATTAAATTGTCACCGTTGTTTAAATGGGACATATTGACATTAACCCGGAATATGGTTCGATTGGAGTTACAGATAAAGGCAATAATAACAACAACAATCATAGGCCTAGCCTGATTCCATTCAATAATCATTAACGTGTTACCTCGCTCGGAATAATACGGTAAAAATCCCAACAACAACAGCAACTATAGGCTAATAATAATAGCCTAATAGTAATAACAATCGGCTAATAATTATAATGCTTTGAAATGCTGTTGGACTGCTTGAAGAATGAGTGGTCGTACAGAGTTGTAGGTGTGACTGGTCACTGAGCAGCTGGCGCTCATCCCTCCGGGCGCGCCATGACCTGCTTTTCATTCCTCACTAAATTGGACGCTTGACAAGCCACAAAATGAAAGTGATTTGAGTTGGACTCTGGAAGAAATGCATAATATGAGCCAAATATGACGAGTTGGACGGGTATCCCGGGCATGAGACATCACGCGTGAAACATACGTGAATAACATATTTATTCTCCGTTTGAATATTGTCCAGCAGCAGCCTGGCCTATGCCATTGCCTGTTAAAAATAAATAGCCTAAATAGTAGTCTAGAATTTTTCCGCTGCATTATGTAGGCTAAAGCATCATATAGCATGCGTGTGCCATTGATCTAAGATTAATGAGTGTGTGTTGCTTAAATCGTTTTGTGTTAAAATAGATTTATAGGTTAAAATAAAGATTTATAAAAATAGCTAGGCTAGCCTACTGAGAGACTTAATTTTGTAGCCTAACTGTGCATAACTTGCTTACAGTTATCTCGATAGAGTATTGGTTGTAATGGGTTAACTTGTGATGGGAAAAATGCTTTTCTCACACTTTGGGGGAAATAACAACCATATCAAAATGCAAGATTTCTCTCTCTTCTGTAATAAAATGCGGCGCCAATTTGGTCTTCCCAGCTCCGTTTGCGAGTGTTAATTGATCGTTTCAGACCAATGAAAATGTAGAGAAAATTGAGCCAATCAAATAAGATCGCGTATGCTGAGTTTGGCTTGAAGCCTCTGTTTGCCATGCATTTTATTTATTTATTTTGAAACGTAAACTGCAGTGGCCATGCAGTGCAGATATTGGCCACTAGGAGTCACTGCACCGCAAGATCTACTCACACTTGGCTACAGATGCTTTGTTGAGCCAACATTAAACGTTTGAGATCAGTCTGCCTAACCGGCTTTTAACCTATCTATAGATATTCACCTAAAAAATTTATATTTAGTAGTAGTATTCAGTAGTTGTGATTTACACAAATCTAAACGCTAAATAAAATAAAGCAATATTCAAATAGTTTAGTATATATATATATATATATATATATATATATATATATATATATATAAAGTATATATATATATATATATATATATATATATATATATATAATATATATATATATATATATATATATATATATATATATATCTGTATTTTCGATTTACACAATCCTTCCATGTGTAACAGTAATTGCACGAGTATGATTAATAATATTAATGTATTTGGTGCGTATAGCCTAGTTATTAAAGCATATCAGCATATATATATATACAGTATATATATATATATATATATATATATATATATATATATATATATATATATATTCTAGACTATATGATTTGGGGAGCAGGAAGAATGACCTCCAAATATTTTGTCTTTCAATCCCCTACCCATAGTGCTGTCTAATTTTAGAAAGCTTCGCTTCACGCAGAAAAACGAAATAATTTTGCATTTTCTCCACTGACATGTCTGTTGTTTCGGTACAAAAACAGATAAACAAACAAACAAACAAACACAAACTTGCTCGCGCGCGTCATCCTGCCGTGTATTTATTCTTTTACCATTTAAACGTGGAATATCTTCACCGTAAGCAATGCTTTCTTTTGCTTTTTGCTTTGTTGATATATATATAATTGCGACCCAACTGTATACTGGTGTTGAGAAATGTGTCAAGCGACACGTGAGTATATAGAGCAAATGACAGAAACAGAGGGGGAATAAGTGACAGTAGAAAGACGCACGCAGCAGTACAAAGGCGCGCAGAGCTTTGAGAGCGCAGTTTGTTTTAACGCACATCTCCCGGGCTGAAGAAAGAAACTAACACGCCCTGTTTAAGAAACAAACATGCAGATTAGATAGGGGTTTGACAGACACTCTTTACTTGCAGATTCCAGGTCCCATCGCTCGTGTAACCAACACAAATACAACAGCAGAACCTGCTCGACTAAATGTAGTATTGCCTTTCAGCGATGGCCTATAAATAAACTAAATATGTTAACATTGTTTATGTTACAGGTAAATTTAATATCTTAGCACATGTTAATAACGACAATGAATAACGCGTGTTTCATATGTTAAGTGAAACACGACATGTTTTATGGAAACTTGTTGTGTTCAGATTTTATTGTTTTGTAATTAATTTAATTATCATATAAACTTTCCATTTCATTTTAGCCATTGCTATTAAGTGATTCTATCTATGTCATGTTATTTATGTAAAAAATGGAGGAGGTCTGATGCTTGGCACAAACATGTTTATTCAACTGAAAATATGGTGGGGCATATGTGTGCTTGGAAAGTGTTGCCATGCATATTTCACCTGCTGGTGTAGAGGCTAACATTGCAGGTGGTATGCAATCACTGACAAACAAGTTAAACTGCTCTAATCTGACATTATTAAAAATAAATGGCATTGTTTTTTTTTTTTTGTTTTTTTTTAAACAATGTGCTTTTTTCTGGTGCTGTTAAGGGTCATATAGCTGACACAGTGTGTGTAGATATCACAGCCCGTCCAGGGAGTTGTCACCTTTTCTGCGTCTGTCACCTCCAGGCTTATAGCTACATCCTGAGCTGTGATCATTGCTCAATCCTGGCAAAGTTCAGAAACATTTCTAGGACTGTAAAAAAAAAATGTGACTCATGCCAAAACATGGCAACCTGCCATGAGTTTGTAAGGGGGTATTGTAATATTAATTATATTTTTATCATTTTATAATTTTTCAGGCTATATTTAAAACATCTGGCTTCACATCAAGGTCCAAAATGTGGAAAAAAGATCACTAAAGATACATGGTTCAATAAAATATTTAATACAAGCATTTAAAGGATTAAAACCCCAATCTGCATCATTTAGATAATATTCATGTTACATTGTAATAGCATTTGTAATAACTGAGTAAAGCAAATTAACAACATGTTATCATTTAGTGCCTGTTTTTACTAAATAGTATTGAATATTTATTTGATGGTGATGTGACAAATATTATGGAATATAGTGTATTATTTGTTCCAACTGAAAAGTAAATTTAGCTTTTACGTTGAACTATTATTATGAGGTCAATGGACATAAAATCTGTAGTTTGTCACGTTCGTAATTGGAGTCAGTCAGGCTGAACAATATTGAGATTTTAAATTAAAGGCACATGGGCCTTGTTGAATTGACTGTTAAGTATTCTGCCCACTTCCTGACGCTGTCCAATGTTGTTCTAATCACTAGATCAACAACTCAAATCTACGGGAGAACAAATAATGGAGATGAAATGAACAAGTGATTAGCATACTGTGAAAAGTACAATACGTTTCTTATTTAGCATTTAGATAACTGTCTGTCCCAAAGAGCAAAGCTTCAAAGTTGAACCCAGTTTAGGCGAAGGGAATTAATTCTCTCTCCTTCATGCTTCATTGAATCTCTCATTACCAAACTTTGTCTGTATTGATGTTAGATTTGATTGAAGATTAGAGCATTTAGCAAATCTTGCTTTTGCGCATGTATCAGGTTTTTTCAAGCGCCTGCTGGTCAATACCCTCACTTTTATCCTGTGTCTGCTTCATTTAAACTTCATCAACTCCATCAATGAACTGGAACAGAGAAACGTCCCCGTGGTACAATGCTGTTCTTTTGTTAGATAATTCTTTACCGCCTGTCTCCCTCTCTCTTTCTCTTTCTCTCTCTCTCTCTCTCTCTCTCTCTCTCTCTCTCTCTCTCTCTCTCTCTCTCTCTCTCTCTCTCTCTCTCTCTCTCTCTCAACCACTAAACCAAAAATCACACTATGATGAATTATTTCAATCAATATGGTAATGAATATTGGTTTGAGCTCTCAGTTTGTCTGGCTTAACAATGTATATGACAACAGTGATACGCTCTCCTGATGTGCATGTCAAACCCCATCCCACTTTTTTACAGCCCTATATTTTCACTGACAGTGAAAATTGTTCATATAATAGAAAATGATGTATTCTCACTTGGGAGATGTACTTCCCATGAAGGAAAAAATCAGTGTTGCCTGCTATGTTTCTACTCCGTATTCCTCGCAACCCACTATAAATTATGAGAAATGCAAATATGCAAGACAGCTAGTAAACCATACCATTGTGTGGAATAGATCATTCATGATAGGGTTGCCAACATGGTGTTATTTGTCCCCTGTAGTGAATACCTAGTTGCTTTGACTTTGTGCCTCTATAAAGTGAGACGTGAAGCAGTGCATCATATTTATATGGCTACCCGAAGAGCCATTTCCGAAGTATGTGCGGGGAAAATGTACGTCCCCATCTGTTGCCATACTAATGAATGCTCTGCCGTCTGAGCCCATTCAATGGTAATCATATCTTTAATGATCAAGTGGCAAGTGATATACACCTTTCCATAAAGTCCCTCAGATTCACATTTCAGCGGGAAAGGGCTGTCCGTATGTCACACAGCAAACAGCAGTACCCTGCCCATTTGTTCTGGTTGTAAACGCAGCAAATTAGTCTCCAGTCGGTGGAGTTCAGAGCAATATATACTGAAGAACCACAACACCACAGAGACGTTCTGTAAAGAGAGTGACATACTGCCCCTCTTTTTATCATAAACTATGTGAGTACTATACGTAACACTTCTAATAAGTTGTGTTATACTTTTTTTTTTTTGAAACATTTGATTGCGGGAAATATAAAGTGCTGATTTAATTTATATTAGGGATTAGTCTCGATATTGCCTCAAATCTCTAGGTATTACATTATCATATTCGCTAGCTAATTTTGATTTCAAATTGCTTCACAATAAGCAAACAACTTTTAATTAAGGTGGGCTTTAGAAAATGAAGTCCTATTTAAGTGGGCAAAGTCATGGACATATTCATCAGAAAATATTGGGTCACGCTTCCAGTTGAGTCGTGTGGCCTAAAACGGTCGTTTTGGCAAGTAAAGCAAGCGATTAAAAATGACCTTTGAAAATGTACGATAATGTGAAGGCAACAGCTGCATTTTGCCCCACTTCCAGTAGGTGGCATAAACAAGACCTGTCCCTGACCAACCCGGTCTCATCCCAAGACGTCATATAACTGACGTTTTGGGACGTCTTTTGACCATACGTCAATATTCGCCTTTTTAGGGCCCCCTTAAACGTCGGTAGATGAGGTTATGGGATCCTAACTCTACCCCATACCTAAACCTAACCCTAAACCTAACCCGTCACCTAACTGACGTTAAAGGTAAAGCGTCAGTTGTATGACGGCCCGGGATCGCCATCTACCGACGTTTAAGGGGGCCCTAAAAAGGCGGATATTGACGTATGGTCAAAATACATCCCAAAACGTCAGTTATATGACTTTTTGGGATGAGACTGTGTTACCCTGACCCCACAGGAGCAAGGGTTTTGAGTCAGCGCAGTCTCATCCCAAGACGTCATATAACTGACGTCTTGGGACGTCTTTTGACCATACGTCAACATCCGCCTTTTTAGGGTACCCTTAAACGTCGGTTAGATGACGTTATCGGATCCGAAACCTACCCCTAAACCTACCCCGTCACCTAACCGACGTTAAAAGCGTCAGTTGTATGACGGCCCGGGATCGTCATGTAACCGACGTTTAGGGGTAACCTAAAAAAGCAGATGTTGACGTATGGTCAAAAGACGTCCCAAGACGTCAGTCATATGACTTCTTGGGATGAGACTGTGTTATTTGAGTTCACTGCTGAGTTAAAAGGGTTGAACTAAGTATAAGTCCTCATTCCTTGAGAAAATGTTTCGGTAATTCAAAATTACTCTGCTTCTCCATTTCACACAGGATGTTGTAATTTGCAGTTCTTGCAAGAAACAGTAGGCAACAAAATCGTAACTATTTATATATCGATTGGAAAGGCGTTTTAATCTGGTAAATTGTTGACGGTGCTTTACAGCTGTCTAATAGTGTTTTCCTCACCTTCAGTGCGAGAGTCCCAGGATGTTCGCATACACGCAGAGGTTTTATATTCAAAACCTGTCCCGGCAAGGCATCTCATTATTCCTGTCTGGAAGTATTGGCACACAGAGAGAAGTGTGATTATTGGTGATAAATGTATAAGTTTTACGCTTATCTAATCCATTGGTCTCAGTGTGAGCTCTCACCCAGAACGTTCCAAGCAAATGGGTAAAATATGAACATGCAGGAGGTGAAGATTCTCTATTCTCCAAAAACAGATGCACATCTAATAGAATATGCATAAATGTTTGAAATGGTTTTACAGTTTGGCACAGGTAACAGATTTGTAGCCGGTGAATAATGTTTTATATGTAACTTTAATATGTTAAAAAAATGCAGTTCATACAATGACTTGAATGCACGGATGAGAATGTTTAATTCAATTTTTATTTTTTTATCTCTGGGTGGGATGAAGTCAAATTGTCAGGGTGATACAAAAAATCCTTATTAAAAGAATGAAAAAAAAACTTTATAGTTTGGCATAATATAAGGCATATGAACAGTACATTTTTAATAATACTGCTTCAAGCTTATTAATATTTGAAAAAAAAAAAAAAAAAGTAAGGTTAGTTTAGTCAGGTTAGTTGGGTCATAAAATGGCATATGGTGCCAAACAAACATAACAATATTTATGAATTATAATTTATTTAATTTAAATATATATATTATTAAGACTCACATGTTTATTGATGTAAGCAAAATGTTATACTTTTAACCTTACAAGTCATTAAATACAATATTATAGCCTATTATATTTTGTGACTTGTATTATAACTAGATTTTTCCTTTTCTTTATCGTGGACACCATATCATCAGCCCATATACCATGTTTGCAAAGGAGAAAAACATCCCAAATATTTGTTTTTGTGATGATATTTTTGATGTATGATGTGTGGTATTGCATAGTAAAAGACTGATAGGAATACAACGTGTTTGTGATTGGTATTTTTGAGCATGTAGTGTGGGGACCAGCGAGAAGAACGGGATGGATTCAACAGACTCCTCAATTCTCTCTCTCCCTTCTCTTGTTTTTTCATCTCTCTCAAGTCAGTCTGGAAACAGCTGTCATGTTTGACTGACAGGCTAACATACACTCGACATGGCCAGACTCTCTTGTGTGAAAGCCCTGTTCTCTCCCTTAGCCTGGCCAGAGCAGAGACACATGTCAAGAGAAAGCTTTTTCCATCTCTCTGTTCAAACTCATACCACACTGCCAAAAAGAGAGAGCGAGACAGATGCTTCACATCTCTTGCTTTGCCTTTAATCACAGTCAACGTCTGCCATTCCTTACAACTGCTTTCATGCTGTGGCTGGTCAAAGATACGTGAATGAGAAGTGCTAAACCAATTTAACAGACATTCTCATATGAAAGGAGACACAATGGTAGCTGTTTAGAGCAGTCATCAATACCATCCACAAAGACTACAATGAGGGGACAAACACCTCACTTCAAAAAGGACAACATGTTTATTAATCCTTGCTCTCTGTTACCGAGCTTTGCATCTTCGATGACAAAGCACAGTAATGATTTACGACAGCTGTATCTTTCTATCGCCATTGAGTGGTTGATGAGATGTCGTCATTGATGTAACACACTGTGAACACCTGAAAGAACCTCACAGGAAAAGACATGCTTTTACATCTTTGTCAATGTCTTGTATTTTACAAAACAGTGGTGTCTTTGAATGAATGTCGTTTTTCTGATATACTGATCAGAGGTCTTGATGTTTACTGAGGCTTAACACTAGAACGGCCACAACGGTCATTTTGACCGTTTTGAATTTTATATCTACAATAACTTTGTTGAAAAAAATAATAAAATCCTGCTGGTACCTGACTTTTCCTAAAATTGTCTGTATTTTCATTTAAAATGCTTTTCATATAAATTAAGTTACGTACACGTAAGGCAAAAAAAAAAAAAAATGAACATATTTACCTATTTCGGCCATAGACGGTCATATACCGCACTGAATTTTGCGGTATTTTTTTGTTAAATATCCCGCGGTTGACCGTGTTCTCTCTCAACTGTCAACAGAAAGGTCCGACCGGTCACCTCTGTAGCAGTGTTTGCTATATAATAATTTCTACATTAGTTGTTGATCAGAAATAAGCAAATAAAACCGGACTACAGTTACCTATAATACTTACGTTATCTATAGGCTATTTAGCCTATATATATATTGCAAGGCTAAAATGTCTAAAATGAATGAGCGAACGAGGAGGAACATGACTCGAACCATGGCCCTGGAGATGCTTCAGAACTTGACGAGTGATGATTCGGACGCAGGGGAACAATCGGAGGTGGAAAGTGACAGCGACGTTTCCTGGGTGCAAGTTAACATTTCCTCCTCATCAGAGAGTGATTCAGAGTCAGAGTCCACATCAAGAAAAAAGAGACGGCTGCTATCATCAGACACGGCGGATCCAGATGTTCCATTCATGTCGGATGATCCTGCTCAGCTGCCCTGTCCTGCGCTGTTTGTTTTGCTGCATGGGCTGTTCACTAGTTCTGCTAGTCCTATTATTATTATTAGCCTATTGACCGCTTCGCAAATCGTCACTATCTAACATTTTCGTCATAGTTTTTGTCATTCAAACCTAGTTTTTATTTAGTTATCGTCTCGTTTTCATCTTTGAAAAAATGTGGTTGACGAAAATAATTACTAAAATTATTCGTCAACACTGTTTTTAATCTAACGGTCAAAATGACCGTTTGTGGCCGTTCTAGTAGTTTTGGAATTCTGGCACTTCTAGTGTTAAACTGACACTGGAAATGACCAGAGTGGAGATCTTTTTATGATGTCAGATTGTAATAATGGAGCAATTGAGAGTGTATGTGTGGAGAGCACATATCATTAGGCTTTGGTCACTGCTGGAGTGGAGTTAGTGTTTATGTGGTGTGTTGTGTGTGGAAGATAAAGATGTCTTCGATGAGTTTTGGTGTGAAGCACTTGACCCCAGATTCCTATTTCTAGGGCTCAAATGTGCTTAACTGACTCCAAATCAGGAATGTATTCATTGTAGTGAATATCAAGCATAATCATTTGTTTTTTACAATTATTACAATAATTGAACAAAAAAAATCAACAAATCGACTCAACAAAAATTTCTCTCATCTGTCCCTTTTATGAGACATTTTTATTTCTGAATGAAAAAGTGCTCTAATTTAACATGATTTAATCATGTACATCAGTTCCCTTTCTTTGTCACTCTGAGTTACGTTTAATGACGATGAATGGGGTTTCGCTTAGAAAGGCTATCAACTTTGAGTATTACAAAACGAGCCAATGGCAAAGAAAGGCCAAGGGTCTGCGGAATTTGCACTTTCTGCTTATCTGTGCAGTAGTTTTCCAGTAAGTGTGTCTCCCTGTAACACAGTCTCATCCCAAAAAGTCATATAACTGACGTCTTGGGACGTTTTTTGACCATACGTCAATATCCGCCTTTTTAGGGCCCCCTTAAACGTCGGTAGATGGCGATCCCGGGACGTCATACAACTGACGCTTTACCTTTAACGTCAGTTAGGTGACGGGTTAAGTTTAGGCCTGGGGTAGAGTTAGGATCCCATAACCTCATCTACCGACGTTTAAGGGGGCCCTAAAAAGGCGAATATTGACGTATGGTCAAAAGACGTCCCAAAACGTCAGTTATATGACGTCTTGGGATGAGACCGGGTTGCTCCCTGGGTGCTTCAACACTGAGTTTCCTCATAAAAGAGCTTTCCCAACAGTTCTTGGTTAGCACGTCTTTAAGATGCCTCGCCCATGTACTTCTGGTTGTGGTAGACTCGTGTCCGACTCTGATGGGCATGAGCGCTAGTCAAGGGCATTGATCGTGCTCATGGATGACTCATGTTCTCTCTGTGGGAACATGACTATCGCGCCACTACAGTCAAGACTCACTGATCTCGCAAGAGTGAGAGTCCCCTCATCCACACCCTGATCTACTTACTCTAAATTAGTTAGTACTTTGGCTGGTGGCCAGGGTGACCTGATGGTGGTGGTGTGGAACAAAGGCGCAGTCCGTTCCCCGCACCTCCCCCTCCAGTGGCGGTGCCCATCCCGAGTGCTTGTGGCTGGACGATTGGTTTTTGGGTAGAACCCCAATACCTTTCTTCTCGAACGTGCATGATGAGATCTTGAAGTCCTGGAAGACTCCCGTGTCTTCTTGGGACCGCTCGCTGATCTCATCCGCAGCATAGTTGTGATTCAATTATGTCCTCAGAGTGCTTCTTCTCATGGCGAGCCTTAGCACCCATCCAAAGCCTGAAGATTTTCGTCTACGTTAGTGGCGAAGTCTTACAGAGGGACGGGACCGGTGGCTGCTTCTCTGCATGTTATGGCCACTCTGTAGGTCTACCAGGCCCAGATGCTCAGAGACATGCATGAGGGTAGGACAGACCCAGGGCTCTTTGATGAGCTGCGCGCCCCCACCGACCTTGCTTTCTGGGCGACAAAGCTCCCTGAGTTTGGTGATGTCCACAGCAGTGGTCCAGGAGAGACATCTCTGGTTGAACCTGGCGGACGTGAAGGATGCTGAGCGGTCTCGGCTGCTCGACACCCCCATGTCCCCAGCCGGCCTTTTCGGTGGTGTAGTAGAGGACTTTTTCCCTCTGCTTTGAACGCTCTGCTTGAAGGGGCGTGTCTAGCCCACTGCTGTGATTGGCTGACATTCTTGCATATTAAATAGCTACATATTACATGTAAAACTCTCTCGAATACTTTTACTACAGCTATTATACGTTTTTACGATTACAGCTATCGAGATTACCGAATCGTGAGAAGTTTTTGAAGTATGTAGATTCCCATCACATAAAATGTTGCTATGATGATCATTGAGCAGCAGAGGACAGTCTGTTGATCGCGAGAATGAAGATCTTATCATGGCAACACAGTTTCTGCACTTTCTCTAATGCTTCCATCAATGCAGACACGATGATGTACATACAGTAAGAGCTTCGTTGTGCAGTGTAACTTGCGTCTTTGATTTCATAACGAGTTGTCCAGATAAACTCGCCCTGTGTGGAAAGATTGTTCTTTGATCGCTTTCTTTATAATTTGTTCACAATTTAAATAAAATGATCTTCATCCTACTAAAAGAAACGATGTGAAGTTGATATTTTAGTCACTGGCTTGACTTACTGATGCTTAAACAGTATCGAACGATTTTGACAGAAAGATTAACTTACCTGTCTGAACTTGAACAATTAGGCTGCACATCAGAAATTGTTGCTTGGTAGCTCGATCGATTTATTTTCAGACGTTCATCAAGTTGAGGAAACAGTCGTCGGTGAAATGTTTGGATCATACAAAACTTTGGGAGTTGAGTCGGCGCATTTCCAGAGAAAATAAAATTAACCCATTGTTTCTTCAGGGGCTTGGATGAAGGAACTAAAATATACTTTTGTGTTCATTTGTATATCTGAACACTTAGCAACTGCCATGCTTCACTCATTTGCAAGCCATGATATCTCTCGAGGGAACAGTCACATCTCAAAGCTATTTCTCTAGGAAAAACTAAAATCGTGCCTGCGTGTTCGTACTTCCTGTTCCTAGCTCATTTTCTCATGGTCGAGCTAAATTCTCCGGGCGGGCAAAGCAGAGAAAGGGGAGGTAACCTTTCCTCCGTATGACATCATACGGGGGAGATTCAAGATCAGCTGAGCTGCAGAGAAGAGAAAAATATCCAAAGCTCGGTTTACACCGATTGAAAATTCTAGACACGAGGGGACCAAATACAGGCTAGGGGAACTCACATTACTCTTAAAAATCCTCAGAAAATGAAAATTTCATGTCAGGGGACCTTTAAACTCTTACAAGAAACCCTAACCGACAAAAACAAAAGCAAAATAAATAAGTACAATGCATTAAAATGCTTCAAACAAAAATACATTTGCTGAAGCAACCATGACTTTTAGCATGTTTCAACATGTTTCAACATGTTCAACAAGTCTTTGAGTTTCACAAGATTCCCGTGGACAAGTGCTCCACATCGCAATGCAATAGCAGGTGAGTACCGAGCAAGTTTACCTGATCAGAAATGTCATACACATGGAGCAGGTTATGTGATGCAAGCATCAAAATGTATTAGATTACAAATTATGCGCTATAGAAAACGTGTGTATTGAGGCCATAGTTTTGTGCAAGAACCACATAATAAGTCTTTATTAATTGATAATTTGCCTCGTAATCATGACTGTGTGCAGAGGGAAATTGTAGAAAGTTGGCTATAAGTACATTTTTAAAGTTTTGCGAAATTGTATTATAGAGGCAAGTTATGTATTGAGCCTAGTTTGCTTTTGACCTGCCTGAGAAAAATTTTCATGCCAATCTTCTGCATACTGCACTGTTCAATATACTGTATAGATGGCAGGATCTGATGAAAAAAAATAATAACGAGGAAAGTTAAAACCATGGAATCTACCAAGGTCATTTTCATATTAGTAACAGATACTCGCCTAGATTTATTTGCTCAATTAGGACTGCACCATATTCAGTTTATAGTCAGCACTTCAATAAACGGAAGTATTCAATTATTCAATTAAAGGTGCATTTCGCAACATTACATGTTAAAAATAGCCGTTTTCTAACCCATACATGCTCAAACAATCGCCTGATGGGCTGAATGAGCCCTTCTCTAAACACTGTGATCTCATCTATAATCCTGTACAGTAAAATAAATAAGAGGGATTCGGGCTCGAATTTGAGACTGGGCGTGACGTCATGCGCGTTCACGCTCGCCTGGCTAATATGTCTGGCAGGTTTGTGTATTCGCCGCCATTCTCCGTATCAGAGAAGACAACTCGAGCGACACAACTTTAGTCAACTTTCCACAAAAGTAGAAGATGGATTCAAAGGGGCTGTTTACACCTGGTCACTTCATGCGTTTTATGTGATCGGATAACTATTCGATCGTGAAAAGACCAGGTTGCCCTCCGAAACGCATTTGAGATAGATTTGAATCCGATCGCTCAAACCACTTGAGGACGTGGTCTGGGCCGCATTCCAGAAGAAACTGGACATGTGTAAATGCATCTGGTTGGTGAAACCAGGCTATATGTCATGTTATTTTAGTCATACTGTATATGACGACGCGCATCACCTCAGATGGTTTAAGGTGAGTAAATTATGGGATCATTTTCATTTTTCGGTGAACTAACCCTGTAGTATCAAAAAGACTTCTGAGAACTAATGTGTTCTTTGTTCCTTTGCTTTCATGAGTACTGAAATTGAACTTCGACAGTTGATGATTACATTTAAGAACACAAGGAAGAATTTCATCGCACGTCAAAAGAGAGGAACAAATCAAGGTTCCCTTTCGTAGTCACTTCGAGTTACGTCAGAAGTGACGGAGATTGCGAAACCCCCAATCTCCGTCACTTCTGACGTAACGTCTCCGTTCCCTACTCAGGGAACGAGGGTTACATACGTAACCGAGACGTTTATAACTAGGGCTATCAAACGATTAATCGCAATTAATCACATCCAAAATAATAGTTTGTGTTTACATAATGTGGGTGCATTGTGTATAATTATATATATATATATATATATATATAAATACACACACATGCTTGTATATATTTAAGAAATATTTTCATGTATATACTGTATATTTATTTATATATAATTTATATATATATATATATATAATTTTTCTTTCTTAAATATTCATGCATGTGTGTGTATTTATATATATATATATAAAATAATTATACACAATGCACCCACATATATTATGTAAACACAAACTTTTATTTTGGATGCGATTAATCGATTGACAGCCCTATTTATAATGGCAAAAAATTACTGAAAATTTTCATATGCGTATGCCAACAACTGAAGAGCGTATCACAATTCAGGAGTTCACACTTAAAAATAAGTCAGATAGAGTAAAAGGTATGAGTATTTAGCATGCTGTCCCCCGCTCAAAATGAGTGGAGTTGAGTTGAGTCACTCATTTTGAGCGGGGGACAGCATGAAAATGAGTTGTTTTAGAGCCACTGTTTTAGTCCTCCCTTCACAGTCTGCCATTGTTTGGTCTACCGTTGCATTACGTGTGTTTTGCATCTGCCTGTTCAAATAGTATTATTAAACTTTGTGTCCTGCGTGCACTGGTGACAGATAGATTATACTTGATAATTGCTGTTGACATGTTGATTGGATATCATTTGAATGTGCTCCTCTCAAACTTTGTTAATGACACAATATAGTTGTGGTTTAAGTATCGTCTTCATGGACTCTTAGGCTGGTCACACACTTGAAGATTTTAAGCCCAACTGATCAGGGGGCATGACCCATTTCAAAATGACTGTTTGTCCAAAAAATCCTTATTTTGTTTGAAGTCATTCCGATTTTTTTTATTTTTTTACTGCTCCCAAATGCATCGAGACACAATCCCAAATGGAGACTCTTGACTGAGCTGCCTCTTACGTGATATCGTTGATAGCCAGTGGAAGTGAGAAAGCTTCACCAACCGGATTTACAGCTGAAACTCGGCAGCCGCAAACATGAGTATTGAGTATTGAGAAATATAACCCATATTCTATTTTTCTCCTTTGTTTTTCTTCCCACAAAACAAAACTCATGGCAGGGGAACAAGCTGACAAAGTCGATCTTCAATTTGTTTTTCTTCTCAATTCATGCTTGATCTCGTGAGTGTCTGAAAGTTTTACTACAATCGACAGGTGTGGGGAAAATTATAATACTAAAAATCTGTTGAAACTGTCCTTATGTCTGTGATCTCCCACATTTTTAAAATCGTTTAAGATGTGAAAATCATTTTCATCATTCGCCCTGTATCATAAAGTTTCATTTCTGTTGTCATGCTTCTCTAAGCATATTTTAATTTGTTGTCAAAATTACTTATTCTTTGATTTCATTCACCTGCTCCTTGTTTAGATCATTAGTTTGCTGTGCATATCTTGCCCTCAATTCGCTCGAATCTTTTTCTTGGGTTGTTTGTGTCCAATGTGTACAAACTATTGGTGATAGTTAATCACAATATGCATTGATATTAATTTTTGTGTAAATGAGCAACTCCTTTGCCATAAATTATGTCACTGAAATAAAAATAAATAAATCAATTAGAGCATGAGAGCAGATGGGATGTTCAATCAAAGTATTGTAAATTAACTTTTATGTTCTGTTTTATAGATTAAACCCCTTGGAACCTGCTCATTCACTCCTTTCAGGTAACCCTTTTGTGGAATTATTCTCTTAGTCTCCTAATGTGCTGGTGAGTCATATGACCAGATGCCTTTAATCCACAGTCAAAAGTCATGATTTGAGTTCTTACAACCATTTATTCTCTCAGTCGGCTCTGCCTTTCATATCAAGCCATACTAGAACAACCAAGAGGGCATTGCTACGTGTTTTTTGGGACGTGGGAGAATTTGAGATGAATAAAAGATCTGTGAATTAAAGACCATCTGCTATGTGATTGTACTCTCATTCTTTTGAGTTGTGTAAAATAAAGACCTCCACTACCTTGCAGTGTTTGCTCATCTGCAGGACCAGGCCCTGCTCCACAAATTCAACACAACCGGACTTTGGCAGGGAGGACCTAATTTAGCTAAAGGGAATATATGCATCGAACAAAAGAGAAAATGGATGAAAAAAACATGCAATTATGTCCTTGATCAGGTTAAGCTTCCCTTTGCCAGTGCTCCAAACCACCAGCATTTGCGAATCAGCCTCCAAATGGGTGGCGTCTAGGAGCTGGGCCAGTCCTGAAAAGCATTCCCCCCTTCCCCACAGCTTTCACTGCCATCTCTACATTTCTCATTCCTCAGATCAGGGTCCAGGCCTCTCCACGCCTCCCCTCTCCCAATCCCTTGCTCCCTGTTCCAGATAATGGAGCACTCTGCCTCTGTTAGGCTGCCAAGGGCTGCAGCTCTGCCCGCTAGTAATGACCTGAGGGGATGCCGCGTGACAGGCCGGCTATAATAACGCCTCCAGCCACGGACAAAGCAGCCCCCAGGGCTCTATTTTTAAATACTTTATACTTTACAGCAGGGCTAAAAGTCATTTATTGTTTTGTAGGTCATGTCTATGGATGGGCAGTGGTGTGTGGGTAAGTACAGAGGGAGAGGCAGTGAAGACACATCCTAGTCACTCGAGGTGAGTGTTTGCATAAAAGGAGGAGCGCTTTCTTTTACAGGAACAGAAGGATTTAAATGCAGCAGGTTGAGCGGGTTCAGTCACAGCGTCACTGGAGGGAGTTGAGTTGTAAATGTGACTGTTCACGAAAGATGTTAAATTCATTAAACGACAGCGCTGTTGCACAAGGTCTTGCCCTTGAGTGTTCTGCAAGTCATTTGCAAAGATGGCTGTAAAGCAGAAACATGCAGAAAGTGTGTCGGAGGTGGTCGCTCTGTTCCCCTGCGGCACAGTGGTTTGTCTGTCAGCATTTTCACTCCTCAACCCCTCCAACAGAATCAGTTCAGCCCCCTTAGTGCCTTACATGATTAAGCAGGGCCATTTGACATGACTGATGGGTGCTTCCACCAAACTCTCTCCAAAATCCAAAACAGACGGGATGATGTTAAACGGAGAGGAGATCTTAGGGGGTATATATATTCATTGCTGAAAAATACAGAATTGCTGGTCATCAGCATAAGGTAAGTTTTGCTTGCTAGGACCAGCATGGGATTCCGGTGGACCATGTTTTGCATGCTTGGGATGCTGGTTTGCTGGTGGATCATTATGTTATCTTTTGGGTGTTGGTATGATCTAAGCAAGACCACAATAAAACTTGTGTGTGTACATATCACATTTCTTAGTGCCTGTTTATCATCAAATAAAGACAAGACAATTTTCCAATTAATTTGAATAAATTATTTGGAAAAGAAAAATTCACGTTGCAAGTTACGGGAACCTATTTACTGGTACAGTGCAAAATCCTCAGAGTAAAAGTTATTAAACTTTTTTTTTTTTTTTAAAGTCTTGCAGTTATTAAAATAAAGTAGATGCACTCTACAAGTGATGTTTGACCATTACTGATGACTCCTTAGTTTAACAAGCAGAATCAATGATAATAAGAGGAACAACAAGAATAGAAAAAAAAAAAAAATTAAGAGAAGAGCCTTAGATGAAATCAATGCAAAATAAATTATCTTCATTACCTTAGCATTACCATGTTTACTTATCATAAACTAGTATTTATTTTATATGGTAAATGTACAAAAGTTGTTGAAGTCTGTCTGAAGCCACCATTATGGTGAATAGTGTTCCTTTTAGTTGGACACTTGGTCACTGCTATTGGTTAAATTACTTATCTTTCAGCAAGTGGTGAAAGTTTTCACCAGTGGCTGCAATAAGATATTGGACGCAGACAAATGACTCAAAAGGAAACAGTCTTTCATATAACATACAGTAGCACACAGGAGATGAGACGATCACATAACTGAAGCCTTGGCCACATTAATACGTTTTCGTTTGAAAACACCAATATTTTCTCACCGTTATGGCCTTTCGACCACACTGAAACAATGTTTTTATTTATGAAAATGAAGCCTTTAAAAAACGCTCTCCAAAGTGGATCAATATGAAAACGCCATTTTCACGTAGTGTGGACTGTTAAAACGGATGTTTCTCTTACGAGAGGTTCTCTCGTATTGCGTGAGTTAGCTTATGCCATGGGAAAGATTCATCTTTTCAAGATAGTAGTAGAAGTAGTAGTGGCAGTAGACTTTTTTTACAGGAAAAACTTCATAATCTATTCAAAACGAATCAATGAAATTTAGCCTGTAACTGATCATGTTTATGATATATTAGCATGAATGTTAATTTACAGTTTGTTGCTAATACAACGAAATTTTTATTTCAACATATTTCAGTCTATTATACTCATCTCAGTAGGCTATAGCAATATAGTTTGGAAAAAGCTAAACTAGCGGATGTGTTCATTTAAAAATAACATGTTTTCTAATGTAAGTGCACGTGTGAATGAAAGGCACTGTACAGCTGTTGTAAACTATGGAACGCTCTATGCCGTTCATTCATTCATTCATTCATTCATTCATTCATTCATTCATTCATTCATTCAGACAAGCGATTCATATTAAAACAATCTTTTTGCAGTTTACAGACACTACTCTCTCTCTTTTCATACAGATTACGTAAACTGACAATATTTTATATATTACTTCATTTAAAAGAAGAGAATTCAAGCTTCATGCTTGTATGCCTGTATGGTTTTGTGACTGAGTATTCACTGAGTTACAGTTCATTTTTCGGACGTGTTTCAGAATGGACTTCACTGACAGAGAGAGCGCAGAACTCGCATCATGTTTATTTTTCTTTATTTGGCAAAACAACACTTTGTTTTTAATGTGAGTATCCACAAAAATAATAAATAAATAAATAATTAAATAAATAAAAATAGACACTTAACAGGATCTAATGATGTGCAACACTTATATGTAAGATTAAAATCAACTTAGTATTTTGAGTCTCTTTTGCACTGATAAGATAAAAAGGGAGCTTGTCACGCCGGCGCGATAGCCGATCCCAGGGAGTACATTTAGATGAATCGCATGTCATAGGATGATGCAGGAAAATACCAAATAAATGTAAAGATATAATTTATCTTAGCATTTATCTTAAAGGCCCCCTGAAATCAAAATTTAAGTTGTTTAGGATGAATATGTTAGCCTTAACATTATGAATAAGCCTGGTGTGTTCCAAAACAATGAATAAGCTGGTGTGTTCCGTATCAAATTTACATGATCAACCTCTCCTCTAATTTGCTTGGAAACTAATGTGGTGGGAACCAACATTTACAGGACCATGTCCTCTGGAATCGTCTCAAGCCGAGGACTTCTACATTCCGATAGGTTGCTGCCTGTGACAATGAGGAGGGGGCGAAGCAAAGAGAGAATCCAAATGCAAGCACTACTTTAATGACAATACAAACAGGTAATCCAGGGCAAACAAAGAAACTCAGGACAGGAACACTTGCTAAGTTGGAGATGTAGGAAGACCCAAGGAAGATCCATGCAGCAGAGTGTAGATGACAAAGGGAGAGCTAAGGGACAGAAAAGAACCAGCAAAGATGCAGGACCAAAGGACTGGCTGTCTTTGGTAGAGAAGGTAGACAATTGAGGCTGGGTGGGTCTAAAGTCCGTGGTCAGGGAAAGGCGATAGACCAAGCCCAGACGTACTGTAAATGTTTTTACCCTAAAAGCCCTAAATGGTCTAGGTCTAGGTTAAGGTATTTATAGAGTTTCTATCAATCTATCAAACTCTTTAAGATCACAAAACTCTGGACTGTTGATAGTACCATGGATATCACAGTCTACTTAAAGCCACACTGTGGAACTCTTCAACCTTTATAATATATTACCAAAACCCATTGAGATCGTACATCGAGTTGAATGACACGTCTGCCGTATCCTGAAGTTGTCTGTATTGCTTTTACTAGCACTTTGTAACTTCGGGTTTCGGGTAGGAACCTGAGCACAAAAAGAACTACAAATTTCGCCCGCTTAACGGCATACGTCACTTCCCCCACCACCCACAACTTCCTCAGATTCTGACGTTAGTGCTCAACTCGCGTTTTATTGCCGTCTGTATGTTTCGTCATGCCGAACAACAGCAACAAGGAAGAAGGCAACGGTTTTATCAGAGGAAACTAAAAAAAGAAAAGGGGAGAGTGACAAATTAAAAGCCAGGACGAGGATTAACATTGGTCCAGCTTTCGCTTCGCACGCTCAACTCGCGTTTGATTGCGGTCTGTATGTTTTCGTCATGGCCGAACAACAGTTACAAGAAAGAATGCAACGGTTTTATCAGTGGAAACTAAAAAAAGAAAAGGGGAGAGTGACAAATTAAAAGCCAGGACGAGGATTAACATTGGTCCAGCTTTCGCTTCCCTCGCTGGCGTGAGCTAAAAGACGAAGGGTGCCCAAAAACAGCCCACCTCAGTGCAGGGCTCGCACAAATAAAATCTCGTCAAATGTAACGTTACATTAAATGCAGTGAATGTGCCCACGACTCACAAACACTAACGTTACACCATGTCCCACGGTTTCTTTAATAATAAACCAACACACATACAGTTAGCTGTTTTCAGTGCAGTGAATGTGCCCGCTGTCCCGCACCCACGTTAACTCGCAGACATGATAAGCCCTACGGGGCTTACCCCGCTCGCTCTCTCTCAACAGACTGCTATAAGGGAATCGAGCGTGGCAAGGCTGCCCAGCCCACCTCAAACACTGCAAGTACACACAATCTAAAGACACGGGAGGCTGACCGGTTGACTGTTTATCGACTTTAATTTGCGACAGTGCTGCGGAGCTTGTGACCTCTTGGGAAGCTAGTTGTGAAAGTTACAGGTCGAGCGCCACTAGTGGCCAAAAGTTTCACAGTGTGGCTTTAAGGAGCTGGAGCTTTTTCGAATTTGGCTCTTAAACTCTGCAATAGACTTCCTGATCATTTTCGGGGCACCAGAAATTTCAAAGATTTCAGATGACAGCAATTCTGAATCGACACCAAAACTTTCAAATGTTATCCTATTATTGTATTATCCTTATATTGCAATCATTACAAGCACAAGTTGTAATGTTTGCCCAACTGGAAGTTAAATAACCACTCATACACTCATCTCTGGCTGATAACATAATACTTCCTAAATTTTAACACTAAATAAGCATTTTCATTTCTTTTTTAAACTATATGTATTGTGAAAAGTGCTACAAATGAACTTGTTCTAGTACGAATAGTATGATAGCATAGACCTTATTCAGAACAGCACCATGACAGATTTAAAAAGCAATGCTTTGGAGGATTGACTTAACATGTTTTCATTGGCATCCGCTGTAAAAAGGTGTATAAAACTCCGAGATCACTTATAATACATAGGCTGTGTCCGAAATTGCCCCCCTATACTCTTAAATAAGGAATTATTTGAGAGGACAGCCATTTATATTAGTGCCCAAAACCATATTGGACATTATTAAGTGTACTCATTCCATCCATCCATCCATTTTCCAAGTCGCTAGTTCAACATAATATCATACAAATAGTGAGTAAATTCCTTTTTAATTGATTTGGCCAATTGAATTGTTTAATTAGGCTTATTACATGCTAGTTTCCATGACAGAGTTCAAGATACATCTTTTCATTACTAGAGCTGCCAGTTTGCTAAGTTTCAAATGATTATTAAACAGCAAGCAACTATGAAAATGCCTTATAGGTGAGTTTAGCTTATGCTTGCCAAACTAGATTGTGATTTGCAGAATTAATTAAGAATTTAATATAGGCTATTATGTGAGGTCGTAAGTAATCAGACATATTTGTGTTTGTGTGTGTGGCCTGGTGTAGCCTACTTATGGGGACATTTGAAGAGTTCAGATGCAAAAGCCTCTAAATGCCATTTGAAATTTTCTTCTAAAATGATCATTTTTATCAAGCTTGTATATTGCCATTTAAGTTAAATTACTGAACTTAAATATACAAGCTTGATAAAAATGACCATTCTAGAAGAAAATTTCAAATGGCATTTAGAGGCTTTTGCATCTGAACTCTTCATTTGTTGGTCCTCATGAGGAAAACAGCTTATGAATCATACTAAGTAATTTTTTTTTGAAAGTGTAAAAATGCAGAACATTTTCTGTGATGGGTAGGTTTAGGGTTAGGGTTAATGTAAGGGGATAGAATAAACAGTTTGTACAGTATAAAAATCATTTCGCCTATATGGAAAGTTCCCAGAAAAGAAACAAAAACAATGTGAGTATGTGCATGCAGTAAGTCTGCAGAATGAGCTCAGCTGGTTAAAGAGAGTTAACAGAGAGCTCTTGGGAGTAAGGGACAGCGCTGAAAGAGTGCAGAATCATACTTCACCTCATTGATTTTTTCGATCGGTTTAAATAAGGAGCACTTTAGGCCAAGAGCTCACCACTGAGCCATCAGTCCTCTGCTGGGTTAACCGAGCACTACGCTGCCATGTTACAAGTAATTACAGCACACACACACACACCATCACACCAGCTGAGATGTGCTCTGCTATCCTATAATTACATCATAATCTCTTCTTTGTACATTTTCTAGAGTTTGGACACAAAGTGTCTTTAAAAGACTCACCCTTTTAAACTATAAAATTAAATTTAAGAAGCCTAATTTATCATAACAAGGAGTCAGGACATTTAATTAAAAAACTAGAAGCTCAAATATAATCAATTGGTGAATGGTTATTATATATTGTGCTAATATAATGAAATGTAATGAAAAAATGTGGTGTCATTTAAATCATCTACATTTTTTTTTAATAATTGTTACAATCCACTCACTTTATTGACAGCATATTCATCACATGTCATTTAGTAACAAATGACTTTCTAAAGCAAATATTGATTGGTACAACTCCATTGTCATACTGTTTACCTACCTGCCAATAAGCTATGCACCTTTGAGAGGCTCATCTGTATTGTACATATTTGTAGCACATCTGACATTTTGAGCATTCCATTATAATACATCTGACAAGTGTTGCCCCTGCTCCTTGCTGTGTGAAATATAGATTTTCTATGTTCTCCAGGATTCTTGTAATCCACACCTATTATCTTACACACTACATGGTTGCTATATAATAGAATAGATCATTATAAAGCATACACCAGCACACCTGTCTACATACAGAAGCCACACATGCCAAGGGAAAGAATAATACATCCTGTGGTTTAATACATGTGGATGTGTGGGCATGCATATTTGAAAATAAACTGGTTACTGGAACACTTTGTTTTGATGGTCCCCTTTAGACATTATCTTAAAAGACACCCTTCTGATAATAAGTAACTTTGCAAATATGTCAACTTATTCTACTAACCTAAACAGTCTACTAATAGTACTAATAAAAGTTAGTTGACATGTAGGTGCAACATTAGTTATTGTGAACAAAATGTCTAAAAGGGACCATCAAAATAAAGTGTAACCTAATTATATCCAATTGTCTAGTTAAGTCCAGTTTTTCCCACTTTTTATGTCTACTATTAAAGCATGAAATATCAGAATGGCTGTCAAGTAACCTACTTATCCAGATCGTGTAGATGCAAATAGCTCAAGCGAGCAACATTTGTTATACAGGGGTGAGAAATAAGGGATGTGACATGCACACACACGCTGCATAACAAAGTGAAGTAAATCACCAGAGTAACAGCAGCACAATGACCGGTTTGTGTTTTCACGTTGATTGAATGATAACAAAGAGCACGAGTTACAAGCATCTCCTCATTTAACGGCCCATTGGAGAGAGAGGGAGAGGGAGAGAAAAGGCAGGAACGAGTGGCAGGGCCTGGCGAACAGCTTGCCTCACCTCATTAAAAGCTTGTTGACGTCTTGTAAATTTTAGAGGAGCACGGGCTGGTAAAAATCAGCCACCAAACTTACTCATAAGGGAAGAGGAGAGATTTAGTCCCCGCCCATCAGGACCGAGCGATGGGCGAGAGGAAGAACAGCCATCTGAGGAGAAGAAAGAGATGCAAACAGAGACAGAGACAAAAAGAGAGATAGAGATGAGAGGGAAGCACCCAGACATACAGTACACAAGCCAACGATAAATAACAGACGTATAAATTGCCTCGTTTTCTTGTTTTGGGTGATGTCGATTTAGCTGCTAATTGGTGACAGAAACTGTCAAACGGGTGGCAGCTAGTGATTGCAGTGGCTTCTGTCAGGATTAGGTGAGAGGAAAAGGGAAAGAAATGCTTTTTATCTGAATAGAGAATGAGAGATATGCTGGCAGCTTCCTCCCATCTCCTCCCGTTGTCTCATATTTACCCAAAACACATTAAAAACACAAGGCAAGGAGAGCAAAAGAAACAATAAGCTTGGCATTATAGGCCCCAGTTCTCTCGCTGTCTCTCAAAATGATCAGTGTGTTTGTTTGTAGAATCTCTGTTTGTTTGCTTGCAGGAAGGAACTGAACACACAAACACCCGTGTTAACCTATTCAGAGTAAGAGAGCGAGAGATAAAGGCTGACTGACTGATCTCCCGGGGCCGTCTCCTCCAAACCCTGCCTTGACTCCCCCTCTGTCCTGGGGAATATTGAGATGAGCAGTAATTAGGCTTTGATACTCTGGCAAATGAACAGTAATTAGAGGCTGCGAGTGAGGCTCCTCTGTCTGAGCTGCTCATCCAATATTCACATCATTATTGAACATTAGGATTAGCTCTCTTCCATGCACAAATAGCATGGCACAAACACTGCCAGTGCAGATGGCAACGGGGGGTGGCCGCTGGTGACACTGGCGCATGTTTGCGAGGAACGTGTGGATATAAGTCAGATCTATGTAAGTATTGCGTGATACAGTATATCTAGAAGAGCGAGAGCGTGTGTGTGTGGGATGTAGAGATAGGTCACCCGTGTCTGGCCGTCTCTCAGAGGGGATTTTCTGGTTATTAGAGCAGCGCCAGATCATGGGCCAATTATACAGAAAACTGTCAGTCAAGATTGTGTGGCTACGTGATTAGAGCAAAAGGACAAAATCAGGTGAGGAGTGCGAATCTATCCGGGGCAGCTTTGATTTGCTAATGAGGGGAAGAGGGGATAGGACTGGGGCCACCATCCCCAGCTGTAGCCCCACTCGCCTGCCTTCATTTTCGCTCTGACCTTCTTAGCGGATGCTGCTTTTGATGCAGGAGGGAGACAAAGGCAGGGGAAAGCTAGAGAACAGTGGATGACTCTCTCTCTGGGAGCGACGGGACCCCGGCCCTCAACGGTGAATGTGCCACAGGTCACAGTCCGTAAATGAGACCAATGCACCCTGCTAGCACAGAGAGGGCCAACAGCAATCAAAGTCAAGGTCCGCTCTATTACTGCACGGGCCAAAGGCTCCTTAATTAGCCTTAATAGCTTTAAACACACTAATTCCATGCACTGCCCCCTCACGTATTGCAAAAACACACCCACGAGTGGAGAGGAGGAGTTTAAAGGACAAGAGGAAGGAGGAACGGCGCATCGGCCCTCTTCTCCCAGAATACTTCAGGCCCAGACTAGTCCTCACATTTAAAAAAAAAAAAAGAAAAAAAGGAAGAGCTGACGGTGGATCCTAATTTAGCGGCTACTGTTCGTGGGGGCTGACACAGAGAGGCGTGGTGAGGGGTCTTTGTCAGCTCAGCCTGGCAGCGGTGGCACAGTCCGTGGGGCGGTTGAGGTTTTGGAGGAGAAGAGGATGGTGCAAGTGGAGACAGGGTGCGCGGCAGCCCTGCAGAAGCAAACGGCAGGGGCCTGTAATGAATAGGATGGGGGGACGGGAAGAGGGATGACAGCTCTGGCAGCTGATGCATGAGCTCCATGCTAATTCCTCAGCCTGGCCATGATGGATCCTGAAATCTTGACCAGACGTCCCATTAGCCCCTGTCCATGACAGCCCCAATAAAGATATTATCAAAATCCACTGAAACCTTTGAGGGAAGGCTATGGGGCTGTGGCAGAGGGGCAGAGAGCAGGGTCAAAGCCAGAGAGTCTCATCTCCCAAGGAAAGTTATTGATGAGTTAACCTCTTGGGCGCGGGTTAGTGGTGATGGATATATTGGGACTGGAGAACCACACAAGATAATGAGACGAGCAGTGAATCACTGTCCCACCCCTGTTAAAAATAGAATCCACTGTATGTCCTGCAAATAGAGTTGTGTTTTGTTTCGGCAGCAGAGATTATTCATGAACAGCGGCCCGTGAAAGAGAAGTATGTGCGTATGCTGATGAGCACGCGTCTTGAAGACAGGAAGTAGTTGCTCAGCTCAGCGAACCTGTGAATGCTTCGGCATGACCCTCATTTCAATGCGCCGCTCTAATTCGGATGCAAAGTCTGGTATCCTTAGTTACCACAGGACCCAGTCCAGGTGTGTTTACCATGAATCTTTTATCTTCCGCAGCACATCAGGCTAATATTTTTGACAAGCGGCACAGGGGATATAAATGACCCAGGCTTCGGACAAATAGGAAAACTGGTGCCTTGGCGTGCGGCGTCGGAGCGAGGGCGTTGGGAAAGCCGCACGATTCCCGTGGTTGACAAATAGGCTGGGGAGAGCCGGGTAGGAAACGGAGAGAGAGGTTACAGTGACAGACAAGGAGCACAATTATCACACCATGATGAAAGAGCGGCGGCCGGCGAGCTCCACACCGTTAATTACACTCCTTTTTCCACAGGACTCTAATGTGAGGAAAAACACGCAATGACAAGTGTGTAAAAGAGCAAGCAGTAAATTACTGTCAGGAAAAATAAACGGAGGAGCGTGCGGCCTGCTCAATGATTTACGGGGGCAATTAGTCACCGCCCCACGGAGATGCTGAGGACAGCAGCGGAGCGAGAGTGTCAGAGAGAGAAAGCAGAGGAGGAGGGGTGGATGGAGAAAGAGAGAGCGAAAGAATGATTGTGTGCATGAGGAAGATAGAGAGGTGCACTTCAGCCGCTGCCGAGAAAAGACAAGGAAGGAGAAAGTAAGAGGAAACACTCAGGCTATTATGAATGACCTTCTGGATGCTAGCAGAACCTTATGTGCCCCTGATGTGCTATTTCTGTTCAGTCGCCCGCTGACATACTGTAGTCCTGGGCCACGGACACACGTGCCCCTGCCTAACGTTCTACAATTAAATCTGCTTACTTACCTGAAACACAGGACAGCTCAACAGAACTGCTTAAAGTACTGCATAAGTGAATTTAATGCAGACAAAAGTGAAACAAATGTGATGGCAGAATTTTTAAATAGCCGTGCTCCATCTGAGGGAGGCCAACACCTGCGTCAGTAAAATAGGACAATAAACTACCGACTGCCATGCACACTTACTAGAAGTTTCCCAAATCTAAGTGCTAACAGAAACAATCGGATCTTTGTGGAAGCAATGCATGCTGTCATCGGGGCAGATTTACAGTAGGACATGAATGGTCTTTAATCACTAAATGTTTGAAATGAACAGCCCCACATGCAGACGCACTTTAATGGGCCTTAATCGACTTTAAAAGTGACACCACAACGTCTCTGCAGATCAAAGCCGTTTCCTCTTCCACTGATGACGGCTGATTTCCTTTCTTGTGTTTGTAAACAGAGATTTCTTACAACGAGGTCTCGGTTTCCAAAGACACATGTCCCTCACTTTTTTTTTTTTTTTTTCATTCGTAACATGATGCACATCGGCTTTTATCCCATATTAAACACATGCCGTACGTTTAACAAATTAAGGCCGCTGGGAATATTCCCAGCCGCTGCTGAGCATTATGACATTAAATCGCTTAAGACAGATTGTGTCATTCCATTTTTGTTAATTTCACCCATTCTGATTGAGTGAGCAAGTCAAGACTGTGTTTCTTTCAGAACAATGTGCTGCAGAAAGTGATAGAGACAGGCCTCAATACGATACAGTCAGTTTGGGTCATC
Organism: Pimephales promelas; assembly: GCF_016745375.1. The sequence continues at coordinate 2,318,214 of NW_024121421.1, forward strand.
GCTTACAGATAACTGATGAAATAAAATCCCTTGTCAAGCGGGAAACGAACTGAAGACAGAAAGCTGTGCAACAGAGACGTCTGTACTAATTAGTCATGCTGATTGGAGGATGTCAGGTAAATCGGATGGCTTAAAAGTGATACATAATCCCTGTACAGTTAGCAACTACATGAATCTGGAGCCTTTATACAGCTTTGGGGAAGCTACTGCAACACTGTAGCTTTTTGGAGCAACAAGCTAAGCTTTGAAGTTTAAATTACAGCTACACTACCAGCTAACAAAAAAAGTATCAATGAAACAACTTAACAGGTAAAAATTATTAAAATTCTCTATATTATAATTTAACCCAAAAAAAATATATACATATTTTGTGAATGAATATTGAATAAAGGTACAGTGAAAATATAAATTAGCAAAAAAAGGAAAATAAATTGAAAAGAGTAAAGAAAGGGATTGTTTAAACATTTGAAGAGTTCAGATGCTAAAGCATCTAAGAGTGCCATTTGAAATTTTCTTCTAGAATGATAATTTTTATCAAGCTTGTATATTTAAGTTCAGTGATTTCACTTAAATGGCAATGACAATTACCTATTAATTGTTATTTAAGTGAAATTACTGAACTTAAATATACAAGTTTGATAAAAATCATCATTAAAGAAGAACATTTCAAATGGCATTTAGAGGCTTTTGCATCTGAACTCTTCATTTAAAAGCTATAATAAAAATGTCTAAAATAATGTCACGCTATTTGATCTATGCTGTATAAAAATGTTACAAAAGTCTCTACTTTTATAATACCTATGGTATATGTTTTTTTTCATGCTCTTATTATAGAATTAATCAGAAGTTCCTTGTCCTGTGTGTGACAGACCCTCACCCTGGACCTTCTGTGTGTCAGCCTCTTTCTGAAACTGTCAGCTTTGCTTTACCAGGAGAAAAGAGAAAACAGCTGGTGATGAGTCGTAGTTTGATGGGCGAAGAAGCCCTGGCAATCAAAGCTGAAAAACTATGGCAGCGTTTTACCTTCAGCCTGCACTAGCTCTGGTCAAGGGCATCTTTCTTTGTGCATGACGCAAGTCGATGCATCTTTGTCACAGGTGCATCTAATTTTTATCCTTTAAACTCTTCCTTTCCCCCGCTTCTGTCCCCTTGGCCATCGAAAATGATGGTTGTAGTGATATTTTTCTGCTCATACATTTTCTAAGTCATCTCACAGTAAGCTGTCAGCCTGCACAAGGTTTATACAGTGACATTTACAATCAATAGCCATTTTCAAAAGGCTAACGTTTTTCATGTCATGGCATGTCTTTGCCTTCCAGTGGAATGACCTGTCAGGCCAAGTCTGTGATGTATTTACACCGAAGCTTTTTGGATTATTTCACCATTTTCTGTCTATTATTTTGACTAGTGCATAATATCTTTCCCATCACATGTTCTTTGTTTTGTTCTTTCTGATTTTAATATTTAGGTCCAGTATTGTGAGTAAAATTCTAGACAATGTAACACAAAATTGATCCCATTGACATTGAATTATATTTCGTGTTCCACAGACATTCAGTCATTCAGGTTTGTGACAGAATTTTCATATTTTGGTGAACTAAACCACCAAATGTTAATGTTAATTACAATCCTCGACCTAAACATTAAAATTAGAGTGAAATAACCAAACGAAAGAATATAATTAACAGATGATGGGACAGAAGTATTCAAAATAATACACAGACAATCATTGAATTCAGAATTATTGGCAAATCTTTCAGAAGCTCCTTGGCTTTAATAGGCACAATCAAATTCAGTATCTTACATGTCCAGGGCATGTGGTTATCTAAGATGTCCTGCAATGATTTAGTCTGACTAAACATTATCTGACTACACCAGACGTGGAAATGAATTAAATCACTATTTCACCTCCTTGCATGTTTCCATCCTTCAAGGTCTCATTTTCCAATACAAAACTACTTGTTATTTAGCCCGTGAAAGTAAGAGGACCATGTTAATTGTTAATTCCCTGTTGAAATATTCATCGTTCCATGCAGACCTGTAATGCTTCAACAACTCCCTCATTTGATGTCAAGTGCTGGTCGTGGAAGGTGTCTTTGACTTTATATGCCTGTTTCCATGCATAATGCCTGTGATAAATTTTACATGTGCACTACACGCTTTATATATGCACATTCTGTTGTAATGATATTCATGTGATGGAGGGTGATGGGTAACTTATATAGAGCTTGTTAGAATTATAAGTTAAAACAGCATCTTTGACAGGAACAGGAACTTTGCTCGGGGTTACTGGTTTAATTTTCTGTATTATGGTAAGCTTTTGAGGATCAGTTTTTATATCCTATAATTAAAAATTGATTGAACAGAACATACAGAAAATATTTATCTTCCAACTCTAAAATTTGATTGTAGCTGTATTCAAAGTGAAAACACAGAAAAAAAAAACTTAAAACCAAACATTATCGTAATTACTATATTAATAATAGTTAGTAATAAAAGTGATATGTTGCAACTGTAAACGATCTGCATTCAGTTTTTTATATACTTTATTATAGAGTTGATTATACTCCTACTACTCCTACTACACTATTATGACTACTAATACTACTACTACTACTACTAATAAATGCAATTATTTATTTAACAAGAGTGTCTTTCATCTGTAGTTTTAAAGAGCAATACGCCTCGGGAGACTGTATGTTACATTGAATTTACCACGGCTTTTTTATGGCATATTTCTTTAGTTAAGATTTACAGTAAATTAAGATTTTAATTTAGTGATAATTTGACAAGTGGTCATTATTCAACCAATAATCTTTTTCAGCAGTAAAACTACGTATTTCTAAGTATTTCCAGGGTCATATTTAGTCACCTCAGCCAGCCATGCCATAAAACCACCGAACAGGGGAGAGATAGACACACACAGTATGTGTGTGTGTGTGTGTGTGTGTGTGTAGGGAAGGAGCTATGAATCAACCTGTGTAATAGGGGGAAGGCCAAATGTAATAAATAATACAATAACAAGCCAAACTAATGAGCCGTTGCCAAGGTGAATTTCACAGAATAGTCCCCCTGTACAAAACCCCACTAATAATCCAAGGGAGCCAGCGGATGATAAAGCGGCGCCATAAGGCAACACCTGCACAATTAAAGTAGAGGATTCTTTCCCAGCGTTACATTAATTTCTGCCTTTTGTAAAGGCCCAATGAGCACGCTAATAATCTAGTCTACTTGACTCCGTGTCTAGCCAAAACAGGGTGTCTAATTAGGTAAAGGTAATTAATTAGAGATAAACGGAGCTAATCAAGAGCCGTTAGCGCTCTGTCTGTCTCGTCATTAAGACACGCAGGCTTATTCCTCTCTCATTGGCTGCTTCAGCAGCTCTTTAGATATTGCCTAGAAAATTTAGATTTTAACTTTATCAGAATTCACGCAAGAACATTACTGCATGCACACAGAGATGAGATCTCTAAAATATATATATATATATATATATATATATATATACAGCCCATTCTCACCCCCAAGGCGTCACTTAACTGACGCCTTGGGAAGCATTTGGACATGCTTCAATATCTGACGCTTTAGGCGCCCTTTAGCGTCAGTTAGATGACGCCCTAGGATGGCGTGTACCCTACCCCCACACCTAAACCTAACCGCGTCCTCTAACTGACGCTTTCCTTTAGCGTCAGTTAGATGACGCCGTAGGATCACGTCATGTAAGTGACGCTAAAGGGCGCCTAAAACGTCAAATATTGAAGCATGGTCAAAGGTGACGCCTTGGGGTGAGAATGCGTTGATATATATGAAGAGTTCAGATGCAAAAGCCTCTAAGTGCCATTTGAAATTTTCTTCTATAATGATCATTTTTATCAAGCTTGTATATTTAAGTTCAGTGATTTCACTTAAAAGGCAATGATAATTACCTATTAATTGTTATTTAAGTGAAATTACTGAACTTAAATATACAAGTTTGACAAAAATCATCATTAAAGAAGAAAATTTCAAATGGCATTTAGAGGCTTTTGCATCTGAACTCTTCATATATATATATATATATATATATATATATATATATAAAAAAAAAAGTTTAAATGGTGCCACCAGTTCTTGTTAATTGCAACTGTCTCATTCAACAGATCCGGGCAGCATTTTGATGGCAGGATTCATTTGAGTGTCATCAGTCACTTCATTACCAAAAATCTGTTAACATGATTTTGATGATATGATGATAAAAGCTAGCTTAGCGGACCCTTGCGTTTCCTCTCACCATTAATTGGTGGAGTAGAGCGCTCTGATTGTGCTGATGGTGAGGGAAGTAGTGTGATGTTTAACACAGCATCACATTAGCGAAAATGAATAAAAATAACATGTATATGAATTTGCGTATTACCTCTCACCCCCTCCTCGGGGAAAATGTATCAGGACTTGTGCTTCGAAAATAACGGCTTGCTTCTCTGAGAGTCTCGTCAACGTTTCAGCTCTAATTATGAAAAGTGGAGCACTAAGCAGAAGCCAGAACTCACTTGAGACAAATCTCGAGCAGAGACTAAGTTCAAACAGGAAGGCCTCTACTCTGATGCGCATGTACCCATCATGTCCAATTGTCTATGATTAAAATCCCACTCTCTGCTATGGCTGGGACGAAATTATAGAAGTTACACTTTAATGGTAAGCCTAATGGATGTTGACTCTGCATGCGAAGGGAAGCGCGACAAACGGAAGCAGAGGAAAATGGAAATAAGATGCAAGACATTTTTAAAAAGTGCTAGATCTTGAAAAGGCTTGGTGAGAAGGATTTTTTTTTTCCAGCCTGTGAATTGTGGGACATTTGAGTTTAGGAATATTTTAGGGATTGTTATTACCCCACCCCCCTCGTCCTCATACACGAGGGACTCGTCTCCTACAAGGAGGCAGGCCGCTCCCTCGACACGCATCATTAGAGGGTTTTTTACAAGCGACAAGCAGGCTATTTGGCTGTCATTGGGATTGTTTGAAGAGAATATGTTTATCTGCCGTTTACTCAAGGGGGGCTGGCATCACAGAGAAAGGCAAGCAGATAACCATGAGCACTTGACACCACATTTATGCATTTGTCAATATTAAGGATAATAGGTGGGGACTGCTGGATTTAAATTGGCATCTCGCTGCACCGTGCCATCACAAATATCACTAGACCTTTGACCTTTACTGTAACGTACTAGATGACCACAGAGTTCGTCTCTGCCATCACTGCTAGTTGCTAAGCTAAAGTATTTACACAACACAATATATAATTAGTCCATTATGTGTTATATCTTTTAGTTCCAGTTATAAATTGATGAATTATCACCGAAGTCAACAGAATATGTCCAGATGAACAATACATTTTCCATGTCATATTAGTTATTTGAGCAGTGATTTTTAACGTCATATTTCTGTTTCCTTTTTTTTTCTTCTTAAGCATATTTTAGTATGAAAAAAATTTGATAAAATAAGTTATGTATCTATTCATTCAAGAGTTGTTCTCGATGCAAAGAAAGAATTTCATTAACCGAAGCTTCATTTCAGTGTTTCATTTAATTTGTGTTTAAGCTAGTGTATAAATCATGAAAAGTAGTTTAAAGTCTAAACTTTACAAGATAACTTAAATAGTCCCCAAATATAAGAAGCTAACAAATACACACAAATAAATATAAAGAAAGAATAGCAAAGAAAGCACGCTGGAATGCTAAAGAACGTATTGGTAATGTTCAGTTTGTTTGAAAAAAGTATATAAAAAAGTGAGTTTTGTGTGTGTGTGTGTGTGTGTGTGTGCGCGCGAGCTTGGACATGATAGACTGTCAGACAAGAAACGAGGGACGATAATACGGCCATCACCGACCCAAAGTGTAGGGTGTGTGACTGCTAGAATGTGTGCGGCATTTCCAATTGAAATGAGACAGAACGGAGGCATACAGATCCTCATTATCCTATTTCCCTCAGGGGGAGCGAAGGCAGCCTTTCAGTCAGAGGAAGACAAGAAGAAAATGCTCTCTCTCTCTCTCTCTCTCTCTCTCCTTGACATGAATATTTGTTGGGGGAGGAGCACAGCAGATGAAAACTACATCAAATTACAGTTAACAAACAAACAAATCGTGTGGCAGTGCTGGCTGAGCAGTGTAGCTAACCCTCTGAATCTGGGTTCCGTTTAGAGCTGTATTCACCAGGGGGGAAATGTGCCCAATACGAGATACAGGTCACATCACATTTCCCAGCGGAGCCCTGACAGTGAGGGAACAGGCCGCACATCACACGGACACGTCCTGTAGTATCGACTTCAGAGCGGCTGATTGCGCCAGCACCCGCCGGCGCTGTTTAGGTAGTTTGACTACATCAAGCTCCTCTTCTCCATGCCTCTTACTGGTGCGATTAGAGAGGGGAGAAGATGAAAGGTGCTTGGTGTATTTTTAAAATTGTTGATTTTCCCCTCTAATGATAGCTGGTGCAATTAAGCATTGGCTTCAGGCTCTCTGTGTCCTTGTGTGAAAAATCTCAATTATATATGTGTGAGAGTGAGAGTGTGAGCGTTTGTGTATGAATACGAGCGCAGGGTTTTCTAGCATGTGGATGCATGTGTGTTTTCTGGAGATTGAGTGTGGCATGTGTTCATGTATGTTGGTTTTCAAGCTTGAAAATGGTTGTGTTTATGTCACATTCAGCATGTCTAACTTACTGTCATGTTTCATTTGTTCGATTCAGACCTACTACAGACATGTAGACTTACAGTTGGGATGGCTTATCTTAGATTTCATTTTTCATATCTTCACCTGTATTATTGAGGGAACTAGGCCGATTACTGTACGTATTTCGCGAAAGACATCATACATGAAAGTCTGTAAATATGTTTGTGACCGCATACAAAGCATGAATTTGGATTAAAAGAATTATGTTGTTCTGTATTAAAAGTTTATCTATTCAATGTTATTTTATTTGACAAAATTCAATCACATTTAATATACATTTAAGTGCTGTCAAATTAGCGATCTCAATCGATTAAAGCAATTATCAAATTAATCACAATTTGTTCTGTAATTAGGTGTAATTGCACCTAACATTAAAGCTTGTAATTTATTTTTATATTGTAGTAATTTCCCATTTAGTCCCCAAATGTAGAAACACCATAAAGGCAATAGCCTATATTGTTAATATTTGTTTGATGGCTTCTTCTTATGAAAGAGGCCAGTATCACAGATACCAATATTGCTACTGATGCCCCCCCCCCCCTCAATTTTAACCATTATAGCCATTCATTATTTCAGTAAAAGCTATTAATTTTAACATGTATTAGACTTTAAAAAAAAGTCCTTTTTAAAGTCCTCCTGTGGTGAAAATCATGTTTTTAATGTTGTTTATGTTCATGTGTGGACAACAAGACAAACCATGTGTAAATTCACAAGTCAACACCATTGCTGAGTATTAAAACTGCAGTGATCTAAACACAGTCTCAAAAACGAGGTTTAAAATGTACTTGGTTACCTAATGTAACCTTGGTTCTTTCTAGAAGAGGGAACGAGTAATGCGTAAGTTGCTTATGGTACGGTTAAAGTCATCTTTTCTTGACATCTGAAGCCAAAAACTGATCCTTAATTTTGTATTTATTGTCAACACAGTGCAGAAGACAGCAGACCATTGCAGACTGAGTAAGTGTGCTCATTGGCTGTCTTGCGGCAAATGCAGTAGACTATCGGTGAGCCCAGCATGACGTCATGCCCAGTGAGGGCACTTTGCACCCTTTATGTGTCACAGCCCACCAAGTGGGAGTGGCCAAAGTATATAAAAGAGGGGGTCAACAGGTTGAACTCTGGTTTTCATTGACTGAAGAGAATAAGCTTGTGGCACAAGCAAGACAGGTTACGCAATACTCGTTTCCTCTTCTAGAGAGAACCGATGTTACATTAGGTAACCAAGTGCATTCTCTTATGGGAGATTCTCTCGTATTGCGTAAGTTGCGCCATGGGAACGTAAAGGCATGTACGAGGTCCTGGGTTCAATCCCCAGCATCTCCAAGCAATGTTGATCTTTCCATCACTTGCTTTGCTTGTTTCTTAAACCTCAGTGATAGAGCACATGCTTCGCATGTTTTAGGTCCTGGGTTCAATCCCAATTATCTCCAAGCAATGTTGATCTTTCCAACACTTGCTTTGCTTGTTTCTTTAACTAAGTGGTACAGCAAATCCTTGGCATGTCTTAGGTCGTGGGTTCAATCCTCAGCATCTCCAAGCAATGTTGATCTTTCCAACACTTGCTTTGCTTGTTTCTTAAACCTCAATGCTAGAGCGTATGCTTCGGAACTTTCCAATACTTGCTTTGTTTGTGTCTTGAACCTCAAAATCACATTTCTATGCATTCCAGCTTTGACCTTAATAAACGGTAAATTTTGATTTAAAGGCACATCTAGGTAAGTAACAGAACAAACTTATCTTCAAGAGGGGATGTAGCTCAATGGTAGAGCGCATGCTTTGCATGTATGAGGTCCTGGGTTCAATCCCCAGCATCTCCAAGCAATGTTGATCTTTCCAACACTTGCTTTACTTGTTTTTAAACTCAGTGGTAGAGCAAATCCTTGGTCAACGCCGTGCGCGCCAAGCATCCGCTGCATGAAAACCGGGGAGACCCTTGGAACAGATATGCAGAACAATGGCGGCCAGTAACGCGGGCCAGCACATGTAAAAGACACTTGATATGAGCACAGGGCATCACCACATGTATAGACTTAGAGTAAAGGCGTCCAGCAATGTTTCTTTACCCAACACAGTTCACAAGCACACAACAGAGCAAAGTTTTTCTGGGTTATGTAAAGCGAAAAAAATTGTTTTGCGCAGCTGTTTTAGGGAAATAGTTGGCCAGCAACACGGGCCTGCACATGCATACTGACGCGTCACAAGGAAACGCGGACAAACTCAGCCGACTACATGCGGCGAGGCTCACCTCGCAGAGATGAGAGTGTCTGCACATTACATCTAGGCAGAACATACACATCCTTTTAGACTGACAAAAGTCTCACCTGCAAGACTCTGACTGGGCACAGAGGTTACCATTGCCCTCACTTTCGAATAGCCACAACGTATACTTTGAGCGTGAAAGGGGACCTGCCCTTGTCCAACAGCTCTTGGAGGAAGGAAAGAACCCATGGCACCTCACCAGTGCATGGGTCCAGGCCTTTACCAGTGCACCATTCGGAGAACACTGACCATTTAGTTGTATAGAGCCGTCTTGTAGAAGGAGCTCTAGTCTGTGAGATTCTTGTTCATGACCCCTTCTGGCAATGCAACAGGTATCTGTTGATTATCCATTCATGCAGAGACCAACACTCTGGATGGGGATGCCGCACCGATCCACCAGCCTGAAAGAGGAGATCTCTCCTCACCGGGATTGGACATGGGGCTATGTGTGACAGCCCCACCAGTTCTGGGAACCAGGTCTGGTTTTCCCATCGCAGGGCTATGAGAAAGACTGAGTGGCCCATTTCCCTAATCCTTGTGATTACCAGTGAGATCGGGGGAAAAGCGTACAGCGGGCAGCTGGGCCAGGTTTGGGCCAACGCATCCTCGTTCTTTGAAAAGAACCTTGGGCAATGAGCGTTGTCTTTCGACACAAATAGGTCAACCTCTATTCTGCCAAAAAGGCACCATAGTGACTGGACCGTTTGTGGCTGTAAGGACAATATTGTCCCTGGACAGTCTGTCCTGGGCGATGTTCTCGTGGCCCAGTAGGTTGAAAAAGCGTCATTGCAAGTGAATGAGAGAAAATAATTATTTTCTGATCCCGTTTGCATTGTGCCATGAATGTGATGTTGTCTGTGAATTTTTTTTATATAATTTCTCATGTAGCAAGTTTGACAGTATATTGTATGATTCTTTGGCTAGCAGTTGTGGAATAGACATAACGAGAAAGACTACACATGGCATGTGTGACGTCACCGCATAACACACATTTCCCCTCCACAAATCACGGTTTTCACCACGCTCAAGTTTGTCCTCTCCCTGAAAGAATGCGGTGAAGACACATGCATGTTTAGCGGGATCCGTGTGCTAGTGGTGGTGACGTATATCAAACACGTCGAAAGCAGTGAAGAGTTGTAGTCCACAAAGTGCTCTCACACAAAGTCTAACCGTATGGAAATTCTACCCGCTAAATAGTAGTATTCTTTACACGAAAAATTATATAAAAAATTCACAGACAACTTATGTTCGCATTCATTGCAAAATTCAAATGGGATCAGAAAATAATTATTTTCTCTCATTCACTTGCATTGATGATTTTTCAACCTAGAGGCCCAGCGGGGTTAGCGGAAGGGGCGGGACTTACCAGCTCTATATACAAGAGTGTGTGTCGGCAGCTTCTCAAGATCCAGCGATGCGGTGAGCTTTGCTGAAGAGATGAAAATCAGAGTTCAGCCTGTTGAACCCCTCTTTTATATACGTTGGCCACTACCACTTGGCAGGCTGTGACACGTAGAGGGCGCGAACCGCCCTCACTTGGCGTGACGTCACGTTGGGCTCACCGATAGGCTGATGCATTTGCCGCTGGACAGCCAATGAGCACACATACTCAGTCTGCTATGGTCTGCTGCACTGCGTTGACAATATATACAAAATTCAGGATAATTTTTTTGCCTTCAGATCTTGAGAAAAGATGACTTTACCCGTAGCGTAAGCAACTCGTGCAATACGAGATAACCTTTTTTAAGAGAACTACCTCAATCCTGTCAGCGTGTCAGTAGGCTTTAGCAAATCATTAACTATGCTCTGAAGGAGGGCGAGTCAAGAGAAGCCAAGTTATACAGGTATATTTGAACATTAGCAACATTAGTTGTTTGATAATATAGCCAAGCAAAAGATGAATCATATATTACCGCCATGTCTCTGATGTTTTAAAGAGCAATACAATTTTGCAGCGTTTACCTCAGTAAGTTGGCGAGTGAATCTCAGGGCTCATGTGAGTGAGTGGAGGCGGGGCTATTAAGCATATTCATGGTTCCGGGTACACTAAGTGGAGTTACATTCAAGTTAATTTAAAGCATGACTTTTTTTTCCTGTAAAACAAATACTTTATGTAAGCCATTTTGGTAATGAAAGAAGAGTTTTAAGAGATCAAATTTTTGACAGGGGACTTATATTATTGAAGTGAACTTAAAACAATCTTTACATAAACCCATTATAATAACTGTCACATTTTCCTGTGCCCTTCAATACATCAGGGCTCAGATTATTCTAGTTGGCCAATCAGAGAAGTTCAGATGTTTATTTGCCCTGTCAAAAAGCACAAACAAGTTATTGCTTTTGTTGTTTTGGACCCATGTAACCTTGTAAACAGCTTTAAATTTTGAATGAAATAGCTACAAAAGGGATTTTCTCTTTTTCTTTTGGTCTTTGATTATCCTTAATGACAAACAGGTTTATTAGGCTGATCCACATGATGCGAATCTGACACACATCCCATTTTCTCACACCTCTGAAAAAAACTGGCATTTTGGCATAATCTTGTGTGTTTTTGTCTGTTCAAGCGCTGTCTGAAGCGGCTTTCTGTGCACACAAGTGTGTCTGTGTGTCACACAGACAGGAGATTCACAGATGTGTGACCAGTAGAAGATTGACACGTCACGGCATGACCTTTTGGCTGAATTAAAAGAACGATATTTTACAGTTTGAGTGTATTAATATTTGTTATGTGTAGAATTCATGTTTATAAAAAAAGACACTGCAGAGCATGACGTCATATCATGACCGTTGCAATGTGCGAAGAAATTTCATAATCATAATGCCATAGAATGCCGTATGCTATTTTGGCGTGGGCTATTTAATTATCTTTATTTTTTTATCCTTCAATCCACTAGATGGCACAAAAATTCAGCTCATCACATTCTTAACAACCACTTTTGATGATAGTAGGTAGAAATTTGGCTGAAATTTGGTTCATTTCACAAAATTTAGATTTTGTTCTAATTTTATATTCAATTTTAAGAAATGTCCATTGTTGTCTGTTGAAAAAGGAAAGTAAGACTTGAGGAAATTGAGAGCAGTTTAAGGAAAGTCACTGAGTTAAGTATTTGTAACAGAGCATTTTATTTACTTTGTTAGCATCATGAACACTCATTACTTGTGCCAGGCTCTTTCAGCAAGCATTCCATCACCCCTTGACTTCAGCCCTGTGAAATCCGCTGCAATTTTGCAAGCATGTAACTTGGTTTGGTAGAGAATCAAAAGAGAGAGAAAAAAAAGTGTTTTTTAACAGAGGCTGTGAGGAGGGAATTGAGACGAACACTTTTTATTTTCCTGTTTGATGCACCCTCCATACCTCAGGGCACAGTTCTGAAAAATCTGGCGTGAACTTTCGGCACTTAAATGCTAAAACGTGACTGATTTGGGATGATAATAGGCGCCTAATAGGACTGGATCCCCAGCAATGGCTTCCAGTGCTGTTTCCTTCTGACTTAATGAAATGTGAGCAGACAGTTGGAAGGAGGGTGAAAAGACAGAGGAAGAGAGAGAGAGAGAGAGAGAGAGAGTGAGAAAAATAGCGCAAGGCATGATCCTCCTTGCCGGCAGAGAGGGGAACAGATCTTACAGCTCCCCTTTTGTTTGGGAGGAGGGTTGATGTCCAGGAGAGAGTGGCAGGTCAATACCAATAAGAGAAAGAGTCCAACACAATACACATTCACTTGGTGCAATATAAACAGAAGGAAAATCTATCCACTTACAGCTTCAAGCATTATTGCTTCAAAATGTTTAGTAGTAAACCTAACATAATATCTTCCTTCACAAAATAAAGCAGGTATTAATTGTGCATTTTATTTTTTTGCCACTGCAGGAGTAATTACACTGTAATAAACAGTACATAGTTAATTAACAGGAATAACATGACACTTTTAATAGAGGGAACACATGTAATTTAAGACACTTTAGCATAGAAAAGTCGGTTTCCATCCAATGAAAACCCCATATAGATGAGCCGAGTCTCATCTGGACTTCTGATAAATGGAAAGTAAACAGGGGTGGGGATGCTGTGAGTGCAATTGTTAAGACGAATCTGCCTGTCATGGTGTCCAGGTCAACTGAATGTGTTCTTTAAACTTGACCGTCGTTGTAAATCACCTCATCAACACAAGCAGGTGTCCTGCGGGGTTCTGTCACACACTGACAGAGCATTCGTTAAGAAGTTTAATTAGTTGTGTTTCTTGAATCCAGAGATGGCTTGTGAAAAGAAGTCTTATTTCTTTTAATCTATCCTCTCTGTTGTGCCAAGGGTGCTGTGGTGTGCAATACATACGTGTTAAAGGATAGATCGAGAGAAGGAGAGGGAGAGAGAGCAAGAGAGCAAAGCAAAAACTGTGAATGGACCTAAATTACAATGTAATACTTGTCCTAACTTCAATAACAAGTCATTAGCAAACTGTCAGATAGTTTCATTTATTTGTTATTATGGGGCCCACAGCGAAAATCACAGAGCTGGGAATGTATGCTGACTGCAATTAGACTGCAAGAAAGAATGCACAAAACATCCTTTAACGGCACTTTGTCGAGAAATTGAGAAGTGAGCAACGTTTTAACGCCTCTGTGCATCGTTTTCATGCCTTGTTTCTGGTGTAATTTGCAATAATGGTGTTTGCATCATCAGCATCCTTATTATCATATCATGAACCATGGGAGAGCGTGTAATCAGGTTGATGTGTTTTAGAGGCACTTTCTCCTCCATGTCTCACAGGCAGGGATAAAACACAGCAGGTCCTCCCTCCGAAAGAGCCGGAAAGCGCCGGCAGTGTCGCACGAGCTTGCATTATTATTATCATTTCTGATGCGTTTAATAGCCCCTGTTTTAGCTTTGAAGACAATCTTTTGGGAATATTGAATCAGAGCATTATTTTCTGCCCTGGATTCCTTGCGCAGACAAAACTCTGTTAATTAGCCCCATACCTATAAGCAGATTCTTCCTCTTCCTTCTGCCTTCATGATATTATTAACCGTGACTCCTTCACCCCCCTCTTTTCTACTCTACCCGTGTTGTTTTGTAATCAGAATACCCCATTGGCACTCATGTTTTTTGCATGCATGATTGGGCTGTGCATTTTTCACCCAACATCCTCTGCTCCCATTAGAGCCGAGGCCCGAGGAAGCCCCTGTAAGTGGCTTCTTCCGTTAGCATGGCGTGTGGAAAAGACCCCTAGTATCCTCTAGACTACTCTAATGCTCTGTGCCGTTCAGAGCCTCTTCAGAGTCGGTTCCTACTTATGAGGAGTTCAAAGTCCTTGTTAAACCCAACTGCCCCACAGTAAAACGGGCCAGGGACCCTTTAGAATGCATTTCAGAAATCAATAAGCCCTCCCTAAGGATCTCTCTCTCTCTCTCTCTCTTTCTGTAACATCTCTAGGCTTGTCACAGAGGCTGTTGTAATGCAGAATAAATTCCTTAAAGAATAGACGGAGATAACCGCGAGCAAGACAGAATGCAGCGAGAAGATGTTTTACACAGCCAAAGGGGCAATGCCAGGTACTCCCCACCAACCCAGAAGGATGTTATTCACAAACAATATGCTAAACTCGTCACAAGGGATTTCGATTGTGTAGGAAGAATGGCTAGGGATAGAAGTTCAAAAACTGACAACGTTTAAAAGCACATTTTGTCTCTGCTTTTTCTTCAACTTGGAGACAAGGGTACCGGTTTCAGTCGGGTTTTAAAGGTAAATGTTGTTCGGGCTTGTGTGTTTTTGTTTCAGGGCTAGAAGGAAGATGCTGTGTAGTATTCATGAGAAATGATTTACTCTTTGGGAGACCTACTGTAAAGAATGAAACAATAATTCTTCAAATGCTCTCGGTAAGCGATAGATATCACTCTCATACACTTTTGCAAACTCTCGAGAGCAACACTAAAGTTATTAAATGCACAGCAGAGAGACAGCTTAACTTTATGTGACGGTTGGGGCATAATGTGCTGCAAAGCTGTGGTCAGATTTTGGCCTGGGGCTGTTCAGGGTGCGTACAAAACTGAAACACTCCTCATTCAGTCAGACACAGAGCAGAGAGAGAGCAGGGGGGTAGAGACAGGAGATGAGGGAAGAGAAAGAGCTGTGTGTTGTGAAGAGATGGCATTTATGATAGGAGAGGGCTGCTTGATGTGGCACTGTGGATCTGTAACAGCATTGTAAAGCCTGCTGACAGGCTGTTGTAGTTGCGTACTGATCACAGGCAGTAAAACTATGCAGATGGTGGCAGATGATCAGTGCTCTGTGAGCAGAATATAAATATGGCTGCCATCAGAGAGAACAAACTCCCCTTAGACAAACACAACATTGATGCAGCAGCATCGGCTCGCACCGGCACTGCTGCTTTAAAGCTTGTTTTTAAAGGAATTTGTCTGGGTTCAATACAATTTAAACTTAACATTTTGAGCATAATGTTGAAAATTAATGAATGAACATCCATTTCTTTTTAAAAAACAAAAATCAAGGTTACAGTGATGCACTTACAAAATGGGGTTTTTGGAAAAAAAAAGTTTTTGAAGGAATGTTATGTAAGGGATAACGTACATCCAGCTGGTTGTTATCTCAGAATAAACGCCCGAGGACGCAAAGCTCTATATATGAAACAAGAGAGAGCGAGTCCGCTATACTGAATGGCAAATAACTGTACACAAAATATTGATTTGACTGAGTTTCGATATTTTATTAGCTCACCAAATGCAAAACTTCCTCGAAGAAAAAACGTTCTTAGCAACATACTGTATAGCGCTGCTGACTTGTTAGTAGTGTTATCTGTTTTCAGCGGTTGTTTTCTGGGTATAACATACGGCTGGATGGCCCAATTGAGCAATCAGAATCAAGTATTCCACAGAGCCATGTAAATTATTTTTTAAAAAGCACTTATGTTAAAACTTGTATATTATTTTATTTGTCATCTTGGAGTTTTGGTTGTTACATAGTCCTTATAACAAAGTAAAATTGGATACATAACACACAAACTAAACTAAAATCATGTTGACATATATTGTGTCTTGTGGCTTGGTAAAACAGTGAGTGTTTTAACTTTTACAGAGTGGCCCCATTCACTTTCAATAAGTGTCTCACTGTAACCCAGATTTTTTTTTCTTTTTTCTTTCAAATTAGTAGGGTTATTTTATGAATGACTTGATTAATTCATTCATATTACGCCTGCTTTGTATTTTGAACTTGATGTGAGCTCAGGGACCTTATATGTACTGAACCTGCTGAGTTTTTACTGAGACACTTCAGATTAAGTAGCCCCCCTCCCTGCCTCAGTCCCAACTGGGGATGCTGCCTTCTGCTCTTTAAAAACCAGCATTACTAATTGGCAAACACTATAAACCGAGCCTTCCAATGCAGGCTCTTATCCATGAATAGCATACGTTTCAAGCTTTCATCTTGACAGTGATAAAACAAATTCACATCATTCTCAACCTACACTAGACATACAAATAATTAGATAGCAGGTCCATATTGTATTATGGATTGAAATGGTGTAGAGACAAATTAATGTGACAGCAAGTAGTTACATCTCAACCACCGCCATGAAGAGAGAAAAAAACACTACAAGGTGGCTGCTGGCTATGTCTCTGTTGTGTAATTAATGTAGCATTAAATTCTCCCATTAAGGTGACAGATGGCATTGTACATGAGTTTGCAGTGCCATCTTTGCAGGCAATGAGAGGGGATTTAAAAAAGATGGCTTGGTATGAATCATAATAAATAATGTAAACATGCATTTTTGTGTCCCCTGTTGTATGCTTTTTTTTTACTGGTTTAGCTGGAGTTCTGGATGTTTAAAATAATATTCCACCCAAACTGAATAATATAGTTTCTGCCAAACTGTCGTATATGCATTTGCTAGAAGTAATCATCAGCATATTGTGAAGTGTGATGTAAGCATGTTGTAAAACATTTAAAGTGAAGTGACTCCTCTATCCACAACATGTTTACATCAAGTGTGAACTCATAAACCCACATGTGATAGTTGGCTGGAAGCAATGGTTTAGTTTAAAAAAAGTTCAAAATATTAAAATTTTTCTTAAAGGGTAAATTATTTTTTTTTCTCTAAAAATGCTAAATCCACTTTTTAAATCCATAAATCAATACAGATTTTTAGTGGTAAGATTAGACTGTAGTCATTTATATTTTTAGTGTGCTTGTTTTGACGAGAAATAATCGACTTTCACATATAACACAATACAGTTACATACAATTGCAATACGTCCATATGAAGACGTTGTTCTGCAGGTTCGTCGTCTTCTTTTTCAACGCGCTCGCTCTGACTCGAACATGTAAGGTTTGATGGACAAATCTTCCATTGTTCATATTTTGTTAACATGTGAATAAAGATGTTCTGAGATGCTATATAATCGTATATCTATAATCAAACTACAAAAATGGCCGAATGGGGGGGGTTGAACCGTGTGTCAACTCAGCAACCTTGAGAGCGGGTGGGGTATGACCAAGGGGGTAATCCATCGACTGGAAGTTGAAGCCTCGCGGGAGCTGCCATCTTGTAGCAGAACTTCACTTGTGTTAGCATTCCCATTGACTCCCATTCATTTTGGTGTCACATTGACAGCGAATAACTTTACATCTGAGGCGTTTGAAGACCCCATTTGTCCTTTATTTATTTCTAAAGAAACATGACAATGTATAAAAACCTCCATTACCTTGTAGCTTATGTTATGGCCCCATAGAAGCAGTTTTAGCGAAAGGAGGCTAACGATTGTGTCATACCCACGCGACTATCTGTCGCACAGTAGAGAGATTACGGTATGGACAGGAGAAGAAGCTCGCGCGCAATCGGGTAAATGTGGAGGCAAAATGACAAAATAATTAATCAGAATACCTAGCAAAATTGTCTCCTTCTCTTAGCTCATGGACAGCTCCTATTCACACTCTCCGCCTCTGCAAGTTTCAGAAGGGAATGATTCATATTTCTCATGCCACAGCCACTAGAAGACAGACGGGTTGCTCTCGTCACATCTACGTCGTCAAGCTCTGTTTGGCGAGCAAGCAAAGACACCTGAGCTGCTTGAAGCGAGTACATGGGAGGACACTGGCTCCACTCGGAGATTGTAGAATCTGGCGAATGTGTTGGGTGTCGGCCAGCCTGCAGCTCTGCAGATTTCTGTTAGCAAGGCACCATGCTCTAGAGCCCAAGAGGATGCCACACTCCGTGTGGAGTGAGCAGTCACACCAAGTGGGCACAGTCGACCTTGCTGCTGGTATGCCAAAGCAATGGCGTCCACAATCCAGTGAGACAGCCTTTGCTTGGAGAGAGCCTTTCCATTCAGCTTCCCACCATAAAAGACAAAGAGCTGGTCTGAGGTCCTGAAACATTGCATTTTGTCTACATAGGTGTGGAGAGCACGTACTGGACAGAGCAATGCCTAGGCTGGGTTTGCCTCCTCTAGGGGCAGCCCTTGCAGGTTCACCAACTGATCCCGGACGGGAGTGGTGGGAACCTTGGGCACATATCCAGGCCGGGGTCTCAGTATCATGTGAGAATAGGCCAAAGGGTCAAAGGGAGCACTCTGCACGGCAGTTAGAACCACTGAGAGGTCCCAAGAGGGAACGAGAGGAGGGCGAGGAGGATTCAGTCTCCTTGCTCCTCTCAGGAACCTGATGATCAGGTTGTGCTTTCCCACGGACTTACCCTCAACTGCGTCATAATGTGCGGCGATAGCGATGTGCAAAAACATAAACTTTCAGGGTGGAGGGAGAGAGCCTTCACTCCAACTCCTCTTGCAGGAAGAAAAGCATGACAATGATCGGGCATTTCTAGGGGTCTTCTCGGTGAGAAGAGCACCAGGAGACGAAGAGATTCATCTCCTGGAGATTCGTCACACGTTGAAGTGTAGGCGTGTCTCGTGAATGACACTCTAGCGGAAGTGATGGTAGCCACCCATGTCAATATCAAACGCATATTAAAGATGTCTGACCACACATGTGGACATCACCTGACCCATGGAGGATGCGGTCACCTTCGTCGCTCGTAGAGCAAGGTCGGTGACGGCAGGCAGCTCATGGATGAGCCCTGAATCAGCCCTACCCTCATGCATGTCATTGAGCACCCAGAAGGATTGCATTAACATGCAGTGAGGCGACAGCATGCCCTGCAGCTCTAGGTCTTTGCCACCGGAGTAGACATAAAACCTACTGGCATTGAAGGGATGATTAGGGAGGGATGATTAGGGTCGCCACGCCAGGTGGAGGCGCTGTGGGGACAGAGATATGTTGCCACAGAACACTCCACGGGGGAACACTCTTACAGTCGCGAAAAGTCAAAGGAGACTCCCACAATCTCATGACCTCTTCATACACGTCTGGGTAGAAAGGATTTGGGTTCGCCTCCCCCAAAAACCAATCATCAGGCTTAAGTGCTCGGGACATGGATGGTTCCACACAAGCCCTGTACTCGCGGCGGCCCGGGAAAGCATAGCTGTCAACTCTGAATCAGACTTGTTATGCTAGTGCACCCGATGATGGCTGCACAGACGAGCCATCATCTCCAGAGGACTCCAGCTCAGCTTGTGATGTGGCGATATACATGATTTAATCAGTCGGGGGGCCGAATGAGATCGCGGGCCTGCCAGCTTGTGGGTTGCAATGTGAAAGACGGGGTGTGGGCCGAGGATATTTCACAGGTTTACCAAATGGAAGCTGCTCGTCTGGAAGATTCTTGAAGATAATCAGAGAATGGGCTGCAGGAGTGAAGAGAACTTCTTGGCTCCAAAGCAAAAATATATCTGGATATTGGCGTCGTTCTCCTTTTATTATAGAGAGTTACACCATGCAAATTCCGCAGACCCATGGCATTTCCTTGACATTGGCTCATTTATTTCTTTCAAAGATGAGAGGCTTCTAAGCGAACCCCATTCGTCATCATCCGACGTAACTCAGAGTGACAACGGAAGGGAACAGTGTTTTCTGCAGCTGCTTTATAACTGATTTGAACTCATTTCATATTATTGAACCAAACTGAATCAATGCTGAACTGACTTCAGCTGAACAAAACCAGCAACACTTGTGAAATGGAGAGATCAAAATAATCAGAAAATTGAGCTGAAAATATGATACTCTTTATTTTGCCAATGCCTTTTGGCGCACAGGCCTTCCTCATGGCTAAATTATTCAGCTGAAAAATGACTATTTTCTTTTTTAGAGCTGTGTTACATCATCATTAGTCATTATTTTTCTGTTTATCACTATACTGCTTTGAAACAATCTGTATTGTATATAGAGCTATATAAATAAAGTTGCCTTGCCTTGACTGTACTGCTGTGTTCACTTTGTGTGCTTTTTTAAGTTTCAGCTTTAGAGATCCCATATACTTGCATTAAATGGACTCATTATATATGTTATATTAAAAATGTTAGTACATAGTAGTGAAAGACCCTTAAAGGGGTACTTCACCGCTGAAAAAAATAAAAAATAAAAAAAAAAACGTTTGCCAAATAGGTAGCAAAACGTCAATACCTATAATGCACTGGGCTGCCAGTCTACTTTAGATACACTTGACCACATTCAAATAATTCCTTGTTTTACTAGGAACTACTTCTTAGCAAACTTTTAGTCATAATGGTATTGACTATTGCTCCTGTCAAAAAAAGTTCCTTTTTTATCTCACACACACCTATTGTGTCTCATTGATTCATCCACTGGATCACTGTCATGTTCACACTGGGATCTTCATAGGTCCACTTGCGTTATATGGACTAATACACTTGCATTATAAGACTGTCTTTAAAGGTTTACTCACTCTCCCAGTTTAAATCTAAATTAAAGACACATCTCTTTAACCAAGCATTCACATAATATATTTCATAACCTTATACTCCAGTTCAGATCAATTGCACATGATTAGCTTTGCTTAATGTTATGAACAGCAGCTACCTAATTATTTTCCATTTACTTTTCTGTTTTATCTCGGGGATGCCCATCCTGGGTTAACTAGAGAGTACGTCAGTTCCAGTTTTGATCCAGCCTCTTATGAGCACTTCAGATGCCCCAAAACCTGTGAAGAGAGATCACTAATTCCTGTGAGGACTTAAGATAAAACAATCTCTGAATCAGCATCCCCCAATGCTATATTTTTCTATATCCAAATCATTTGTTAACAAAAATGTATTATGAGCTACTGTTTCTGTTTTCTCACAAGTCTTACAGATCCAAAACTTTTGAACGGGAGTGTATATATCGTCACAGGGGTTATTTTAATTTTTTGGTGGAGTATCCTTTTATGTCTCATTGTGCTTGTGGTGGACAGAGCCAAGGATGCCCTTTGACCTCTGAGCTTTGATTGAAGCAAGTTTAATTGGATGGCCACTGCTTTGACTAATTAGCGCCTTGTTAATGCTCACTGCCCTTCGGCTTGTTTGGGGCACTGTCTGTCTGCATGGGGGTCTAGCAAGGCTCTTCAAGAGAAGGCAGTGCTCATGGGTGAGCCTGGTAGGTCATGCTACTGTACATAACAGCCCTGCTCCAGTAAAAACCTCCAAGCACAGGCCAAGGACCCCTTGAGATGGTCACCATCCTTGGGAAGTCAAGACAGGAGCTCCTTTCTTGTCCCCAGATGATATCATCAGTCTGTGGATTACAGAGCTTTGCTGAGGGCTCTGACATCACAAAAAACTGTTGATTTTATGTGAGGGCCAGAGTGTAGCTGCTAATTAATGAACTCAGTGTCCTCTCCTTATCTTGTTCACTGACCTGGCTACAATTATGTTTTCTTTATATCCTGTTGATACTTGGCAACCCTAACAGCCTCCACCACTGAATGAAAGAGCCATTGCTGGGACTGCCAACAGCAGCCATTTTTATTGGGTCAGGTCATGTTTAAGCTATTGGTCAGGTTGGTAGGGGAGGGAAGAGGTGGGAGTTGATTAAAAACCTTCATTAATGATGGTAGCAGACCTTTGTCATTAATCTGAGCAGTGGTTGGTGGCCAGCTCTGGTGGCAGAGTGATTGATGTAGGCTGTACACTTTCACACAGAGTGGCTGCTTGTAGATCACACTGAGAACATGTGATTGCTGTGGAGAATGTCTCCTCCTCACCGTCCACTAAAACAACAGCTGTACACATGCACAATGATGAGCCATGCAGGATGGCATAAGACATTATGTGTTCGACATCGGCTCAGGCTGGATGTAACCGTGCTGGGGGGAGGAGTCGCAAATGGAGACGTGAAGTTGGACACTTTCTGGTTCCTTTAGTGACCGCTCACGTGGTGTTTGCATACTTCACCACAGCTGAAGTTTAATAAATGCCATTTTTGCCAAATAAACAGATATTTCAGACACATTTTTCATTCAATAATTTACTGCTTCATACAGCATCTGTTTGAACAAGAATAAAGTTCAAAATAAGCCCATATAAATGAAGATGGGTCAACGTTTGTTAATCACTTTTATTTTGATAAACATGACACAATATAGCATCACGACTACATGAAAAGACTGTTAATTGTTAGAAAAAAAAACTGATTTGTGAGCTTTAGTGAAACTAAAGGTGTGAGAATAAACACAAAACAAATGTGATTGTCGTCATGTGGTGAATCCATTGAATCGTGGAACATCTGTGACGTCAGAGATTGTGCAGCTGCTCTGAGTTCTCCGGCTACTCTCAAATCGCTCTTGCGATACTTTGATGGCATGTGTCACAGTCACGTGGCGTCAGCGCTGTATCAAGTCGGACAAAATTTCGAATTTTTCGAAAATTTTTGATCGGTCTTCGCAGAGCTACTTGAAGCCGAACACAGCTTCAGAATGTGTGAGACCTTTAGGCCTTTTTTAGGCCAAATAAATTTGTTCTAAAGCAACTGGATTTATTGCTTGTTCAATTTAGTTAAGCCAATGTCCAAGGAATTCTTGAACATTTTGTAACAATCAGCGTGTGTAATCAATTTAAATTTTGTTTCTGAATTCCATTTGAATTTGAGCAACACAAACAATTCTACAACTTTCAATTGTTGAATTAATATTCTAATAAAATATGCTTATTTTATGTATTTCTTGTTGAGAAATAAACAATTTTTAAATGATACTATGTTGTAAATGTAATATAAAGTAATATATTTAATGCTGAATTAAAACCCCAATCTCATTAAATGAGTTTCTGTAGTGCACATAGTATTTATAGTGCAATTTATATGTGAAAATGATTTTTTACTTGCATATGACGTGCACGCTTTCATTTGTGATTTACATTCAAGATACACATTTGATCAGTTCAGGAACTCCCTGGGAATCAAAGCTATGGCATTGCTAAAGCCTTTTTCAAAGGCTTGAGCTACAGGAATGCTTGCATTCGTTGCATCTTACATTTAACTCCTTCTAACAAGACTAAGGCTTCAAAATGTGTGACAAAGTTTAAATTAATTTCTGTTTGCTGAAACTTCATTACATTGTCACTGATCCATTAATTTGCTTTTAAAACCATTTTAAAAATTTTTAATTTTTAAAATTTGCTTTTACAAATAATGTCAATTACTAGATTTATTATTGCATCAAGTAAAGATGAAAGGCTACTTTAGCTGTATATTGATTAAATAAACACTTGACCCCATTGTCGGATGATAATGAATTGAACGTTTTTAAATATCTTCATTGTTGAATTCGGGTAGGTAGGAAGGTCATTGTGTGGAGTGAATCATGTCTCCCACATCTGCTGTCTCCTGGTGTCCATGTCTTCTTTCCTTTCAACTCCCTCCACTGCAAGTTTGGTGTAAGAAAGAGATAAGTGCTTCTCCTGAGATGACCCTCTGAGCCTAAATTGCCTTTCACTTCTGGGTCAGATTGTCCAGAATGTGCATGTTTAAGACCTTATCATTAATCACACATAGACAGTAAATTAACTACATCTGAGCCACAGATCTCAGACCTGTGAAGTTGTCGCTGCAAAATAAAACATGGTATAAAGCCACTCTTGAATTAGAACAAGCTTCTTGTTTTGTTTTTTTTTCACATTAGTTGTATCATAATTATTCAAACCAAATTAACATGTTGAATTGAAAAATGGAATATGGTACAACGTCTGTCAGTGAGAATGGGTCCCTGTGGCTGCAATAGAAATGTCAGGATGTACTGAGGGGTCACTAGGTTCACTAGGGCTTTTCACTCCAGGTTGACCTTGGACCAGACAGATTTATCCTCTGTCAGGTCTGTGTTTGAGAGGGGGACTCCAACAAACCACTTTTTGGCTGTAGGACAACCTCATAGCAGGTGCATGCTTGCGACGTTCTCCCTTTGTTCTCCGACATGTTTGTTTCAAACATCTTAACGTCTCTTTATAGCTCTCTTTCTTCTCTCTTTTTCTCTCACTCAATTTTGTTACACATTTCTTTTCTCTGTTGTCACATAGCAAATAATGCTCTTGGCTATAAGAGTGAGGTGCGGACATGAGGGGATAATCTTTTTTAACACTCTGTCGAAGGAAAGCAAATTAAAAAACAAGTCTACCCATTTGCACGCATAATCACAGCAAATTGCCCATAGCTCATTTGTGTATTGTTTGTCGGGTAAGATCGAGCCGATTCTACTCGTTTGACAGCTTAGTTAGCAGTTGATAGAGCTGTGAAATATCACACTCTCCATAACCATGGACTTGTTTTCAATTTGGAAACCACATCCACAGTTCTGCATTACAAGTTTTTCAAAAAGCAGACACAGTGTTTATTCGATTGCACCAAAACAGTCATCAGAAAGATTTTTTTTTTTTTTAATTAAAAAACTGGCAGAATTTTTGTATTTTATTTCTCCTACTTTGCTTCACGCATAATATTTTCAAACAATATTTTATTCTAAACCATTTCAGATGTTTTACCCTGCCGTCTTTCACTACAACCCCCCTTTTTTATCCTCACCTCGAATGTGCATGTGTGTGTAAACTGAGGGTTGACATGAGTTAATTATTGATTAAACATGAGGGAGGCACATAAAAACAGTGAGGTCTTCCCTCAGGACCAACCAAAACTCACAGGGGCAGCCGCATGCTACACTGCCACATCATTTTCCCAAGAGCCTGTGCCCCGATGAGACCACTGGCTCGGTAATGAGTTGTTTGCAGACCTCAAGAACACAGTGATGATGACCTGTGACCTCCAAGCACATTGTCTGGGGAGTATGAGGTAAGGGAGAGACAACAGAGGGAGAGCAGAGAGAAAACAGGAGGTGGGAGAGTAGTGTTTTAGCTCAAGTGTTTTCTTGTTGGTGGTGCCTTGGCTCTCGTGTTAAACCCCTGTGGCCTGGAGAGCTGTAAGGATAACATGGTGCTTTGTCTTTGAGCTTGGATCGATTCGCCACTTGATAAAATGCATCCAGTTTTTGTTGATAAACTGTAACTCTGTCATTGCTTGTTTGTATGGCGGACCCGTTCGCACACCGGAACTCAAGGACAGACGCTGGCACATCGATGCACAACATGCGCGCGCACACACACACACTAATGGCTATGATTAATGTTCTGTATCTCTGAGAAAAATAAACCAGTTTCTCCCGTGTGTCGCACAAAGGTGCTAAAGGAGAAACAGTTTATCATCCGTGTCACGCGCATGTTCAGTTTGATCCCTCTGTGAGAAACATTCTGTAATTATTTTACTGTGAAATTCCCAGAAATATGGATTTGTGCCCACATACTAATCCTGGATCCCCCCTCAACAGAATATTTACAAAGTTTGAACATATGCAAGACAGCACGCATCATTATTGATGATGTTTTCTTGGCTAACAGGCGGTAAAAATAAACAGATAAAAGCTGAGATGGCGGAATGTAAACACATGCTGCCTCGTGCTCCGTAAAATTCCTCGCAGATGGAGCAAGCGTTTCCGTGAGGATGTCCATGGCGTGCAGACAGGTCTGCGTCGTTCATAATAATCACAGTGACAATCTGACTGAGAAGAGATCTCTGTTCGCATCCTAGGATGCCAGTATTCCAGGCTGGCACCACTGTGCCCAGTGAGGGAAAGAGCCCATCTAATTAATCCTCCTGGTTCCATGTCATGTGATTAAATTAAAGAAGCCCCCCCCTCATGGGCTCGCCCTGCTACAAACACTTCCAATAATCATCTGTTTTGCTTTCCTATTTAAGCCTGTTTCAGCTCTCTGATGAGGAGATAATTACCGCCACGGTCTCTCTCGCGTTTCCCTTACGTTCGATGTTCATTAATAACAAAAAGAGGTTGAGGGTTAAAAACTCATTTAATTGCCTTTATGTTAATGACATTATGAATAGCCACAGAGGCAGAAAATCTAATTCTGGCCAGTATTTGGTTCTATCTCCAGGCCCCCTAGAGGGCTGCTCATTTCACTAGCATTACAGATGCACTGCTCAGCTCTCCTCTCTGTGCAGGTGGGTTTCAAAGACAGAATTAATGTTCGTAGCATTTTAGCATCCATGACTAACACCTTCCCGCTCTGCTACCCGAAATTGTCTTGAGAGTTGACCAGGGAATTTAAAGCGAGTGCACATTTACAGGCACAATGTATGGAATAAACAAACGTAAACAATGAAAAAAACCTAAAATGAGATGTCTGCATAACGCAATCTGTTGTGGGCTTCTATTAAAAAGTCTATACAATAATGCATTTGAACTCCATTTGACCCTTGAGAGAAACAACAACTGAATTAAAACCCCGTAGATGACTTTCTATGATCCAAAGTCATTTTAAATATATTATCTGTAAAGTTTTTTTTCCCTTTTTAGTGCACTAAATGCAAGGGCTTCTAATGTATCTTGCATAAATGATACTGTGTGTACATGTAGATAATGATTGTATATGGAATGTCCATTGCTCAATTTGCCATAAAACAGGAAGCATAATGAAGGAAAGCCAGGAGCATGTGGAAGTTGTTAGTTTACAGCCATCTCCAGGCAGAAACCAGGCCAAGGGGGTGATGATGAATGAGTCCATCTCCCCAAGCAAAAGAATGACCTGGATCCCCCTCTCCTCTCCTCCTCTACTCCTCCTCTCGCGCGCTTCCTCGCTCCACCGACAAGTGGGCCAACATTTTTCAACCGCCTCGCTTTTAGCCGAAGACAGGCCCTCCTTCCGGTAGCCCTGACCCACCACGACCCCTCCTCCTCCCTCTTCACTCCTCTCTTCTTCTCTTCTTTCTTCCCCCTGAAGAACAGTAATCCTTTTCGCCAGGTCCCCAGTAATTTGATCAAATAGCATGCGCCCTTCCTTACCACTTATTGGCCAATTAAGTCAAGTTCTCATGCAGGGGGTCCGGCTGCTAGCGTGTTATCTGTGGATGAATTGATTGAAGCCATTCGGCAATCGCTGAACCCTGCTTTAATGATCTAGGTGATAATACTTGTAATTCTTCTCAGTCAGGGGACCGGCGGGCGCAGCTGTTGGCACGGTAATCCCTGTCCTGATACACTGAAGTACCAGAGAGGCACTAATCTGTCTCTCTGATTCCTCGCTAGCATTTTTCTTCTTTATCTCCCTCTCCCCTCCTTTTTTTTTTTTTTTCTTTTTCTCTCTCCATATGATCATGACTAGATCTGTGAAAAGTGACATTTAGGACTTCAAAAATGACGAAATATCAACAAAGCATTCATGCTATCTTATCAGTAACATGTGTCACGTTTTACCGGCCCTGCACATGTAATGCCCGGAACAGAGAATACGACCAAAACAAGATTAAACCAACGGCTTTGGGAGGCATTATAAAGATAAGCTCTAAAAATCAATGGCTACATGCCTCATTTTCAAAGGCAGACATTAACATTATAA
This sequence comes from Pimephales promelas, assembly GCF_016745375.1. The sequence goes on from NW_024121421.1 coordinate 2,345,963, forward strand.
AAGAGACAGCACGCATAATCCAGCCTCCGGCCATTGAGTTAAAATATCAAATTATCATAATGAAGTCTAAATGCATATAAATGTTAAGCAGATTTAAGCTGAGGGAAATTGCATGTAATGGACTAAAATTATGTTGCTAAATGTGTCTTTTTGCTGTGTAAATGAAATCTGGATATAAGAAAAAAAAATGTTTTAATGCAGCCGTACTCAACAATAAACGACTTGCTGTACACATACAGATTTAGGGCACAATCTATTATTCTACATTATGCTTATTATCTCACACACTCATTTTCCAGGTTCCTTTTATCATATTAGACCCTAATGAGGACGGGTACGTCATTTATTCTCCAAAGCCCGATCCTTTCAGACTTGTTCGCTTCAGGTGAATATTACAACTTTTATGGCCAAATTAAAAATACAGTAGTTCAGAGTGAGATTCAAAAAAAGATTATGCACAAAAAGGCACGTACATTCTTTTAAATTTACCGGAGCCGGCTTTAAAGTCGACATCAGACGGGGAGAATTTCACAGGAAATCATTTGAAAAGAGAGAGAGAGGGAGTCAGTATGAGTCTCTAGTCAGGGTCAGACAGCAAATGACTTTTGATCTGAATATCTGAAGAAGGCCACACAGCGAGGCTGAGCTGAATCCCCTCAGCCAATTACACCTCTGTACAGAAGCTTAATCTGTGCCATCATACAGTACCCATCCACAGCATGTATAGCGCTGGCCTTAAGACATCACTTAACCAGAAAATGTACACACTCTCTCTCTCTCTCCCCTTAATTCACTGCGCTAAGGCCATACAGGCGGAGGTCAGACCCTCATGTCTCCGAGGGCTTGCCCCATTCGCAGGTGTCAAAGGTGCCTATAGCCAGGTGGAGGAGGGGACTTTACCAGGGGAATAAGATCATGTGTAGTTTTAGAGATGATCAGCAAGGAAACACAGCTGCAAGAGTAAACACACCTGCCAATAAAGAGAAATCTTGTATGCAAACAAGGATACTCCATATGCAGGGGTGTTTTACCAGGTTTGCATTGATGTTTCTCCATTATTGTCTGGCAGTGTTGAAACACTCTCATTAAGTGTCAAAACAGTACTTATAATAATATTATACAATTTTGCAATACTTTTCTTTTAATTGTGATGAGACTTGATGTGAGATTTTAATGCATTTGCACTGTATAGGATTATTTAACTTTAAGAACATAAATTCTGAAAAGCAGAATATTTTTCTTGATAGGTTTAGGTTTCGTTTGAACGGAGTAAAAATAAGTATATCTACAATGGAAAATCAAGCATGAGTGTGTCTTTTAAAGTGTGTGTGCTTTTTTTTTTTTACATGTAGCGTGTATTGTTTGATCACAAATCAATGGTTAAGCAAGATGTGAAATTTAACTTGTAAAAATAACCAATATTTGTATACAGTGACTTAAAACGAAACTGTCGCCTCAGCAGAGTGGTGGTTGTGTGACAGTGATTCATACAGCTATGTAAAACTAACCTCATGTGAACATCTAACGACATGACCAATTTTTGGACAATATAACTCACACAAACACCCAATAATGTTGCAAACCTGTGTCATAATAATTATTCTCAGAACCATCTTTTTCATGTAGATAAGACAACGAAACTCAACAAATCTGTAAACTTGAGAGTGATGCCACAATTCACTGAGCATTCTGCTGGGACTGAATATTACATGAGTCCTAAATAAATGAGGGCAGGATGGGATTTAGCACAGATTCAGATAGTGCCCCCTCTCGAAGTACAGTGTCGGATGCCACAGAAGATATAGCTGTTAAGGATGAGAAATTGGGTGCGTAAGCACTACTGGCAAGCTTGATTAGTCTCATGGCAAACAATTTAGCGAGGGGGCATAATCACAGAGCTTAGACTCATTTAGAAAGCCTGTTGGCTCCCAGATGAATGATATCGCTGGCCGCTTCATCCCAAGCATGGCGATGCCCACATTCTCGTGCTGACACGACTGACAGAAAAGTTGAGCTCCGATGATGCTAGACTTGCCCTCCCCCTCAAACACGCATCCAATGCCACCAAAAAGAAATCGTTGCTAATGGGCTGTGGCAATGTCTGAGCATTTCTACAGTATGTCTGGTTGTTAGCAGCGATTTTAAAAACATGGACGATCAATTTACAGAATTGGGTTCAATTTACAAAATAATGGTAACACTTTATTTTACAGTGTCCTTGTTACATATGTTACATACTTGCCTAGGCAATAACAGTAAATTATGCATAATGCAACTAACCCTCAACCAAATCCTACCCAATAGTAAGTACATGTACACTGATAAAAATGATTTTGTGGTGAAGTAAATACTACAGAAAAAAAAAAATGTAATGTACATGAAAAAAGTTAGTTCAGGCAAGAATTAAAAAAAAGTAAATTCTATAGTAGTACTCAATTCAATCATGTAGAAATGAAAGCGTAAATATCAACATTATACAATTAAGTACAATTACTCAACTTTTCTGATACTGGTATTCCCATCATGCACTGGGCCTAGGTTAATTTTTCATTGTTTTCCATATGTTATCATTTCTTTGGTTGTTAGGATTAGTAACTTGCCATTTTTTTTTTTACATTTGGAGTTCATTTTCTTCTTAAAATGACACATTCAAACACAAAAACGATCCATCAAATGTTATCGTCATTGTGTATTGTCTACCAAGTATTGAGGTAGATATTCACACATAAGTTCAGAAATGAAGATACGTTGATACACACTATATGTATTGATTATTTAAATATTTCTGAGTAAATCATACACTTATAAAGTGTAATCTAAAGTAATCTAATTGAATGTTATATTGTTTGAGTGAAATGTTGTACAAAGAAAAAAAACAATTAAATAGATATTACTCATCATTTCCTTAGCTACTTATTTTCTTATGTTACTTTCACTTAACTTAGTTAAGCATAGTTTACTTAATTCTATGTGTGTTACTCAAAAAATATCAGTGCAAAAACTTGCAAAAAATAAGTAAATTTTACTTATTGTTTTTTACAGTGTAGTTGCTTAATATTACTCATTACTTAAATATATAATTACACTTTAACAATGACACCTTAAAATAAAGTGAAAGCAAAATTATTTGCCCAAATTATGGGATTTGATTGGGTGTGTACATTTAAAATATGTGGTAGTCAAATGATTGCCCTTGTAAACAGCATATGTTAGCATGCCTTATTTTGGTCAAGGTTGCATATGTTTCTCTCTGCCTGCTGGAGACTGATTATCATTCCAATCAGTAGAGGCGGGCAGAGTCACATTCATTTGTAGTAATTAATAGCACTGAGGCATCAGACAGCGCATGTTAACGAGAGCCTTTGATTGTTTGGATCACTAACTGCCGCTCCTCTTGTTTGCATCACCTCCAAGGAATTTGTAATATCAAAGCATAGCACTATCTGATACTTGTCAAAATGCAATTTATAAAAGTTTAATTATTTTATTGATTTAGTTTGGGTTTTGATGCCTGCAGTGTCAGCTCCCCTGGTAGAACTTAGTGGATTCAAATGCTTGTCACCAGCACAGCCTCCTTTTTACTGAGAACAATTGCCATAGGCCAGCCCAACAGGCATGGTTTAATTGCCATTAATTAAAAGCATAAATCTTTTTTTTCTTCACTGGCTCTGCTCTTAAACAGGGCTTTACGTAGCTGCCCCCCCCCCCTCCCCCCCACCCTGCTTGTCAGAATCCCTTCTGGCTAGTGAAGGTTAACCCCCCTCCTCCCGATTCCCTCCGCCTCTCTCTACTCACCAGACGTTTCTGAAATCATCTTTTTAGCGTGCTCCTCTGCATGATATGATGTGAAGTGTGAGTGGTGCAGTGATATTTAGTAAACCGGTTTCTTGCTTTATTGCGGTATAATGAGGTCAAATGAATCCCCTTGTACGCATGCTTAGATGCCTCCTCATTTTAAATGCCTTCTGACAGCTAGTAAAACAGCCGGCAAACACAACACCGGCTCCCAGAGAGAGTGGACATTAGGAAAACATTGCTGAGGCGAAAAAAAGGCTAATTCACTTCCTTATCGTTGCCCTCCCTTTTTTAATGAGAATTTTTTTTTCGCATTCCCTGCCCATCCATCCGTTACAATTATTGTTGTACGAATGAATTGAATTTAGATTCAGTTATACTTCCTTACATTTAAATTTGAATCACAATTCATAAATGTCATGCGATGTCATGGTGCGTGTGTGCGGGCACGCATGGGTGTATTTCAAGGGTGCAATTAGCCTTCCTTCGCTATGGATGATCAACTGCCATTGTCATGTCAAAACAAATTTTGTCCCCCTTTGAAAGCTTACTGACGTCGCCCTTGGCTGTCAACTGAGATGCAGACACAACTTCTCTGTCATCGCATCGGCGACCGTCGAGCCGTTTACGCATGTTAGTCAGTGCCACATCTGGTGGCTTTCGCAGTTATTTCCTGAGCAAGAGGGTCCTGCACAGCCCCTGGTGCTGGATTAAAATAAGCGACAACAGCAAAGCCCAGCTCCAGGACACTAGGAGAACGGCAGCATAAATATGCAGGAGATATCAGGCGGTCAGTTTAGCTAGATCGATACTAGCCCACGTGCACTCCAAACAAATGTCTTAAGCGGATGCAGTATTGCTTAATTGGGAGCTTTGCAGACCAGACTTAGGCACATCCGCACCCATGATTAAGTCCCTGGAAACCACCCGTGAGGATTTTTGTAAACTAATGTGTTTGCACGCCATCTTCATTTGTAAAATAGTCACAACTCTAACCTGTCAAATTGACCTACATAGCACAACACTTTAGAGCTGATTCCCAAGGTCCTTCACTCTCTTGACTCGATATGCTAAAAGCAACGCGCGCACTCTGGCAAGGGTATGTTTTTTTCTTATTCTCGCAGTTGCTATGAAATGGGGAGGAAGTTCCAATTAGAATTCAAACAAGCTCCTTTAACGGTCTCTTAAATTGACAACTGAACAATGATTTTCGTATTGGTATCTGTCAGAGGTCTGGGAAAATCCTCAGTTGATAAGGCCCAACGCTTCCAATTAGGAGCTGAGCAGGACCTTATCCAGTAATGATTTCCAGCTCCCTAAAGATGTGGTGTGGACACTTATTGCAAATTACTGACAAAAAAGCTACGATGTATTGATGAGGAGGAGAACAGCCAACACTCCATGTTCCCATCTGGAGAGTGGGTAACGAGGAGAAACTGTAGGAGATGCCTGCCCCCTTGTTTTTTTTTTTTTTTTTTTTTTTTGTATATATCTCCTTCTCCCCCTCTTTCCTCCTCTATCTATCCTCTATCCTTGACCTGGGCGAGCAAGGCCTCAGAAACAAGGTGTCCTGCTGGTATGACATTGCATCCACTGTTCATTCCCCGAAACTCCAAAGACTCAACAGATCAGTTGTGGGGTGGTCCTCTTTCTCCTCCTTAATAATATTTATGTTTGAAAGTGATAATATGTGCAATAAAGGATGCTGACAAAATCTGAGTGCAAGTTAGACATGTGTATATAACATATGATATGAAATTAGCAAATCAAATGGATTGTCGTTGCTCCTTTTGAATTATTTTTAGAGTTAAACCTTCTTGAGGATAAATCGTTTTCTCTCCTTGACAATAAATAATTTGCACCATGATATAGCTGTCCATAAATCCATCGTTCATTGACGTTACCTAAAGCTGATTGATTGTAGTGCATTTCTACAAGAGCAAACCTGTATACATTTAATTTTGTTGGTGTAACATAATGTATTTAAGTTGGTTAAGTGTTATGTTGTATAACAAACTCATATTTAGATGTTATCACAATGTTTTGGGCACAGTGTGTAATTACAGTATATCAGGACTTATTTTCTTCTATGCTGACCTTTATGATACAGAAGCACCATAAATCTAAAGAGGCTGGCATCGTTTTAACATAATACATAATAATTTGCGTTAATCGAATAGCAAATAAAACACCTGTGTGAACTTGTTGACTGCTGCTTGGATGCAATTTCCTTTGAGGGTGAAAATTTGTCTGAACTTCTATCGTACCTGTGCTTCTTTGAGATAAAAAGTCCTGTCTTCCTTTGATATCCACCATCCTTATGTCAGAGTGAGTGACAGCTCAACTGACAGGGTGGGTAGAATTCCTGAAATTGCCAGTGAAAATCCTTCTTTGTCACAAGCTTTCGCCCTGGGCTGTAGGTGTCAGAAACAAGAGCCCAACTGCTTTATGCCAAATGTTTATCAAAGCTACTGATTAAATGCCTTGCTCATCGTATTTTAGATCAAATGCCCTGCCCAACCCTGGAAAGCGACTCAAATTTGAGAGACAAAAAACAGGTCAAAGGAGAAAAACGGCACGTTTACACCCATAAACACGCTTCCAAGGTACCTGTGAGATCCATGACCATTAAAGCACAAACGTGCCACTCAGCCCTGAGATTTGTTGTTGTTCTTCTCACTTTCCTTTATCTATACTTCCACCCCATCTTCTCATTGCTTCCTTTTTCTTGCTGGAGGTAAAACGTCCGACCCTTGTGGTCAGTGCCACGATGGCTTCCTCTGGTCGCAGCTCTGTGTTTTGTTTTCAAAAAGGCAGTGCAGTGCAGGCGAGCGAGTGCCCTGCAGTGGCAAGCCTGGGGCCATGTCAGCCTCAGCTGCTCCATCACCAGGAGACTGGCCTAACATCTCCTGACTGCACTTAGCTGTGTTTCCCTGATATGGTCATATCACATCTGCCCACTCTCCTGTGACAGAACCAGCACTTCCAACTTTAAACATTTTTCAGCAATCTCCACCTTTCCAGTTTCTCAGCTGTATATGAACGGTGTTTGGACATATTACCCACAGCCACTGAAAGTTGATATTACATACTGTACCAGAGCCTGTTACAACTCACAATGGCAAGAGCGAGTCCTGCAGCCCGCCGTCGCCCCCCTCACACACACCCCCCTGCAGCAGCCTTTCCTCCTCCTCACCACTGCATTTGAATTTCCAGATAATAGGCTTTGACTTCTGGCTGCAAGTTTATAGGTCTTTTCATGTTATCTGCTTAGCTCATAGCATGGAGCTCAAGAACACAGACTCCCTGTGACAGGCCAGCCAGTCAGCCAGGCAGGCCTGTCAGGAGCTCTCATACACTAATGATTTCCCTTTAGTCTATTTTCTGTCTCATTGGCCGTTTCCTTCAAAAACAAAATTGCTCATTTAAATTCTTATGCCTGGGGCATTTTGGTCTTCAAATATTGTTGGAAAGTGAAAGGATTAGGCAAAATATGTTTTTTTAAAATGTTAATATATTTTCTGGTTCACTTTCTCCTCTGAGGCCAATTAGGGAATTTCTGCTGGCTGCATTAATGTCAAACTGACATTCCCAGCTATAATTACACTGTGCTTGAAACCTAACTTTCACTTGTAGGTAGATGAGTGTGCTTGGCAGTGACATGGAGACTCACTCCGCCAGCTTTTGATCATTTAATCATTGCTTTGCTTTCCCCCGTCTTTTTTTCACCCCTGCTCCCATTCATTGATGATTTCACCTTTATTTTCGGTGTTGCAAAATGCAGTGTTATCTCTCATTACTCGTGCCACTGTTTTGCCGGGGTTCATTAGTGACGTTCGTTCTGCTCCCTTCAGGTGCAGCAGCCATACACATACTGTTTACCCGCTTGATTCTCAATTTACATTGTGTTGTTGCCGCGTTTCTTCTCTCGCACACAGTGCGACATACACAGTGCGATGGGATATAATGAATATAAATGTTCTTGACAGGCGGTCGTCATCATCTTACTCCTTGCCAACTGTAGCTTTGCTGCTATAGGGCAAAATTACAATATTACAAAAAAAAAGTAATAGAACAGTAAAAGTAAAAAGACTTTTTCAAAATGAAAAAGAATAACGATTTGTGCGACTATTTTTGGTAGGCTTACATAAAACAAGATATTTATATTGACACCATTTATTCTACTTGTAATACCAGCCCATTCTCACTCCCAAGGCGTCACCTAACTGACGCCTTGGGAAGCATTTGGACATGCTTCAATATCTGACGCTTTAGGCGCCCTTTAGCGTCAGTTAGATGACGCCCTAGGATCGCGTGTACCCTACCCCCACCCCACACCTAAACCTAACTGCGTCCTCTAACTGACGCTTTCCTTTAGCGTCAGTTAGATGACGCCGTAGGATCGCGTCATGTAAGTGACGCTAAAGGGCGCCTAAAACGTCAAATATTGAAGCATGGTCAAAGGTGACGCCTTGGGGTGAGAATGCGTTGGTAATACAATTTAAGAGGCTACATAGTATAAAATATATCGACCAATAATGTAGCCTCCCAAAACACATATACATAGGCCTATAATATGAGCCCCTTCTCATCCCAAGGCGTCATATACTGACGCTTTTGACAATGCGTATACATCCAACGCACATGTCACCCTTTAGCGTCAATTGAGACGCAGATATATGTGGGCCAGAAGGCGCCTCCTAGTTATTATTATTATTAAGCTCCTGCATTGGGTATGGGTTCACATCCCGTCCCTGTGCGTTGAGCCGACCAGATGAACCAGTTCTTTCCAGTGCCGGCGATCTTGTGCCAGCTGCTCTGCATCCTCCATAGCGACTCCGTGTTGTTGGAGGTCACCCGCAAGGACGTCAAGCCATCGGGTGCGAGGCTTACCTCGTGGTCGTCTCCAGCCTGCAGCTCTCGGATCAAACTGGAGAATGGCTCTTGTCGGATGGTCAAGAGGGAGACGGAGGACGTGGCCGAGCCAGCGGGTGCGGCGTTGCGCAGCCAGACAAGATGCTCTGGGCTGGCGCGTGCGGGCTCTAAGCACTTGATTGGAAACCCGCTGGGGCCACCTGATGTTTTCTATGGTCCTGAGGGCCCTGCTATCAAAGCCATCAAGTCTTGCGGCCAGTGTCTTATTTAAGGGCCAGGTCTCAGAGCCATAGAGCAGGATGGAGAGTACTGCTAAGTTATAAATCCGGAGCTTCGTCCTGCGGGAGATGGTTTGGTGCCGCCAGAGTGGTTTCCAGAGAGACTGCAGGGCTGACGCAGCCAGGGCTCTTCTGCGGGTAATCTCTGGTTTTAGGTCCCCGTTGTTTGTCACTAGGGATCCCAGATATACAAAATTACTGACAGGTTCTACAATATCATTGCCAAACCGCAGGGGGATTGGATGCGGTCCATCACCGATGTACATGTACTTGGTTTTTATCCAGCTCACCTGGAGGCCAAGCTTCTCAGCCTCCTCACTGTATATGCCCAGAGTATCTCTCAGCTGGCTGAGGGACGTGCTGAGCAGGATGGTATCGTCAGCGTACTCCAGGTCAGTCAGATGGTAGCTGCCTAGGGTCACTCCGGGGGCCCGTTCACAAACCCTGGACATCAGATGGTCAATGATGCAGTTGAAAAGGTCAGGGGCAGCCACACAGCCCTGTCGAACGCCGCTAGAGATGGAAAACCAGTCTGAGTCTCTGCCATTGATGCGGACACAGCTCTGTGTGTTACTATAAAGCAGCTTAAGCAGGGCAACAATCTTGGGTGGTGCTCCAAGAGCATGTAGGATACTCCACAGTGAAGAGTGGCGGACAGTGTCAAAGGCAGCCTTCAAGTCTACGAACCCAATGTAAAGATGGCGATCTTTACGGAATTCATAGGTCTTCTCTATAAGCAAGCGAATTGCGGAGATTTGATCTGTTGTGGAGCGCTGAGGCATGAAGCCGGCCTGCTGGGGACGGCGGCTGCTTCTGATGGCTGGGAGAGCACGAGTGAGCAAGATCCTGGTAAAGAGCTTGCCGGGGATGGAAAGAAGGGTAATGCCTCTGTAATTGCCGCAGACTAACCTGTCACCTTTGCGTTTCCAGAAGGGCAGGATGACTCCTCTGGTCCAGTCGCTGGGGAGCCTCTCTGTGTCCCACACCTCATTGAAAATGTGGGTGAGCCACTCGACGATGGTTTCACCCCCGGATTTTAGCATCTCAGCAGTTATTCCACAGATGCCGGGGGCTTTTTTTTGTGTTAACTTTTTTCAAAGCGGCTCTGACTTCCTCAGGTGTGATACGGTCAGTATTGCAGACAATACTAAGGGCTGCAGCATTAGCGGGCGGTAAGATGGCGGTACCAATAGGGGGGGTGCCGTGATGCAGAAGAAGACTGAAGTGCTCTTTCCAGCGTTTGAGGCAGTTTTCTTCAGTGGTTATAAGATTGCCATCGGAATCTTTCACCTGGGCTGACTTTATGCGTGGGCCATTACGAGCTTGGTGCAACAGACTGAAGACACGGCTCAAATTGTTGTTATTGGCCGCAGACTCTAGGTGATTAGCTTTTGCTTGCCAGAACTTCTCTCTATCCACAGCTATAGCCACATTGCGCTGGCGGTTCAGTCGTCGATACTCAGTCATATCACCTCGGAGTCGGGCCTCACGCCGCCGGTCAATAATTGTGAATGTTCTCTCCGATATCCAGGGCTTTTTCGGGGAAGATCGAATGCATCCGAGGACATTGTGTGCTGACTGGATTATACTTTCTTTAAAGATCTGCCAGTCTTTCACCTTGTCGGTAGCCAGATTGTCAAAGATGCGGCGGGTGGCACGGTTGAAGTCTGTGGCGATGTTTGGATTACTGAGTTGGGAGGAGTCCAGGTGAGGCTGAGTCTTGGCGTGCTTTAGCTTCAGCTTCAGCTTTAACTTAAGCTGGGCCACCAGCAATCGATGGTCTGTATTGCCTAGTTCTGCTCCCCTGTACACACGGCAGTTGGTGACAAACGGCATCCAGCGTCGTGAGATAAGGATATGGTCCAGCGCTTTCCTAGTTCTGCCATCTGGGCTGTACCATGTCCAGTGGTGGATTTTCTTCCGAGGAAACCAAGTATCGGCAACACAGAGGTTGTTGTGGCGGCAGAGAAGGAGAAGGCGGTTACCATTGTCGTTTGTAGACCTGTCAGCAAAGGTTGTGCCGACAGGTGAGCCTGTGAGCCGATCACTGCTAGACAGAGTGGAGTTGGCATCGGTGAGGATGATGGTAATGTCATGTGGTGAGGCTAGGGCAACAGCCTGATAGAGTTGGTCGAAGAAGGCGTCCTTTACTTCCTCATCAGCAACATCGGTAGGGGCATAAGCAACGATTACTGTCATCTTGCCGTGTTGATGAAGAAAGCGGGCAGACAGTAGTCTGTCGCTCAGAGGTGTCCAGTGGATAAGGGACTTGCGAAGGGCCTTTGGGATGGCAAGTGCCACGCCATAGAGGCCTGTCCGTCTCTCGGGGCCACTCCAGATATAGCAATGGTCGCCTGCTGTTGTTTCGCCATTGCTGTGCCATCGAACTTCGCAGAGCCCTGCCAAGGAGATGTTATAACGGCAGAGCTCACGGGACAGCAGGGTAGCAGCTCCAGGGCGGAGGAGTGTCTGGACATTCCAAGTGGCGACTCGGGTCCTGCGACGAAGGTTGATCCGTACTCGTTGGTCTGGGGCAGGCTGGGGTCCGTTATCGTGTTGGGCGGTCCGGCTACTATCTCTGATCGGTTTCGTAACAAAAGAATTTCTCCTGGGTGGGTTGTTAGCCCTCCGCAGGATAGTCGGTTGGTGGGGCTGCCACCTCACAGCATACCGACATGCTGGGGTCTTTGTTTGTCTGGAACCTACCCTGGAGGTCGTCCCGCCTAGGGTGACCCTACCAGGAGCTAGCTCCCGACGGTATCGCTCTCCAGGGTCACTGGAACACACAAGCCCCCTCGCCACGCCAAGGCCAGACCACAGAGGGGGTCTAACCCTAGTGGTCTAACCCTAACCCTACCCTGGACCTAAACCTACCCATAACCATGTGCGTTGATTGACGCCCTGAGATGAGAGTGTGTTAGCTTACTACTACTACTGCAGGTATACTACTATTACCTTCTTGTGCCATCAGCAACTATTATTAGCCTATATCATATATATGTTTTTTTGGTCTCTGCACAGAAATTCTTAAGTTCAGCCTTTAATATTCAACTATTTAGAATCTGGAAGGTTTTATTTTGCCTCATTAAATTGTGCTATTGAAAAGGGGTAATGGACAAAAGCCTTTTTTTTCCCTTCATACCTACATTATTGGATAAACCTGCACTTAGGCTACATTTAATTTAGTTTGATTTTCGTAATTAGGCCTGTTAGACAGATGCACAGTAGCTACAGTAGGCTACACACATATAGAAATAGGTTTAAAATGGACTAAAATAGCCTATAGCTCAAATTAACCAATCAGCCCACGCATTGATTTGTAAAACCTGGTTTGGGTCTGCCATAGGCTAGGTGTCCAGCTACAATTGATTGACAGCAGTGAAGACCTACAGCTAACATAGGCCTATCCCTGATTTAGCCTCCAAATATTCTGTCAGTGCTGATACCTCACTGTAATAAGGTGCGAAGAGTTTTAAATCTGACTAAAGCAGTGCTGGACAATCTCAATCTGGCTTTTGTTGCTTTGAAAGGAAATCATTTTCGCGTCTTGCTCAATTGCTCGCCCGCCCCTGGAGCAATGCAGTCTTCACACCCATCACCCCTTATTCTCCCACTCTTCTGGCTTATTTCCTCGTGATTTTTGTTTGCTGTTAGACTTCAGGTAATAGGAAATGGCATTGACCCCTCCTGATCCCCCGATTACCTTTGTGAAGCGTGCACGCGCCACAGAATCACACGTCATGAGGCGGCTCGACGCCATCAGCACGGATCAATCACGCGCTCAGCCGCGCGCAGGAATGCAGCTCGCGGACACGGTCAGAGCCAGCCGCGGCTCGCGTTGATTGACAGCTCTGGTAATTAGGTGATTGTAAAGACCCTTCTGACTGCTAGAATAACGTTGTCAGGGCCTGTCTGTGGCCGGAGCGCACAAATCAATGTGCTTTCCTTGAGCAAGCACTATAGAGCTAGATCAGAAAACCTAACAAAGAGATGCGATGTGGGGATGGGCACTCGTGTGATGCATGTGCCATCGTCACTTACTAAATTTTACATTGTAGCTAGTTATTGGATGGATTGGTGTTGTTCGTAAACAAAACGAGACAGCTTCGCTGATACTCTTGCTTTCGCTCATATTTTAACATTTGATTTGGGTGTTGAATTAAAACTGTAATTGATGTTCCATGGGCCCGTCTGTGTCCTTCTCCTAGGCTTATTATTTCCCCTCCTTGTTTGCCTTTGGATTAATACTAGCTGCACTTCAAATTAAACTTGAATGTCACATGTTTTATTACAGTGTAAATTCAAGCACTGTTGAAAGGAGGGGAGGGGGGGGGGGGGGACTGTTAAGATCTAGTAAAAAAAAAAAAAAATGTAATATTGGGATTATGACAGCCATAGCTGTAAATGTCACAGCTCACAGGGAGCACCAACCTTCCATAGATGGACTTCTGAAATAATATTTCCTGTTGAATTTTGACTTTCATAACAATTTTGTGTTAGCCTTTTTCCTGTCCGCTCAAATAGAGATGTTAGACATGTTTAGAGAGAGAGAGAGCGAATTTGTCTTCTGTCAGACCCATGATTCTCTGAGATGTATTTTTCTCTGAGACTGTGTTCAATGCTGTCCCTTCTCAAGCGCACTGCCCGTTAAATACAACTTGCGAATTAAATACCCTTTAATGCAGGACCTTTATTTTTTTGACAACATAAACGATTTGAAAATATAATTATGTGAATATTACCTAGCCTACCTGCACAAAAATTTATCTCACTAAAATATTTCGTTGCATGTTATGTAACATTTTACAGCCTTTTTCTGATTTTACTTATAATAATATTTGTTATCACTTTACAATAAGGTTTTAATTAACTACTTTAGTTAAGATGAACTAGCTTCACAACATTTATATTATAGACTAATGTTAATTTAATCATTTACTAATACATTATTCAAATCAAAAGTATTTGTATTTGTTAACTTAGTGAACTGTGAACTAACATGAACAATGAACGACTATTTTTATATAATAATGACTTGATTGTATTCATCGCATAACTTCAAAGACAGGTAAATACAAATTCTGATTAGGCTAGGCTATACGTTATTAAATCCATTTCCATAGATCTGCAATATTTGTAAACACACATTTGGTATTTGCATTTAGATCATTCATGATTCAGATTTTATGGTAGTGCATAGGCTTCCTTGAAATATATGGGGGAAGTCCGTTGATAATCTTTACTCTAAGTATTTCATTTAAATAGTGTCATGTAAGCGTACGGGTGCAAAAGAATTATAGCAATCGTGTAGCTGAAGCATGGAAAATAGCTCGCGTTCAACACAGACGAGTAGGCTAATCAGTTCGTTTCTGTTAATGTAAAGACCAATTTAATCGTGGGATAAATGTGGTTGCTTATTTGTTGCCTCACAATTCGGTAGGCTACTAATTGCATAAACTTCACTGATCTAGGCTATGCATAAAGTTTAATAGGCCCTACGTCTGATAGAAATCATAGTTAAAGTATTAAGAAAAATAGCATTGCAATGCATTTTAAAGCATACGGGATTTAGCATAAATAGAGCAATTTTCCTGTTATTTGGCTACATGACAGCTGTGGAGAGACCTGTCTGCAAACAGCGCGAGGCCTTCAGCAGTCGCTGACAGTTTCCACAAAAAGCAGTGAGGGGAATCGATACAGGGCAAACTACAATTTCACTGTCCGATCATCGACCATCAGCCCCGGCTGACCAGATGATACCCTGACTGGTTGTATTCAATTTGTTCCAGCGGCGCCCTTAAACCTAATAAAGCGATTGATTGAGGCTCAATGAGTTGCAGCAATTAGTGAACTGTTAATGAACATGCTGCTGGAGTCTCTTGAGATTGACTGGCGTGTTCAGTCATCGCTTTGATTTTCTTCAACGGAAAGATATACATTGCCAATATATCGTTTTCACATATCTTGGGGCAAAACACATTTCATTATCTAACTCAATTAGTTTGTAGGCTAAATTAGAATTCGTTTTAAAAGGACAGGCGAGTGCAGCAAATATCACCTGGCCAAATGATTGTATTTTATGTAAAATGTTTTCAAATAACTTTCTTTTGCCCATTTAGTAGTAACTATAAAAATGTTAGGCTGTGTTGCCTAATTATGTAAAGTCAGAGCAGGCTAGCCTATTTAACTGTAGGCTATCTTATCTTAATTGTTCAATTTTACCACGCTTAGACAGGCCAATTCAAGCCACCTATTTATGCATTTTATTGAATTTGACTGTTGGTAAAACTTGATGTGGTATGTGTATATAAAGTGTCTTTGCCCTGCATTAACCAGCACACTTCAAATGATTATTGACATGAATTTTTAGATGACTTTGTCGCCGCCTAGTGTTATTACTGAACGTGTGTAAAATCATGTCAGAGGGGGTGCGTGTTATACAAGAATTTACCAATTAGCCACAACTTAACTTCATTATTTCAGTGCAGAACAGAATCCAGACATTCTTAGAATTGCAAGCCAACAAGCCAAGCACACAATTTGTATAGTTCATACTAACTCGAGCATAGCCTATGCACCGTAGATATAGTGTTTAGTTACACAATTTGCAGACACTTACAACCAGAAATTCAATATTAGCCTATGTGTAACAGGTCAGATATTATGGTCGCCTCAAGAAATAACAAAACAAGTGACACGTAAATAACAACATTAAACAAAATAAACTAAAAAAAAAAACTTTAAAAAGACGCTCTCGCGTACAATCATGTAATCAATATGAATTATTAAACAGTGTGAACATTTCAAGAGTTTGCCAAGTATATCCTCGGAAAAACAATTGTTATACGAATAGCTGGTAATTAAAACAATACAACGAACATGCAATCTCTTATATTTTTGACTGTAATATTTAGGCTATAATCTGCTTTCAAATAAGCTTTCACTAAATCATTTACAACAAAATAGCTAGGCACATAGAATACATAATAAACGTAAATACAAATTACAAACATGTAAAACCACACAAAACTGTTTTCTAAAAACTATTTATTTTCTTTTTGGTGAAGAAAAATAAATAAATTGAGCCGGTGCGTATAGGACAAACCTAAATGATGACTCCCACGTCGATCAGCTAAATAAAACAGGTTAACAATCTCGGTTCGATCCGTTACAGGAGGAGGTTGCAAACAGGTTTGGGAGCACAGTGAAGTGGTCCACGGAAAACTCGTGCGTAACCCACGTTAGAGAACGCAGCAGTCTGATATAACCAGCTCTGGGTCCGTCTGTTGGCGAAGCCATCACAACTCCACACACCGCATCATCATCATCATCATCATCATCCTCTCAGTATAGCCTAAATCTTGGCACTCAGCGGCAGAAAACATTGTGAACTGTATTTCCACATTAACAATCAGGAGTCGCGCATTGGACTGTGTTAGCCTGAGATTATTGTTTCCCTTACAATATTTAAGGAGGGGTGATGACTTAAACGCATATATTCGATAGTTCTTATTTTCTGATCCCGACTCAGAAAATATTACCATTTAACGCAGTTTGTATTAAAGCTGAATTATGCTATAACACCAGAATGTGCCCAGGGTTTATTTAGAATAAGAAGGGGAAGAAAGAAAGATAGTAGCCCGGCGTGTGTCATGTACAATATTCGCCATCATTTCATTCCCTTGAGCTATTTAGAAGCAGTGCTTTCACTCAAAGGCCCAGACACACGCAATGACTATCAGCTCAAAACGGGCTTATTTCTCTAGCACGTTTTACTGTCCCTGTGCTCTTAAAAGAATAAATGACACAATTTTGTTTTGCCAGTAGAGATTATGGAGAGGTTTTCTTTTGGAGAAATCTTTATACACTGAAAACACATAAATCCAAAGCGGAATAAATGCTAAACAAGCCAATAATGCAATGGTACAATTAAGTTCACAATTTAATTAATCCATTGTTTGCTTTTTTTTAATTCAGTGGCGTCATAACAGCAGTCGATATTACAGGGTAATTGATTAGTTAGCATAATTGGGTAATTTTATGAACTAAAGTCTACTTTTTGTGTGACTATTTTGAGGAACAGCTATTTCACGTTACTGCTGTTGTTATTGCTGTGTTATATATATATATATATATATATATATATATATATATATATATATATATATATACTACACATCAATAGTATTTGTAGATTAGTACACACACACACACACACACACACACACACACACACACACACATATATATATATATATATATATATATATATATATACTATTTTTTTTATTTTTTTTTTTTTTTTTTTGCAACAAGCAATATTTGTATCACGAGCACAATGATGTAAAGTGTTACCATAAACACATTTATGTGTCTAATGTCTAAGATACCGTCGGAGAAACTAGTGGAGGGAAGGTTTCAAAAGAGCATTGAGGAATCAATGAGTGGCTCTAACGTGTAATGATGAAGTACAAATCGCTGATTGGACAGGCGCGTGACCATGTAACCAATGAGAGGAGAGATGGTGAGCACGAGGAATGTGTTATAATAAAGGAGCAAATATGACGTCAATGTAGGAAGTCATTGTAGAGCAACACTACAACGATTAGTGGCAAAAGGGAGCGTGATGTCGAGGAGTTAGAGCATCCCAATCTCTCCACAACTCAACTTTGAAAGAAAGTTCAATAACCATAACAAAAAGGACGTGGACAACATAGATCCACTTGCTTTCCACATTTCACCTTGAATGTAGCAACATCTTGGAGCGCAGGCTATATTTCTCTTTTCTCTTTTCTTTGCTTTAGTGCAAGGATTATTTCATTTGCGCGAAGAATTGTTCATTTTGTACTTTTTCGGGTTTTTTTTTTTTTTACTGCGTTAACCTTTGAGTTCTATTCGTTGATCCCGTTAAAGGTTTTCTTCTTCTTCTTCTTCATTTTAAAACATTGTGCAGGAAAGTTGTTATGAAGACGACTTAAGTGCTCATACTTTTTCTTGTACTATGGAAGGATCCAGTGGGTCTAGTTTCGGAATAGACACTATTTTGTCCACAACCAATTCTGGCAGCTCAGTACTGATGAACGGGGATTTTCGACTCGGTGACAGTAACAGAACAGCGGATTTCAGGAGTCAGGCGACCCCATCACCATGTTCGGAGATAGACACTGTGGGAACAGCCCCCTCATCCCCGATCTCAGTCACGATGGAGCATCCCGAACCGCATCTGGTCCAAGACAGCCTTCAGCATCACCATCACCATCATCATCACAATCAGGCTCAGAGTTTGCAGCTTTCACCCCAGCCTCATCCGCTCGGTCAGGCTGGCTGTGCCCCCAGGACTGCCACCTCCTCCTTTCTAATCAAAGACATTTTGGGCGACAGTAAACCGCTAGCAGCTTGCGCTCCTTACAGCACCAGTGTTCCATCTCCACATCACAGCCCCAAAACAGAGAACGGAACCGCCCCGGACGGCATCAGGCCCAAACTAGAGCTAGATGACAACAGAAGCAAACTGGACAAAAGAGATGACATGCAGAGTGATTTGAAATGTAACGGTAAGAGTGCGTTTTACATACAGAATAATAATAATAATAATAATAATAATAAAAAAATAAGAAAAACCTTTTTATCACGGTATCTGTTTGACATTTATTAATACTTGTTTATAAAATTGATTCAATTAGGCTATCAATAACAATGTGATGGCCTATTTTAGAAAAGGCACCCAAAAAATGACATTCACAAATATTATTGTTATTGCATTGTACTTAGCTTACTTGTTTAAACAGTAGCCTTACTGCATCGTGCAATGACGCAAAAATAGGCTACATTAGTAAAATAATAATAATAATAATAATAATAATAATAATAATGAAATTATAAATGCTTATAAAGACTTATCCGTGTAGTTTAATATTGAAATTTTAAGCATATGTGTTTAGCATATGTGTTTAAAGATATGTGTTAAGCATATGTGTTTAAAGAGTATACTATTCTTATTCACTGTAAAATCAAAAGCACAAAGAGTTATGGAAATCTTCGGTTCAGAAATAATTGGTCATGCGTAAATTAAACAAAGTAATCAAAATAAAACGTAGGCCTATTTTGGGGGGAAAATAGAAAAGATTTCTTAACTTGGAAATAACAATAAATGCTGTGAATCCACCACTGAAATATTACAAGCATTTAGTGGTACAAAATACCTATAATATATTATATTATATTAATATAATATACATTTTTAGGCACTGTTTATTAGCCAATTATTATTATTATTATCATTATTAATAATTTTATTATTATTGTCGTCCACATTAAAGTCAATTTTAGGGATTTGTTTATTTGTCTGTATTTTCATACAATATTATGAACCAGTATTACAATACAATATTGTTAGGCTGTCGCTAAGGTTATTCTCTGATATTAGCATAACAGATGTAAAGGCTGGTGAATTTTGCCCGGTGTGGGATCCTCCCTAGTGAGTCAATTAGAGAGATTATTGTTCTTCCTTGAGGGGGGATCACGGAGCCCAGCAAAAACTGCTACAAATAGAGATAGATTGACATCGATCCTGCTCGTTTTGTTGTAATATTTTCGTCTACATGCGACGACCTAATTTACCTGTGAAACAAATAAGTATATTTTTGGATAAGACACCTTGAATTGACTTTTCTAAAGATCCTGATATTTATAATACCAAGACGAAATAATCGAACCTAAGCAAGTTTAGATTTGTGAATAAGATCGAGGCCTTTAGCAACCATAAGTTACCAAAATAAAGCTTTTATTTAAACAGTAGGCTAATTACTAAATTATTAGACTGTGTTCTCATTTTTATTAAATTCGTTTAATGAACAGCTCGTTTAATACATTTCATTAACTTTCATTTCAATTACTTCTTTAGGAGCAAAAGAAGAGGGCGATCGGGAAATTTCTAGTTCCAGAGACAGTCCGCCCTCCCGCTCTAAAAAACCTCGCAAAGCGCGGACGGCCTTCTCTGACCATCAACTTAACCAGTTGGAGCGCAGTTTCGAGAGACAGAAATACCTCAGTGTACAGGACCGAATGGACCTGGCAGCAGCCCTAAACCTCACAGACACACAAGTCAAGACGTGGTATCAAAACCGACGGTAAGTTTCCACATAACATATCATTCATGAAATATAATAAAAAATAATCATAATAACAACATATTTTGTACAATATATCAAGTAGGCTATTTTGATTGTGCAACCATTTTTATCATACTTTTGTATCTACTGATGGATCTATTTTGCAGTTGCCAAAATTCGAGATTGTATTAGTTGACTCATAGGCCTATTTATTAGTTATTTAATTATTATAATTATTATTAACCTAAGTTTTAAATAAACGAACGGCGCAACAAAATATGTAGATCAAATAATTTGAACACACTTGTCTGAAAATTTTGTCCTATTAAATTATTATAATTCGATTGCAATTAGCTGTTCATGAATAGCAAGGCCCCAAATATATATATATATATATATATATTTAGATCTTCACTCCTGATTTTTTTTTTAAACGATTAAACATTTTTTTATTACATTTATTATAGCAAGATTTGGGTTTTTAGTAGGCTATATTAGTAATTCTGTAGAGTTACTACAGAAAATATTTGGCTAAATATTATCGGAATAATGACGGGTGAAAAAAATATTTTTATTATTATACAATACATTCTGATTATTTTACAAACAATTTGCGGCCCATTTCATTCGTATTTAAATGAAGTTTACCTTTTTTTGTGCCAGAATCAAACATGCACGCCTCGAATAATCTTGCCCATAAGGAGCCATATGTGGAGAGTTTAATAATTGATTTCTTGTATTTTGATCTCATTGCAGGACGAAATGGAAGAGGCAGACGGCTGTCGGATTAGAACTGCTGGCTGAAGCTGGAAATTATTCGGCTTTACAGAGAATGTTCCCATCCCCGTATTTCTACCACCCGAGTTTATTAGGCACCGTGGACAGCACGACAGCGGCCGCAGCCGCTGCTGCCATGTACAGCAGTATGTACCGGACTCCGTCCACACCGCATCCATCTCTCCAGAGACCGCTAGTCCCCAGAGTGCTCATTCACGGCCTGGGGCCCGGGGGACAACCGGCACTAAACCCAATACCGGGTACGCAGCACCCTCGGTAAAACGAAAAGACACTGAGAGACAAATGTATCACAAGTGATGGGACAGATTGCGCTGGACTTTCACAAGACGCTTTTGTTTTCATCATGAAAACAATGAGAGACGATTTTATCGAAGAAAAAAGATGTATTATTTAATATGGACCATTTCTGACTTATAGGCCAAACTAAACCAGAAGAGCCTGTGACCGTGACAGTAAAATGACTGTTCATTGTCAGATTGTTTGTTTTGTCTTTTTTGGTACAAAAACACTTATACTAGTACGCTTATACACTTTATTAGATTTTAATAAAGGGTGGAATAAAGACAAAATGTAAAAAAATATATATATATAGTAATAATAATAATAAAAAAGTCAGACGCTGTCTCTTGAAATGGGACGTAGGCTATGTTTATTCACTTTTCATTTGATCCGTTTAATAAGTTGAAATAATAATTCCCGTAATTGCATCATGCTAAATAATTTAAACATCTTCCGTGTGGATTTTTAAGCCCAGGATTTTCGGAAAAAAAAGAGAGAGAAATGTTTTAGAAATTTAGAATAGAAATATTAAATGTCTAACGCTTAGAATTCTTCTTGGCACTTGTATGTAATACAACATATACAACATTAGTTTTAGAGGAATCACCAGAACTGTATTCATAAACTGTGTAGGCTATTGCACACGATTTAGGGCACAGCATAAGTTCTTTGTAAACTCTATAAACCCGTCTGAACTCATTAGCATAGGCGTGCATTCAAGTAAGGCTCGGGACCGGTCTGCTATATGAGAATAGATGGTTTGATGCATTTACTCTGGGAATGGCGAAGCTGCTCCCGGTCTGGCAGCTGTTCTGTGGGAGAACCGCCGCGGACAGACAGCAGGCGCAAACCTTCTCAGCGTGAGTGAATTAAAAGAAACATTTCATATAAACAATTAGAGACCTTTGTAGATCTCACTCGAGATTAATATTCACTATTTGTCATTCGTTTAAACCAAAAACACTTGCTGTGAAGAACATAACCAAACATAAATCCAACTTTATTTATTTAGAGAAAATAGGCATTTTAACGTAGCCTACATATTTATTTTTGTTATTCCCCCAGTCAAATCATTATTTAATTCCCAGTTCGTTATATTTGTATATTTGTAACACTAAGCTGGATTAAATAAAAAAAAGTCTTAGTGAGTGGATAAATGCGGTATAAAATGAACAAAAGACGCAGTAAAAATCGAAATGAGAAACATAGCCAAAGATTAGGCTACACAATACATAATACATGACCGCAATACTTTACATTCCTTGGTCAATGACTTAAACTACTACTTACACTTAATATGAGAGGCGTAACTATAGGCGTAATAAACGATACGTAACTATAAGTAATCACGTGGGTTTTCTTATGGGAATGTAATTAAGTGAACATTACACTGCTTTTCTTTTTGAGCTTGATAACGTCCCCTGGAGGACTGAAGAGACTGCAGGAAAGAATAGCCTCGGGGCGCGTTTGTTTGGGCTCCTCTAATTGGAGAAAAGGTTGCTGATTTCTGCGCTACTAAATTCTTATTAAAGACAAGTTGACCTCTGCTATGTAGTTTGAAACAATATGATATTGGCACCCTGCATGATGCTTTACATTTTCTCCATAATAATAAAACATAATAATAAAAGAGATAATTAAAAAAAAATCAGGTCTACTACATAATGTTATATAATATGCAATCAAAGCGAAAATTAATAGTGTAAAATAGACGAAAATTAGAAACACAACACAACACACACACACACACACACACACACACACACACGCACACACACACACACACACACAAATAAATGAAATAGAAATTTGGAACCTAAAATAAAAGCAAACGCAATAAATTCTGTAAAGTCAAAACTGTGAAGCCTTCGGGTATCGACAACTAAGATAGTAGGTATCGATGTCGAGTTAGATTTAGCTATGTGTGTTGGTTTCTTTAGTATTTGGTGGGCACGCAAAACAAATGCAGTCAGTTGGGAATTTAATCTTGCACACCCAATTGCAGAGCTAGTTGCTGCCATTTCTAGACAACTATTATTTTTAAAAGCTTGAGTTCAGTTGGAAAGCTGTTCCCGGCTTGCACGCACTTTAGCCAAATAATCTAATTTAATATGGGCCTATAATACAACAGGCTTGATGCTCTACGCTGCTTGTAATGTGAAGTGCTTGGAATGAGTTAAATAATTACATATTTTCATTCGTTTTTCGATCATTTGATACGCATCAAATAATATTATCAAGAGTTAGCGACTAACGAAAAATGTGCCATGTCCTAAAAAGATTTATCCCGTTAAAAATACAGCCATGCGTTTTTACAATTACAATGCTTTATTAATGTAAATTAGTTAAATGGGACAATAATATGTTATGGTAGTTTGTACGTTAAACACACGGTTTTGCAATTACGACAAAGTGACATTTTCAAACGCTTCTCTCTTTTTTAAAAGCCAATCGAAAGCGGACATATATGTTTAGATTAAATGATAAAACTCGGAGTATAAGCTATGAGATAGCCTTTCTCAAAAGTGCATTTTATATTTTTTTGTATTTAGCATTGTTTTGGCAGGTAATATATATATATATATATATATATATATATTTGAAGAGTTCAGATGCAAAAGCCTCTAAATGCCATTTGAAATTTTCTTCTTTAATGATGATTTTTATCAATCTTGTATATTTAAGTTCAGTAATTTCACTTAAATAACAATTAATAGGTAATTATCATCGCCATTTAAGTGAAATCACTGAACTTAAATATACAAGATTGATAAAAATCATCATTAAAGAAGAAAATTTCAAATGGCATTTAAAGGCTTTTGCATCTGAACTCTTCATATATATTATGTTGGCATATGTTGTTTCACTTTTCTATGCGCCACCAGCAACTTGACTGTGGAGACCATTAGCCTGAAAGTATAATATCAATTTAATTCATAGAAGTTATGCTTGATAGCAGCATCCTCAAAACATTGTGGGTCAGGAAATGCTCAATTTGCTGTGACCTTCTGACCAAGATCTGTTCGTTTTATTTAACCCTTGGTTAAAATTGACTTCCAAATGGCGGAAAAATGGGAAGCCAGGCCCTGGTAACAAGCTAGGTGAGAGGAGGGGTGTTGAAATTAAAAGAGGATGTTCAGACCTTTCATTTACATGACACCCATTATACGGAACAGATTGCTGCAAGGAATTGGTCTGTTCTTGTTGCTTCCAGGAGCCCAAGTAAGGTTTTGTAATTGCCACATTTTCCAGCTGATGTCATGTTAGGGATGTCTTACTTATTATCCTAATGAGGGAAACGCAGCAGCTCTCAGAGGCCCGCTCATTACCGCATTACACTCGCACTTTTTTAACGTACCATCTTTCATACTCAAACGGCATGGACACATACAGATGAACTTCTCGAAGATGGCCACGTTGCAAGGTCAGTCACTGAATCGTTAAAAGGCGACAATCAGTCGTGTGGGATTTAAATGACGCACTCAAGGCCCGAGTCATCGCAGTGCCTCGCAAAACAGCACGGAAGTGCCACATTAAGCATCTGGGTGTCCCTTAATTACTATGGGTTGGATTCTTAATCTTGCCCTGTGGTGATGGCGAGGTGTCAGGATGATGAATTTTAAGATGGTAGGTTGTCAACGTGTGCAATTTCAAAGCTGACTGGATTGGAGGAACGGTTGTAACAAGGTTAGAATCGCTTAAAGTGTGAAAGCGGATTTCTGCCAGGAGGCAGAAATGGTTGACAGACATCGTGGTATACCTCTGCATTAATAGTAAGTTTTGGAAAATTTTAGGGAAGGTGTGAAAAAGACTAATACCTTTAAAAAGGCTTTCAGGTGCCTGCTGTCATGATTAAAAATAGATATCTGTTCCTAAACACTCAAATTGTTCATTAACATTCAAAAATGATTCTTATCAAATGCTTTTACCTACTAATATTCATGGCAACATTGCTTTTAATAGAATCACAAGCAGAAAATCTGATAGCTATCTGGCAGTATTAAAGAAAATAGGAACGCAATGCTATTAACTGTTGCTATTTGAAACGTTTTTTTCCCCCCATTTCCTCTTCCAAACAAATAATTGCAATCAAACTGCCAATAAATATGAAATGACAATCATATTTTGTGTAAAAGATATCTACATTACAATATATGTGCCTCAGCTAAATCGTTGTTTATTTGATAATACTCATTATTCAGAGCTGATGGTTGCAAGAATGTGTTAAAATCATGGCACCAAATATCTTTCTCACCAGTTATCAGTTCAACCATTAGAGCAACCGTTTATTTAGGTATTATTCACAGATGATGCATGTGTAAAACCGTCATAAAAGAATGCAGCTGTCAAGTCTGAGAGAAAGACAAATAAAAACATTTCACAAGTAAGCTCAGAACAAAATATGTTACTGCAGGTCGCCTGATTGGCCAATATCGTTATTCCCAGAACACACACTATTAAAATGTATAGTTAGTATCACTTTAGATAAAAATGTCTTCCAAATGCATACAAATCCAAATGGGATGTACAAGACATTTTCAGGCATATGGAATGTTTGCCATAGTGTGCCATGGTTCTGGAAGCAATATTTTATTTTCCTAAGAAATTATGATGAGTTCCAATGCCCAAACTGGGAGCTTTCCATTATTATTCTTATTCTTATTTATTCTTAGTTTTTGTTTGACTTTACAACAAGTGAAATGGCTATTTTTACTGCAAGTATACTAGTGGACTTCCACATCTAAGACTATGCGTGGTTCAAGGCGTAAGTGAACTCTTATTTCTGTAGATCCCACTTCACTCAGTCCTGCCAGGTATTTAAGGAGGAAACTTATTACACGTGTCCTGAGCCATCATTTCATCAGCCTTTTCCTGTCTAAGCTGGAACAGTCATCTTCCTGCTCCTGTCGTGGCATTAACGCTCATCCATGACACTTCTGCTGAATGATGCATTAGCTGAGTGCTATCATGGTTTAAACGCTCTCATCATTTCAGCAAAACCAGCCTTTCCCCCTCTCCTTTTTTTTATTTTTTTATTTTTTTTGCTCAAGTGACGGGACAGCTGATGGCGAAGTTCTACTGGCTTTCAAGTTTCAAAACCAGCCACCGTCATTGTACGTGTGGCCACATGAAGGAGCACAAGAAAGGAAGGGGAACAATTCTGTCAGCAGCAATGTCAAAATCTTCAATTCTTACAGAGCAATTAGGGGTTTCATCATCTCCGAGAGGTGTCAGCATTCATTACGGCTCAACAACAGCTAATTGCTTCAAGGTTAAAATTACAGATCTGACAGCATTATTTTAAGTGACAGACTCAAGCTCTGTGATGCTTCACAGTGGCAACACACTGACATTAAGAGAGACGAAAGAGAGAAAGAGTGCAGCTGGGTCATAGAGAGAGAGAGAGATGGAAAGATAAAACGCACGAGGTAGAGAGAAAGGCAGGGGAGGAGAAATGCTGTTGAAATTACTGCACATTAAAAGTGAGATGTGGTACCAGTGCTCTCGTAGGAATCCACTCAAGGCCAGATTTCAAACTGCCTATTAAAAGGCTCATATGATCAATTCTTCACATGCTCACTATACAGTGTTTTCTTTCCCCTTTCCCCAACCATTCCCATCTGCAAATCAAAGCAAAGCAATGACAAGCAGGTAAATAAAAGACAAGTAAGATCAGACTGAATTGAATGAGGATAAAATAATCAGTTTTGTACAGGGCTGCTCATCTGTGTGCTCTTGGTGTCTATTAAAGTCCCTGTGAAATCAAAATTGAACCTATTTACTTTGTTAGCGCATATTACTAGTCTTGTGGTGAACAATTAATCCGTGCAAGTGAATATATATTAAAAAAATGTTTTACCTTAGTAATCTTTAATCAAAATCTGAAAAGTTACTTCCGGTCTGGAACGGTTTCTTTTTCTGATGACGTAGGTTTCACAGTTTGGGTGGGGAAATGCTTAACCACTCCCCTCAAACCGTTAGTTCGCTATGAGCGAGAGATGGAGAGGAGGAGCGCTAGAGTAAAACCCTGCCCTCTGTTCAATATTCCGTTTCACTTGGAAATACGTCACAGCACTGGAGAAAAATCGTTTGCAACTTCCGGTTCACGGGGACTTTAAGTGTGTTCTGACCGCATTTTGAATGAATTTCTGGAAACCTGATCTAATTGTGGAAAATACTTTGCACCATAGGACTCAGCACAGTTAAGATGGTTGTCACCTTTATTTGTTTGCCATGTAATTACTGCAAGCTGCGTGAACTGTATTGTTACTAATGACCATTCTCTTTGCTTTTTTTTTTGAGTTGTGGTCTGGTTTTAGCCCACAGTCATCATGTGGGTAGGTGTCTGAGTGTGTGGACTACACTTCAAATTAGAAAGCTGGTGCATGGGGAAAAATTGAGCGTTTTTGAGTGAAATGAATTATAGATTGCTGCATGCATGCTGGGCAACGGCTGGAGTCATTTCTTTCAAGTGAGCAGTTGTTTACCCTTCTCTTTTTCCCTCTTCTTAAAGTGGAATACCTGATCCTTTGAACTGATTGTTTGTTTAACCGCTGTTGGGAACGAAGAATCCCTGAGGTCTGAGCAAGTGTTGATCTAAGATTGGATTTAAAATCGTCTAATGAGGAACTCTTTGGATAATTAGCACAGACTGAAATGCTTGTGGATAATTTGAGTACCTCACTACGCAGTTCAGAGGAAAGGGGTGTGTGTGTGTGTGTGTGTGTGTGTGTGTGGGGTGGGGGGGTGGATGAAAGAACACGGAGTGCAGGGTTAATGAAAATTATCACATCAACTTGGTCTCTACCTTTTGCTGTTATCCTTTGTTCTGTTTTGACTGCGTCATTATGGGAGCAATGGAACAATTAGCTGTGTAGTTCACCGAGAGGCTCTCCACGCTGGAGAGCTGCTGATGTGGCTTTAGCTCCAGAGTGGTAATTAGACACTTGGAAGTGTCGCTTGCCGAGGTCCGACAGGAAATGAGGCGGTGGCACCTTGTCCGTGAGGGAATAATTGATGTCCCACCCTGTACCCAAACCTTGAGCGGTGTGAGACCACAAACAAGAGCTGTGCCTATTTTCGATAATCATACAAGTCTTGACTGGCTTGCCATTGAGCAGATTTTTTTTTTTTTTTGATGGGGTTTTCCTTAGATTGATCCATTTGGGATTGCCCTGTTGACACTGACTGACTTGCGTAAGTAGAATCACTCCCCGTTCAGTTTACGTGTAGTCGACCTTTTTTTTTTTCTCTCCCTCTCTCTATCTCTCTCTAGTCCAATATAAGCATTGGTCCATTGGCCAAGTGTGTCTCTCAAGAGCTAAACAATCACACCACGTGCGCCCGTTATGCTGTCCGATAGTGCCTGCATAGTTTGTCTCCTGCTTTTCACTATGTTTGAGGGGTGATAGGTTGGGTGTGTTTTGTTTGTTATTTCAGTTTTTTCCTCTGAAGACCCTGAATGTAGAGCAAGGAGAGCTCATGCGATGTCAGAGTTAATTACATTTTTAAATTGAGGTTTTCTGTGGGACGGCTGCTGGGGAAGAGTGACAAAGCCAGGCTATTAAGAGCATGGAGGGTGTGAGGAAATAGGGCTGAGACGAGTTAGCAGATACCTGTGAGGTACAAGCCCGGGCCTGCCGCATGGCAGAAATGTGATTAGAAGCCGGCGTTAAGCATCAGCAGGTCTTCCTCTACCCCTCTCGACGGCTGTGGGGATCCAGCTAGAAAACAAGTTGTTGATTGCTGCTGAATTGTCAGCTTTTTTTATGTCACGTAACTTCCTAGGCCTGTGAGGACTGGCAGTGGAGCTCCATTCTATTAATATCCACTTCTTGCACCTGTGTGGACAACTGGCAAGATGGAGAGAAAATGGAATATGGAAAGAAATGCTAAGAAGCAGCCCTTCAAATGTGTTGGTGACAGTGGATCTTCTTGTTATTTCAGCTTGGTGTTCATCTGGTGCAGGGTTTTCAGAGTTGGCAACAATAAACCTCTCACCATTTGTGGAGGTATTTTTTATTTTTTTTCTCTTTCCTTTCCTCGCTGCCTCCAGCCAGTAGACATCAGATTTGGAGTTGTCTGGAGCAGCTAAACAAAACCGATCTGCCTCTCCCAAGACTGCAGGGATGCTCTTTTTAACCAAGTTATTTTCTCCGATGCTTCACAAAGAAACTGGCCCCCTCAGCTGAAACGATTTGCAGTCCACAATACGTCAGCTTAACCAGCCAGGTCGGGTCAAGTTGAGCCAGACAATGGGCTAAAGTCTCTCACCCAAGACTACTCTGAACCAATTCCCCCAGACTACCAAAGCCGAAACAAAGTATTACACAAACAAAGAGCTACACATTGAGGAACACAGAATGTGCACATTCCAAAGATGGAAAAAGGAGCTTTGTACTTGAGATGAATACTTTAAATTCAAATTTCAAAATCATGCTAGTAATCAAATGACGTTTTCAAGAATTGAGTCAATTTGCCTCTTAGATTAGTTCTAAAGATGCACATAGGAGGGGCAGTTGCGCAAGGAACTGTAAATAAGAAGACAGTGCATGTTTACTTATAATTATATTTGTGTCCTTTTCTATGGAATGGGATTCAAGATAATGAGACAGAGAGAGAGAGAGGGGGGGGGGGGGAGTTAGTTTTATTTTCTTGATGTGTATGGTGAACAGCTACCAAGTTCTTTCTGGAATTATACATTTCAGGACATATTGTAATTAGTGCTATCAAATTGATTAATTACAATAACATAAAAAGTTTTTATTTATATTATATATACAGTGTACAGTATGTGTGTGTACATAATATATATATATACATATACTGTATATATATATATATATATACACACACACACACACACACACACACACACACAGATATATACATTTATATACTGTATGTGTGTATAGACCATTTCACAAGATGTAAACAACACTGGTCCAGAAGCACTTCCTGTTTCAGTTTGTAACTGTTTTCTTTATTTCACATGTAAAGAAAACATCTTAAAGATGTTTGTTTAACTTTTTGATTCAGTTTTAAATGTTCTTTTGGTTGTATTTTATCTCAGCTTTTATGTAGTGTTAAAAAACTGAAACAGGAAGTGCTTCTGGACCAGTGTTGTTTACATCTTGTGAAATGGTCTATATACATTATATATATGTGTGAGAGTGTGTGTGTGTATGTATATATATATATATATGAAGAGTTCAGATGCAAAAGCCTCTAAATGCCATTTGAAATTTTCTTCTTTAATGATGATTTTTATCAAACTTGTATATTTAAGTTCAGTAATTTCACTTAAATAACAATTAATAGGTAATCTTCATTGCCATTTAAGTGAAATCACTGAACTTAAATATACAAGCTTGATAAAAATGATCATTCTAGAAGAAAATTTCAAATGGCACTTAGAGGCTTTTGCATCTGAACTCTTCATATATATATATATATATATATTATGTACACATGTGTATATACTGTAAACACTTTTATGTTAGACGTGATTAATCATGATTAATTGATTTGACAGCACTAATTACAATGTCCTGAAATGTTTAATTTCAGAAAAAATAACTTGTTAGCGGTTCACCATATACACACAGCAAATAAAACTATATAGAAATATATAGTTTAAGTTTATTTGGCCTCATCACTATGCATGGGGGATGTTTCGTGATATATTTCATATATATATATAAAATATATAGAATATATAAAAATATGATTTAGTTTCATTTTTGATCTCTCCAGGTTCCATGCGGTTTATCCAATGATAAATGTGTAAATAATCTATATCTCTAAATAGCGTATATAAGTAATATCGCATATACACATAATAGCACTGCTTTCATATCTCATGAAAATGCATTTATATAATTCGGTGATGTCAATAATACAAATAAACAAGAGGCAAGTCCCATCCAATGGCAGGATTAATCACTCTGCTGAGCTGATTGCTACTGAAGGAGGGCCAATTACAGCCGCTGTGCTGTGATAATAAGGAGGTAATTGCTTATTGTCAGTTATACCCACTTAAGGCCCCGTGTCCTCGGGTAGTAGACAACAGCTCTCGCTCACGCAGCGAACAAAGACTACAGCTGAGTTTCATCTCAATCTTGCTGGTCTCTGTGGAACAGAGACACACTGTGTGCGTGTGAGTATGCATGTGAAAACAAATTGCAGTTTATAGCATGGCGTACGTGTAATCAGGTAATCAACATAATCTCTATAAATGGGCAAAAAATGATGCTTGTTTGTTACACATGGTCTCCCACCGCTTGCTGATGGGCGTAAATAATTTCATGCAGGTATGATAAACTATGATAAATTGTCCAGTGGTTGCATGCTCAATCAAACGTTAAATATACATATGCATACTCATGCATACATTCACCTGCCCACGCACACACACACACACACACACACATACACACATCAAAACTGTAAACACACAAACTCATGCAAACCTCTCCACATGTACATCCTTCCGGCAACAACAATGGAGCCAGGATGCGGGAGACGAACATCTGATTTGTCACATTTGAAACGCTAATGTTTAAACCAAAAGGAAGAGCACACAGTAATGTGTTCATTCATCTGCATAAACACCACCTGTCCCGGCACAGACAGCTCCTCAAGCACCGAAAGTTTAGTGGCAGCCTACGCGCCAGCCAATCAACGCCAGCCCAGCTGTGGTACCACCATACCGATCGTTTTCAAGTGTCAGAAAGCGCTCAGAGTGGTGCTGTCGGTGCTGGAGAGAGAATGCTTTCATTTCATGTCATCCGCCAGTGAGAAGAAGATGCGACACACTAACACAAAGAAAAACAGGGCACACAATCACAATTGACATCCAGTGGTAATTTATGCTGGCCCCTTTATTTACGCCTGCAATGAATCCATATATTCCCCAGGACCTGCTTGAAGGGTAATTTGGATCATATCTGGTATATTGCAAGCTTGTTTGCTGCAGAAACATCCATCAGTTGTCTCAGATGTGTGCAATGGGTTATCAAATTTCATAGTCCCATTGATCACAGTGGGTCTCTTTATATCGTAATCATGTGTGGAACAGATATCTAATGCCAAAATCCTAGTTTATTTGCTTATTTTTGTTTCAGTGTTAAAGTAACTGTCATATATGTGGCTTTGTCTACACTGGAGGCAATGATTACTGTTCTCATTGAAAAGTTTTAATCAGACTCAGCTGTCTTTAGAGACAACTTATCAAGCAGTGGTACAGACTTGATGGTCTTTGCACACATTTACAGAGGCTGATTCCTGTTTTAGTAGAAAACCTGCAGTATTTTCCTCAGAAAAAAATCCTCAGACGACGCAAAAAAACGTAATTTTACGTCATCGGAGGATTTTTTGACCAGAAAGACTACAGCCAGTAGTAGGGGCTATCCTGCATGTTCTCAACCCACCCATAGAGGGTGGGATCTCACTCACAGGATGTATACACAGTGTCAGCCATTTTTTTTTTTTTTTTAGCAGGCTCTTGTTCTTTGGAGAAAGCTAAGTAGTAGAGGTTACCATTCTCTTTTTCCCGGACATTTTCCCGGGATTCATGTTTTGCTTTCTGCAGTCGCAATTCATTGTTTAATTTATTCATTCTGGGAGTTGTTGTCTTCCATCCACATAAGCCAAAAAAATAAATAAATAAATAATGTTTCTGGCTTTTCTCAATCTAGAAAGCTCCAAAATCAAAAATAATTTCACATTTCTTAAATAACCCATTTTAATGCACATTCATATTTCCAGCGGTGAAGTATCCCTTTAACCACTAACAAAACACAGTTAACCTTTTCTACATTACAAATCCTACAATGAAGTTCCTGAATGAAAAGTGTAATGGAATTGTAATGTGACATTGTTTTATAATTAGAATTATAGTTATAAAGAGAATATTCTTAACAAAATGTCATACAGCAAATGGAATATGTTTTATGAACAAGTAGACAAGTTCCTCTTCTTCTCTTGCATAGCCATGAATAATGCCAGCAACTTTTATTACTGAAATAGATATCAAAGAGGGTGACATCTGTGACCGCTTAAATTATTATATTAATTGATACATTTTTTTTAAATGAACAAGTATAATTAATCAGTGTGCATAGTTAAAACTTAAATATCAGACATCAGCCTTTTTCTTAAACAAATAAAGAGGGCTCGATAATGGCAAGCTCAAATGGAAAGAAAGCAACTGCATCTAAAATATCAGATAAACAATAAACAATCGGAAGTAGTGCAAAATATTGCGAGACAGTTTGGGTCCCAAATAAAAAGGCTTGGGTGAAAGAATCACTGATTTTAAACACAAGTGAATTTTTTTTTTTTTTAAATAATAACAACATTATAGCAATTTAGTATAATTTTGTTAGGGTTTCAATATGGGGAAATAACAATATTAAAAGGTCTACTCTAAATACTTTTGCAAGACACTGTAGTTCTTATAAATGCCTGCTCACATTACTCCAGTATTCAGTTTTCGTTACTTTGATGTGGATGTTTAATACAGTACATCGGAAGTCCATCTCAGTCTTTCTCGGTACAAACATCTCTTCATAAAACCAACAGTAAATATCAGCTAATTTTAATGCTTACTGAAATGCCCTTAGATATTTTCAGACTGAAAGCAATAGAACTAAATTACACTTTTCCTTTGATAGATACAACACTGGAAAATTGTCAGTTGTCTGTTTTTATGGAAGTATGATATAAGTAATAGCTTTCGTCTCAACGTGACTCTTCTTTCAAGAGAAGCTTTCAGAGACACAATTGCGGACAAAGTCATTCAACCGCCACAGATATCATACTGGGGATACAGGAGGAAGAAAGGAACAATTAGAGATCATTTGGTGAAAGAGGCTTTCCATTGCTTTCAATCCAAAGGCCTTTGTCTTTTGTTGACCCCTCTAAGAGCAGAGTGGAGGAAGGAGGAGGGGGAGCGTGCCCTGTACTCAGAACTGGAAACACATACCTGACTCTTTCATCTTTGTGCAAGGGAGAGAGTACAAATACTACTGTCTGCCAACCACTTTAATCAACTTAATGCAACCAGCAGTCACTTACAAAGAGCTCCACAGATGGAGGTCTGAGACGAAGCTTTCAGGAAGTTCTGTGGGCCAGCAGAGGGTGGAAAGATTGGGGCATGGGGTTCTGGAGAGGACAGGGGCTGCAGGACATAGGGGTGACACTCAGAAAACCTGTCAGCAAAATCATACTGGTTCTTGATGGTTTTACTCTTTTTCTAACTTTCTGTCTTCCTCTTTCGCTGCAGTCTCGTCTATACAAGGGCTACAATCACTTCTGATATGAGGTGCGGGTGATGGACCTTTGTTTAGTTCAAAGGTCTATACCTCTTTATTCTATTCCCTTTGTGGATACTAGAGCCCTGAAATATGTATCACTGTCCCCTTTTATTCTTGTCATCAGAAGGGGAAGGAAATCAAAGCTCAAACTTTCTCTGAAAGTCAGTTTGGAACCAAGATTCCACCCAATGTCATAAAAGGCCAGAACCCAAAGGGTCTTTAATTTTTATATTTGCCTTACACTAAAACTGGTTTCACCCATTCTCACTCATGTTCCTATTCCACATATTCTTTCACGTATTATGGAAAGTGCAATGGCACACATGTATACAAGGTTGAAAAAAAACAGGACAGACTGTGGGAATCTTTTTTAATTGTAAATCTGTGCTGAAACTGGTGAGATTGGTAGACCCTTATTCTGGAACAATCAAGACCAATGGTAATTTGTCATCTGGTCAGTATCTATGCGCTTCGGGTTTTTTTTTTTTTTTTTACAAAAAACACAAACGTACAGTTTAAAGCAACTTCATTTGACTTGTATGTTGTGTATATAAGCATTCGACGCTTGCGCAGTTTGAGCAATCTCTCTCCACAAGTTACAACCCATGTAAATATCTTTGTATGCTAGAGTTGTATAAATGACTTTCTAACCTCTTCGCAAAATCTCTCGTCTTGTAGCTTGCATGTGTTTTGGTCTATTCTGTTTTTTCTTCTACTAACTTGTGAACCGACGCCCCCGTAGTGTTAGTTTATTAGTAACAAACTAATTACAAACAAATGAAATGTGCATGTGCGACCTCAGACAAAGTACAAAAGTACAGTGCGCCAACAGTACGCGCATACTCTTCTAATGACGAAATTCGCATCACACGCACTGTACGCTGGCCCAACTTGCATGGGCGTAAAAAGTGAAGTATACTTTGGCCTTTAGGATCATTTTTGGGGGTAATTCAACCCAAATGCCAAACATCATGACAGACCAGATTTATTGTTAAATCTCT
This sequence comes from Pimephales promelas, assembly GCF_016745375.1. The sequence continues at coordinate 2,381,419 of NW_024121421.1, forward strand.
AAAGGCCTTGACACACCAAGCCGATGATCGACTGGCATCCAAAGTCGGGTCGGTGTTCAATGTCTGTCAGCCCAGTTTATAAATACTTGTTTGGCCCTTAACTTTCAAATGCATCATTTACAAAAAATATTAGGAGAGTTCTCCGCATGAAATGTAGAGGATGTTAACTATGACAAGATGATTGACAGGCCAGTTTATGTGACAGTATGTGTATAACTATGCGACAAAACGTTCGTTAAAGATGCAATTTTATGACCTGATGTTCCAAAGCTTTTCTACTCTTCTGCTACACACCCAAAAGTATGTACTTTTACTACACAAAAAGAGTACATACTTTTAGGACGTAGTATAAATTTAATTGGACTACATCAAGTCTCGGTTTGCCTGCTGGTATAGACAGTCATTTCCCCTACAGGCGCAGAATGTACATGCTAGTTGGCCGTTGGCTGTAGTCTTTGTGGTGTGCATCTTTTTGGCCCAGACACAGATGATGTGAGGAGGCAACACACTCAACTTTTGTTGCTGCTTCTAAAGTTGTTGTGGCCACTTCAATATCTCATCAATTTTAGGAATACAACCGTCTATCTTGGCAGCTTGTTGAGTCATCTTCATATACAGTTGCAACTGAGCAGTTTCTGGCTTAGAAGCAGAGGAACCACCATGGGGCCAGACTCTCTCCTCCATGCATGTGTGATCTTATAAACTCAGGGGAGGGGTAGATAGGATTACAGCGGCTCCATTGTCTCCCCAGTGGGACAACTAATGATGTTCCTCAGTCGTGACATCTCTTGTAGACCGTGCAAGCATCTCCCCACCTACCATGCGTCCTACGAAATGCACCCAACACTGATCTTACAGTAAGCTCTCTAAAGCTGCTCTCAGAGTTGAAAAGACACCCGGTGTAAATACTGGGGGCGTCACCAACAGCAGCTGCAGTCAGTCCACTGAGAGGCTGATTAGCTTTCCAATGGATACCTCAGACACAGCTATCTGATTCCCTGCTCATCCAGTGATCCCCCTGTATTGATGTATAGTATTAGATTCGACACCTGCTGTTAGTCAATTAATTCAATTGTGTACATCAGGACATCATTTAAGTTGTATTGTGATTTGACGAGAGCAGTGTAATCAAAGATTAAAACAAGGCTTACTCTAGATGATTTAAGGAACAAATCGGCAGGATCAAGGGAGAGTAATATTACATGAACTTAACTCCTGCTAAAGATTAAACAAAACATCAGCACACAATACAGCCTACAGTTCTGCAGTAATTAATAAAACTTTCTTTTCAAAAACACAGAAGCCATTGGGCCTTTTCTCATCTCTCTTTTATTCCTTTTTAAAATAACAAATTGCATGGATTCAGGCCCTTGCTCTAATTGCTGTGGCCATAACAACTTGTGCTGAAACACGAAGATAGTAGTACTGGCTAACATTCCCCATGTGAATGCCATTTGAATATACATAATGAACTTTCAATAAATATGTGTGTCAAAAACTAGTTTTGGAAAACAATAATATAAAATTGACTTCATTTCAATTTTGAATTGTTATCAGTGTTTGGGGAAAGTTACTTTTAAAAGTAGTGCTTTACAATATTGCGTTACTCCCTAAATAGTACGTTTTTATGGTAATGCGTTGCGTTTTATAGTAATGCGTTGTTTTTGCGCTATTTTTTCTCACCTTGGCTGAATTTTAGTAACAAGGTCCTTTCATACCAAATAGCCTCAGGTTAAAGGAAATGCTACTTCACATCTGTACATTAGAGGGCACAGCTCAAACATTTAAGCAATGCTGCCATTCTGGATTGCAGAAGTATAGAATGCAGAAAAAGAATTGGTTCATCCAAGACATTGGTTAATAAAGTGAGATTAAACACATAAAGTATATTTGTGTTATTTAATATATTTAAACAATGCAGGTTTGAATAATATTACGAGTTTGCATTTCACTGTTTTAATTCATTTTGAAGAATACTGAATCTGTTTTTGTGCAAGTGAGATGTGTAAATACCTGCACTCATTTAGTCTAGAACACAATATCCATTATGTTTACACAGTGCACATAACACCTCTGTACTTACTCTGCTTTGTTTTAAGAAAAAAAGTAACTATATAATGATAACTAAGTAACTATATATTTTGTTGTATATTTAAAAGTAATGCATTACTCATTACTTGAAAAAAGTAATCTGTTTATGCAACTTGCTTTACTTGTATTGTGTTACCCCAGTACTAGTTGTTATTTATTTATTTAAAAAAAATAATAATAATAATTTGAACTCTTGATTTCTAAGTAAGGTATTTTTTTTTAAAGTTGTGTTTATTGACATGTTGGGGTGATCATTAGATTCCAACGCATTCTCACCCCAAGGCGTCACCTTTGACCATGCTTCAATATTTGACGTTTTAGGCGCCCTTTAGTGTCACTTACATGACGCGATCCTACGGCGTCATCTAACTGACGCTAAAGGAAAGCGTCAGTTAGAGGACGCGGTTAGGTTTAGGTGTGGGGTGGGGGTACGCGATCCTAGGGCGTCATCTAACTGACGCTAAAGGGCACCTAAAGCGTCAGATATTGAAGCGTGTCCAAATGCTTCCCAAGGCGTCAGTTAAGTGACGCCTTGGGGGTGAGAATGGGCTGCAGATTCATGTAAGCAACAGTCTCCATTAGATTTGTGAACAATTACTTCAATTTCTAAATTTAAAGTTCATGACTGAAAATCAGTTTGCAGAACACTACAGTAGCTGAACCTGGGTACAGATGTGACTGTGAGGATGATGTCTCCTTGTCTCTGAGATATCAGAGAGCCACTTTAACTGTGTGGTGTATAGGTGCCACTGTGAATTGGAGCGCTTGAGGGCATGACATTGTTTTTAACTTAATAAAGTGCTGAGTTGTGCACCTGGCTGAAGATAAGCAGTCAGACACCTGCTGAAAGGAAGTTTTGCTCTCTTATACAGAGGTTAAGACTTGCTCTTTTATACAGAGGTTGCTTCAATCACACATTCTCAACATATGCTTTCTTTTATTATTAGCCTTATCTGTCATTGTTAGATTGGTGGTCCTGATTAATTTTTGACAACATTATCTTGTTATATTGTCTTGACATCACATTTTTTTAAGTTTTACCTATTTTTTGTTGTTTACAGGTGAGGATTCGCACTAGATTTTACACATTGCATATTTTAGCACAGGAGCTTGAAAGACTTAAGAAGAAAAAAGTCATCAGATTATTTACTATATGTGACTTGATTTTTATTGAAATTATATCATTATAACATTTGGTATAAAGGTTGTGTAATTTTCATATAGTGTGATGTTATAAAGTGTAATTTGATGTAAAAGTTGTATGCCTGAGTTGGAAGTTTCATTCTATGTATAATTTAGGTAGGCATTTGGTTGTCTATAAGTGACAAATTGTGGTAGTTTTATTCTGAGTAGTTGTTTGTTTTGTTTTTGTTTTGTTAAGAAAAGCCTTTCTAGCGACCTGAGATGCAAATTAGCTTTGGCTATACTATCTAGATAGTATTTTGTATTAGAGTACATAATACACAATACATATTTTCCAGTTTTGACTGGGATCATGTTTTTTTTTTGGTCTGTCCCTATACAAATAAACTTATAAATAAAAAAAAAGAAATATATTCCGTTTGCGTTTGTGAGTTAAAACAAATATAACTAATGGAGTAAAATGTAAAACAGGCACATAATATTGTAATATCGTTATTTTTTGAGGTATCGGCAAATATATTTTTGCTGGCTAAAATAATCTATATCAGATATCATGACAAACACCCGCCTTACTCCACTACTGTAAGGATCCACTGGAGGCAAGTTGTAGCAAGATAACCCAGGTGCAGTTTTATTCAAAATAACACAAAACATGATAAAACATGAAACAAAAGCATAACATGGCATGGAACAAAAACTGTGGACATAGACTTCCAAATGGCGGTTGCAGGCAACAATACAATGACATGGTAAGCATGAGGGGTTAAATACACAAGACTTATGACTAGACAAGACAAGACAAGGGACACCTGTGAACAATGAACAGACGATTAACCAATGACAAGACACATGGGAGGATCACATGACAGACAGGGAATCACATGACAGACATGGAACATGACATGAACAAAACCAAAATGTGACAGAGGCAAGAACAAACCGTGACAGATCCCCTTCATGGCGTGGGCGGGCCTGGGCCGTGGCGTGGCATGGGTGGATACGGGAGTGCTGGGAGCCAGGGCAGATCCGGCAGTGAAGGAGTCCATGGTGGACCAGGCAATTCAGATGGCCATGGCACTACTGCCCCCCTATAAGTTTAAATGAAATTTTGCCCCAGGCATTTCATAGCACAATGGTTCATTTAATCTATGACATATATATATATATATATATATATATATATATATATATATATATTAACGCCACATCTTTAAAGTCCACGTTGTTGGAGATTTCCAAAAATTCAAAAACATATTCTCAATAGTTTTGTTACCTTGACTTAGGCAAAGTCGGGCAACTGCTGGTTTCATGGTTGAAGGATCCACTGGAGGCAAGTTGTAGCGAGAGAACCCAAGTGCAGTTTTTGTTTCATGCCACGTCATGCTTTTGTTTTATGTTTTATCTTGTTAAGTGTTATTTTGAATAAAACAGCTCTTGGGTTCTCTTGCTACAACTTGCCTCCAGTGGATTCTTACACCTACTCAGTACAAGTCAAATTACATTGTAACTACAATGTAATAAATGTGTGCACTCACATTGACATTTTTTTATCAGACAATTTCTTAAATTAATTAGTACTAAATTAGCATATCAATTTAATGTGCACCCACCTGTAAAAAAGCAATAGTATCACTTGCTTTTTTTTTTTTTTTTGTAGGAAACAAAATGTCCTTCCAAATAAATCTTCAGTTCACATTTTTCCAATCAATTATCTGGACACTTGCTGAGTATTTTATTATATTATGCTATCAATACATTTTTGACCAGCTCTGCTGAAAAAAAAAGAGAGACAAGGTGTTTTTCTTTCTTGATCTTTTGTGAAAGCAAGCTTAGGTGCCTCTCAAATTGGCCAGTGCATCTCACCAGGGTCAAATAACAGATTAATAGGTTCAATAATGAGCTCCCTGGAGTGTCCACTGTATGAGGCACGTCTCCCTGGCCTCCCTAGCCGTTCTCTTGATGAATGGTGGTAGGTATCATTCACACATCACAGAGGAACAAGACTCAAATGCCATTTATTTGACGGAAAAAAAAAGATTCTTGGTTGCACTGACATGTTGTTTTTCTTTGTGTCTATGTTTGTCTAGTGATGTCTCATTGTCAGTTCATTGCTATGTCTCGAGGGCGGAGCGACAGAACAGTTTAAAGTTGTTCATAGTTTTATCTGTATCTATTACTACAATAGAGATATCTAAATGTCACATGTTGTTGGGACTTCAAAAATTGAATATACTACAACTGGAAACAGTATTCCTATATTTTTCTCTTCATCTTTTTCTACATGTAATCTACATAGTCATTTGTAACTGCTCTTTATATGAAGATGTTGTCCCTGGATATCTTTGATATATCCATTGGATTTGTAAAAGCTAATATCACATACACGTCATTTAGGCCGTATATAATGCACATTATACACAAGTCATGAACCAATGTTATATTACTTGTATTATGCTTTTGCTTCCGTTTTCACTTTTCTTATTATCAGAAGTCAGGATATTATTTAAACATTTATATTTTGTTTTCTATTCAAATGGCAATAATGACAACATTTTCATTTATGGGCGATCCTTATAACACAGTCTCATCCCAAAAAGTCATATAACTGACGTTTTGGGACGTATTTTGACCATACGTCAATATCCGCCTTTTTAGGGCCCCCTTAAACGTCGGTAGATGGCGATCCCGGGCCGTCATACAACTGACGCTTTACCTTTAACGTCAGTTAGGTGACGGGGTAGGTTTAGGGTTAGGTTTAGGTATGGGGTAGAGTTAGGATCCCATAACCTCATCTACCGACGTTTAAGGGGGCCCTAAAAAGGCGAATATTGACGTATGGTCAAAAGGCGTCCCAAAACGTCAGCTATATGACATCTTGGGATGAGACCGGGTTGATTCTTACGCAATTTTATAATAATGAGGTTGTGGTGAGCAGGACGGTCGAGTGACGTGAGAGAAAGTCGCGAGGCCGGTGGTGCGATTGCTAATGAGCAGCACCAACCCGATCTCACGACCAAGTCGTACGAATTCGACGAATGATTAAAAAGTGGCTAATTCGTAACAATTCATACGACCTCACTCGTACGAATTAATACGATTTTGCTAAATCGTACTTATTTTACGAATTGGCCAATTCGTATGAATTCGTACGAATGACCTACCCCTTACCCCGCCCCTAAACCTAACCATCACGTGGGTTTAGACAAATCGTACGAATTAGTACGAGTGAGGTCGTACGAATTAGTACGAATTAGCCACTTTTTAATCATGCGTCGAATTCGTACGAATTGGTCGTGAGATAGTGTTGGCAGCACCTGCGAAGCACACCGGTCTCTCATCTCTCACGGCGGAGCGGAGACATAAAGGGGGAGCGACGGAGTGGATGATCGAGAGAGGAACAGGCCTGCTTTTATTTGTATTTTATATTTTATTTGGTAAGCCAGCAGTCGTCCGCGAGGGGCTGCTGGCCGGAAGTTATGTTTTATTTTCGGTAGCCAGCAGTTGCGTGAGGGACTGCTGGCAGGTATTTTGTTTGTTTATTTCATTTAAATAAAGTTTTATTTTTTGATTGTTGTCCAGTTCCTGCCTCCTTCTTCCCTGAACCTTGCTACAGAGGTGTAATTATTCCAACGCATTCTCATCCTTTAACGTCATATAGAACGCTATATGACAAAACGGCGCTATACTACGCACATGGCACCCGTTATTGTTAATATAACACGCGCTGTGAGGGCTAAGTTTAGGTGTGGGGTAGGGTGTGCGTGTCATATTCACGCTAAAGGATTTAAAACGTCTTGGGTTCGCATGTTATATTAACGATAAAGGGTGCCATGTGCGTAGTATAGCGCCGTTTTTGCATATAGCGTTCTATGTGACGTTAAAGGATGAGAATGCGCTGAATTATTCTGTAATATGAGAACATGAAACAGTCAGGATATGAAGAGTTGAAACCAAACAGAAATATACCATTTTTTTTTACTTATCTATTTTAGCTCCCTCACTAATGTAAATGATGCATAGGTAAGGCTGTACCTCACTTGAGCATTACTTCCTGCACAACACTTTAGTGCTTGTCAGAACCAACAGAAGCAACTGGCTTCCGTTTCAATCATACTTGACACCTTACTTGCCCCCCTGCAATCATACCACAGACAAACATCAGAACGAACCTCAGCTGAAAATCCCGGGTATCTTGTCACTGATGAGGAGGTGCAGGGAGAGAAGCATTATCAAGCCAGGCTGTGACTTCTGCAGTCTGACGTCTCTGTCCAGCATCATTAGCTGCTGGTCTGTGTGCTGAGCGGCTCTGCAGGAGGAGAACAGGCAGGGTGTAAGACGAGGGAGACACCCTCTGAGGCTGATTGCTTTATGCTACACCATGCGGTGATACTAATAACCTCTGTGTTCCTGCATTAATGCTCTCTGTACCATGTTGGACATTTGTCTGGGCAGATTTTGGCATTTATAATGGATTTTGGTGGGTTCTCATGTAAAACAGAGTCTGCTCTTGTTGATTTTGGGACTGAGGAGCTTCTGAAATAAAACATGATCTCTGTAGGATTATTAACTATTGAGGCTCCTGAAAGAAGTGTTGTACACCGTTGTCCTCTGTCAAAGTGTCTGAACTCACTAGCAAAATAAATACTTTGCACACATTAGTAAAACAATGCAAAGGCCTCAATATACTTACGGCAATGTTTTGTTCCCCGTTTCTTCATTTCGGGGTAAAAATAAGATTGAAATATAGCGGAATCCCCGTCGCCACCCATACTGCTGCTTATAGGGGATTATCACGCTTCAGGGTTTCATGGGCGGGATTTGTCAACTTTGTGCATGTCCACTTTCGACGCAGTTCAACAATGCCTGAGACGAATGCTATATATGTCACTGCTCTTTTCCACTTTGTAAATCTAACCAACAACGCCAACCCTACTTAAGTTTTCATGGATTCCAGACTGAATTGAGTATAAGGAAGAAGTGGATTAAAACGTTAAAATAAAACAAGGTAGCACGTTTTTTTGCAGTCGGCATTTTAGCGAATCAGACTAATTTACCAGGGATGCCGTATAAATAAACTTCGTGTAGTCCTTCATCAGTTCGCCAGCGAGATCGGTGATTCAACGGAAGTGGCAGTGCACAAAGATTAATTCATCCACGCTGTTACAAAGAGCGTTTTAGAAAATCTTTTTTTTAGATTTTACAATCAGTGCTATACAAGATGATGCAGATGATGGTCAAATATAATCATGGTCATAATGCTTTGAAAAATTGATATTTGAGTACAAGACATGTTGTTGTTGTGTATGTTGTTGTGTTTTTTATTTTATTTTTATTGTATTTATGTGCTGCTGTGACATATAAATTTCCCCCCTGGGGATTAATAAAGTAAATCAATCAATCAATCAATCAAAGATCACAGAATCCGGAAGTACTACGTATCAGCGTGATAATCCCCTATTGGATAAGAAACAAAAAAGCACATGCAGAGAAAATTGAGAACTAGTCAGTTGAGAATTGAGAATTTGAAATAATAATAATAATAATAATAATAATACATATTACTTACATGTACATTAACATTATACATTAAAAAAAACAATTATTTACATTATTATTGTAATCTATTGTATTGCCACTACAGTCACTATTTAGTCACACATTGTTTAACTAATTAGTTGGCTACTAATTATTTTCATCAGATCAAAACTTCCCTCAATGTCTTTAGTGCAAGTTGTTTTGGTAATGGAGCTATATACTCTGTGGCATCTTGCTTGTTTAATGTCAAGTGGGGCCAGAACATTTCTCTGTGTGTGCACTTGTGTATGTGAGCTGGGGATGACCAAGTGGCAGTCCCACACCAAGGTTGATGTAAACATGTTTCTGTCCCCGTTGTGTGCAAGCAGACCCTGGGGGCAAGACTGCCCTTAAATCCATTGGGTTGGCTGGCTAAAGCTCCACGGGTTAATGTCTCTGAAGCACACAAATCAAAAGAGCATTGCACGGGGGCAGGCTCCTATTGCACATACCTACCCAAACTGCTCATGTAGTGCTGCCCTCCCTGGCAAGAGAAGAAACCAAATGTCTGTAGTTCACATATAATTTCTAAATTGTAATTATTATTATTATTATTATTATTATTATTTTGTTGCACAATCAATAGAAGAGATATGCAATGATTCCAAAGTGAAGATTTAAAAGAATTTCCTCTCTTTTTTTAGGAGGTGTGATTGGTAAACCCAAGTCCGCCTCCCCTCCCTCTTGCTCTCACTTTCTCTCTCTTTCTCTTTATCTCTGCAGTGTCTAAATGACCAGTATGTGATTCTTGAATCGTTAGTAGATCAAGCCTGGAGGAGAGGCTACACAAGCCTCTACTTTGAAATTGCCATAGAGTCTCATTTCTCCACACAGCTCACCCTTGAAGTTTTTTCCCTCCCGCTCTCCAAAGAGATCAGGATTGCTCTTTAAAAAAGACTGAAAGAAAGAAAAACCTAGGACTGCTTTTAATCTGGGGAATGAGTGCTCTGCCATGAAACACAACCGATGAGCGAGTGCCTACCAGGCCTGGCCAGAGTATTAATATTTAAATTCCCATCCAGATAATCAATAGTAGGGAGCACTTCAGTGCGTGGTTATAGCCCCGTATGGGAGGCGATACGAGTGAGAAAAACCTCCTGATTAAGGCTCTTAGAGGCTCTCCACACTGTGTTGCTCTCAATACTCTAGCACTGATTATAACCTATTGAGGCAGAAAACCTGATCGAATATAACCTCTTTTGAATTCCTTGTTCCCTCAATAGCGTGTCAAAAAGAGCATTCAGAAGTTCGTGTAACAAAATGGAAGCCTGTCGAAATTGTTCGCTGTTTCTTCTTTGCATATGGTGCGCAAGAGAAAATTTCAGGAGCATTTATGTTTGAGCATAATGCTTTGATTTGGGAGCCAGTGTCATAACGTGCAGCAATGGGGAACTTACGTATATCTTATTCTTCTTTTCAGTGTACATAAAAAATCCCAGCTTAGTCCTCTTTGTCTTTTGAATGCTTTGAACTCTTTTCAGCCTTAAAGGGCACTTTTTGTGCTTTAGACTGTGGTGTGCATTCACTGTAAAAGCACTCAATGCCACAAGAAGACCACAAGCAAAACTGCGAGTGTCTTCGGCCAGACCACACATCTTAAGCGTTTGCATAATTTAAGGAATAATAAGAAAGAGAGAAAGAGAGAAAACTCTGTTCATTTATAAACTAGTGGGCGAATCCTCGCCGCGTACTTCCACCAGCCTAAAGGGTTAACCGGTGCAAGTTTCGGTCAAATTGTGCCAACAACGTCTTGGAATCCAGACCTTTGAGAAAGGGCCGAGCTCTTTTGTCATTGTCTGCGCTTAGCTAAGACATCATAGATGGAGGAGAAGAAAAGCGTCATGGGCTCATGCAAGTGCAGAATCTGGGGATAATATCTCGTTTGAAGGGCCAACAGAAAGGAGAGCAGAAGGCGCAGAAGAAGAGGCCAAGAAGATGTTGAAAGAGAGCAAGTCCAAAGCTGAACTGCTCAGTTCATTTTCCAGCTCACTGGCCTTCGTAATCCATCTGGGCCAGCTGCTAACAAGATTGGGTCTGAAGTTTACCTCCACAATGACTTAATCAGATTAAGAGCCACAAAGATCAAATAATGACCCCGCTTTGGGGCAAGTTCACTTGGCCCTTGATTGCGTTGTGTGGTCCTTGAGATTTATTAAGGAATTATGTGTAGTTGATGCGTTTAAAAGTATTTTATCTTCCTTGAAGATCATTTTAGGTATCAAGAATCTCAGAATTAGAAAATAAGGCTGCAACCATGTCTATAAAAAATCCTACACATTTAAGTGAACTCTCTAGCAGGCCTTTCAAAGACGCACCCTGAATTAAATAAGTTTTGCTGGCAAAAGAGCATCTTACAGTAATTACCACTCAGCAGTTTCAGTGCTCGAGGACCCAAGGCAGGATTGTTGTTAAAAAAAAAAAAAAAAAAAGTTCAGGAGAAGGTGCTGCTTCTCGTGCAGAGTGGAGGCTAAATGACTCACATGACTCCATGATTTTCAGGATCCCACTGTTTTGTTTTCCGAGTTTATCTCTCTCTCGCACCCTCTCTTTCACTTTTCCCCGCTCCCCTGTTCTTAAAAGGGGTAACGGGATTATTGGCAGAGGCATAGAAACGTGATTGTCTCACAGCAGATGGTGCGCACTGCTTCACCTTTGAGAAAAGTTAATTAAGCCCGCCATATTGTGCCCATCCAGGGGAAAAATGTAGATGAATATTGAGCAATCGAACTCTGTGTCTCCTTTTCAAGCCCTTTCTGTGGAATGGTGGAGTCCATTGAGGGAGAATTATGTACAGAGCCAAACTAATTCAAGGCCAGCCCAATCCCCCACCCCAGTCCCTTCCCACGTCTGCACCAGCCAGCCCACTAAGGCTGAAAAATGGTTTGCTCTATGATAAGTATGGTGTCCACCAAATTATTCCATGCTGTTCACAAAACTATGATGTGCGGTGCCAACCCGGTCTCATCCCAAGACGTCATATAACTGACGTTTTGGGACGTCTTTTGACCATACGTCAATATTCGCCTTTTTAGGGCCCCCTTAAACGTCGGTAGATGAGGTTATGGGATCCTAACTCTACCCCAGACCTAAACTTAACCCTAAACCTAACCCGTCACCTAACCGACGTTAAAGGTAAAGCGTCAGTTGTATGACGGCCCGGGATCGCCATCTACCGACGTTTAAGGGGGCCCTAAAAAGGCGGATATTGACGTATTGCCAAAAAACGTCCCAAGACGTCAGTTATATGACTTTTTGGGATGAGACTGTGTTAGCGGTGCAGATGGAGCAGTTTATTCACATCTTGCAACGAAATGAAAGTGCAGAAGAGCATGGCTAGTTTAACTGTTAAAAAGATTTAAGCCAGAACCTGGTGGTAATATAATGAAGTGCCAACTTTCAGCTCATTTGTTTGAATGACTGGAGAATTCTTTAAGGCTGAGTGAGGGATGAGAGAGAAATTTGAAAGCTTTGAGAGTGGCAGCGTTTTATTGGGAAACAGGGAGATCTGGATTAGGAGCCTGAGTGAAATCAGAATAACAAAATAGTGTTCAAAGTGCACAACATGGAGGGAAGAGCCTGCTGGGCGTAAAATAAAAGTTGGGGTTAAGCTTATTGTAAACTCCTTCCACTACGTTCCAATGGTAGATGTTACATATGATTAGAGGACCTTTGGTGTGGAGGTCCTGTTGCGGTACTTCCGTTCCAGTTGAGCATTGCTAATTTCTTAAACCCCTGACCATGGCTTTTGCTATGCCTGGACCTGTTTTTACCCACCTCCCTGCTTTCTTTTTCTCTTTCATTTTTTCTTCTTTATTTTCTAAGTCTAAATTGAATGGTGAATCAGCTACAGTACTTTAGTAATTTCCCCAAATGTTTAATCCTTCTTAGCGCACACACACTGTGAAATGAAATTCGGTTTGGTCACGAGTGCTTGTGTTTAATACATCTTAGAAAATGGAGAGAAAATGGATAAACAAAAGCTTTCTCAGATAAAAAAAAAAAAAAAAAAAAAAACAATCACATCTTTAGAGGAATCATCTTAGTTTGCAAAACTATCACATTTTACTATTATATTTCAAATGTAAGTGTAGTGTCATATCTTCAAATTATTGTTTTTTTAGACTTTGCAAAAGTGTGACGAAGGCAAGCAACAGCTTTGCCGATTAGAGGAAGTATACCAGTCAAAGCGCAGTTCTTGGGCAGTGTTAACTAAGTCAATTGTCTCTTCATTGAAAGCATCTCGTCCTCTTGAATGTGTTTGTGGAGCGTTCCACAGTATTCTCTCCAGCGACTGTTTGTATGGGTATTACGTCCCCTTGAAGTGTGGCCTCCTCCCTCCAGAGCCATTGATATCTCTCTATTGATTCAGAAAGCTGTGGACAGACCTACCAGGATAAAAGTGACTCACACTAATCACCCGGTCACTTGGGGGGCCAAAAGGAATCCAGACAATAGACCTTATTTCGCTTTCCATTGAGTCTATTTCTAGACCTATCAAAATGTATAGGAGAAATTATAGTTTGATAAGTGGCACATTAAATTACTTCTGCATGTGAGGTAAGTAAAGGTAAGCTAGTTGTACAATATGTATTAATAGTCTAAGTTAGACAGATTGTTTTTCAAACCGTGCAGGCTGACCTTTCGATGTGTGAAATTACTCCTCACACCAGCCACAAAGCACACGATGGAGCCCAATTAAATCAGAAGACAATCTCCACATCACGGAACAGTACATTTGTGACAATAAAACCCAAAACGATCCTAGTTCTTAATTCATAAATGTAGCCACATTGTGATGGATATATGCAAAAACAACAAAAATAATTGACAATTAGCATTTGAGTGACTTAAGTCATTTCATTAATATTAATTACGTATAACTGGTGCAAATGCTTAGTTTGTAAATCATATACAATTAAGGCCAGTACCATATGCTTTTATTTGCACATGCAGTTAAAGGGATAGTTTACTCAAAAACAACAATTCTGAGAGCATTGATTCATTTGAGCAAATAGATTTTTTTTTCTTTTTTGCTATGTGCCACAATGAGGATGAAGAAGATGGATAAAGACTGACGACAAATATAAATGTGATTTGATAAAACAAAACAGGCATAACAGTGTGCATAACATAACATACACAAACAACAACTCACAACAAAATACAGAGCACAGAGGAACTAAATACACTGAGACAATGAAATGATAACAAACAGGTGTGGCAATTAGATGATTTGTGCAGGAAAGTGTGACACAGGAAGGATTATGGGAAATGTAGTGTGCTGAGGTTACTGGTCCGGTGACTAAGGATTGGGACAATATGGTCATGAAAATGAACAAGAGTTTTTGAATTTGTTGCACAATATGATAGAAATCAGATGGATGACATTATACTAGCCTATTTGCAGTAGGCATTTGTAAATCCAACTCACATTGTTATTTAAAGCTATTTAAATACTACATAAAATGTCAAATTATTCAAAGTATTTCTGCAATGCCACACATATAGCCTTTAAATAATGTATACACATGTGAGATTTCAGTCATTAGAGTGTGCAAGGCCTGACGAGGGCATATCTAGCTCAGGGGCCAGAGAGGTGTTACCTCATCATCCACAAATTGACAACAAGATTTACCCGCAGCCATAATTGTAGTTCCTCTTATCCACAGTAATGCCAACTAATGACAACAAAAACTTGAAGGCCTTTCTAGGCTAGTTTTAATGAGACCCCCTTCTTTTAAAGACCACAAAATGCCACCAATTTAAGTTCTGCCAATTTTCTTCACTTCTACTTGAGAACCACCCTTGGAGAGGAGAAATCATCATACTGGTCAGCAGCGGCGACACTTAAAGAGGAAGTCAGCATGGGTCTACTTTCCCTGAATGACCAGGACCAGATTAAAATTCAAGAAATAATGGCTTTCTGTCATGTGCTCATCATGATGTCCTCACCAACTTTTAATTAAGAGAAAAAATAGTTTCTCCTTCCATTCAATGTGAACAGTGTGGATAAGTAAAGAAAAAAGAGGAAAGGAAGGAATAATCAGAGTTCTGCTACTTTTTGAGCCTTCACAAATTAAACCCTTTTGTTCTGCAAATAGTACTTTGTAGTATTACTGCTATAAAGTTTTTTTTACAGTGTTCCCTTTAACAATAATTTACAATAATGTTGAAAATATAAATTTCCAAATTTTGACCATTGCACCCATATTTTGATTGGGATTATTATGGAATGCAGCTTGACTCAGCCTCCAAATGCATTTAGTTGTTTAGGGATTGTGTCTTTCTCAGGGTTCTCTTTAAAACCCTTCGATCCTTTGAGCAGTGCCCACCTTTTCTAAACAGATCACAAGCTTAGTTTGCTCTAATCTGTTTGTACTCCTTACAAACCAAAACGAAACCAATCTAACATCAATCTGGATCAGTTAGCGGGTGTAAATGAGAATACATTTGTGCTTGTAATGGATAAAACAAGAAAAGTTCAAATCTGTAATGTTGAGAATTTATGTAAATTTTAAACAGGCATTGCCTCTTTTTTTTCTCATAAATCCTCAAAATTATAGATGGGGAGTTTGATTGCTGAATATGCTGCCAAAGAACAAACAAAAAAACTTTGTTTTTCTTTTCTTCTATGGCTTTCTATGGTCTTTTTTTTTTTTTTTTTTTGGTAGGACCCGTCTTTGTTTTGTATCCTCTCTCTGTGTCTCTCTATGAATAAACATCCATATTGAACTGATCTGAACATGTTACAAAGCTGTCCAGACCAACAGTTTTAATATGCACGATTAGACGTCATAGATATGTGTTAATTGAATTGATGTTTAGCTGCTTGTCTGTTATTGTTTTGTTTTACTCTCTGCATATTTATTTATCCCACAATTCCTAAAATTGGCAGCAGCTGTGTGTATAGCAGATGGTTTAGTTTGTAGATGTGTCATCAGAACCACACAGCTCCTTCTGCCCTGTGTACACAGAGTGCTGTTGGGTAGGTGGTCTGGGAATATGGAAAGAGGACTTAAATTCCTTAATGTAGATTGCACTTGCGTGTATATTTTAATATGACAGCGAAAAACAGGCTAAATGTTGTGCTGTTAGGCTTGCAGCTCACAACACACCCTCCACCCCCACATGCTTTTATTGAGTGTGCGGGGAGAGAAAAGTACAGAATCATAGCTTGCAGGTAGTGTTGAGGGTATGTGGTGAGTCTATGATATATGACATGTGCTCCATGCAGTCTTTGTTAATTTCCCAAGGACCTGTCAGTGCTCCAGAGCTGTCAGTAAAAGGCTCCGTTATACTCCCTTAAATCCCCGTTTACCGCCCGATTCTGCTGACAAACATGAGAGATGAGACAAATGAAAGACTCTTGAC
Organism: Pimephales promelas; assembly: GCF_016745375.1. The sequence goes on from NW_024121421.1 coordinate 2,397,598, forward strand.
TTCCCCATCTCACATATTCATTTTAAAGAGTGCACTTCTCATGTTAGAGTGTTTTAACCTGCCCAGTGCAAAATTTGAAAATTCCACGTTACTACATATTTATGACACATGCTATGTTAGTTAAAATATGAATGTGGGTTTGGTGGTATGATCTGTGATAATACAATGCACATGAATTGTACATGAATTTTAAATGATTAAATTATGCTCAGATTGTAAACACAAGGACACTTTCCAGTACAGCTCTCTAATTTGCCAACCTCTAGCATATGTAGTTAAGTAATTTTTCTCTTTTACATTTTAAAAGGGTCCCCATTAATCCCGAGGTCATAGGCCTGTGGCCCTGTCTGATTATTGCTGTTGCATTACTCACTCAAGGTCGCGTCATTGCTGGAAGCACAAACCTTGTCTAATGTATTTATCTCAAGAGATAAAACTGCACACAGCAGACCCGCACATACACAGAGCATTTTGTTTAGCCTCTTCATTTTGTTTGCCTAAATTGTCTGTTACGTATATGTCTATGAGTATAATTTCAAATGCATTTCCAAATTGTTCAAAAAGTGTTTGCAGAGAGGCATTACATTGGCGCAGAGTAAACAAGATGGCACATCTTCCAGAATGCAGTTTGAAGGTGTTTGCCCAATCACAGTGCACGACCCGTATATGTGACATTCCACCAGGCAATAAACAGCACAGCTCTCCAATTCGGGGCCTATTAGATGTGGGAGGGGGAGGGCAAAAAGGCTAGGATTCTTTGCCAGAGACTGACGGGGGTCCTTGGGACAATTACAGTAGAGAGAGAGAGAGAGAGAGAGAGAGAGAGAGAGAGAGAGAGAGAGAGAGAGAGAGAGAGAGAGAGAGAGAGAGACTTTCTTCGGCCCCCGCGGCCTGCTGGTGCTGAGTAAGATTCATGCCCAGGCAGAGGAGGATGCCAGTGCACTAATACTGCCTGACAGTAAATGTCATCAGAATTTAAATTACATGGCCTGCTCCCTCTCACGGAGCATGAGAGTTTGCTTTAACCTATATCGGCCACCGCAAACAGCAGCGGAGGAGCCTGTGGGGGCCTAGGAGGACGGGTGGGGGGTTGTGGTGTGGGAAGTGATGTTTTTGCACTTCAAGACGCCTCGTGGTTTGAAAGCACCAGCTCAGTTCTTTATCTTCCCTTGTCATGTATGTAAAAGCAACGAGCTGATCCACCAGGCGTGTGCACGGCTAATTAGAGGGATTCAATTAGCCTGATCATTAACGATGTGGACAGATCTGCTGCTTTCACTAACGAACCGCACATATGCAGACCCCCCCCCCATTCACCCCCCACCCCCTTTATAAGCCTTTGTCCCTTGGCTTATATTAGCGTTCACAAATGGGCTATGAGCATGGATGGCGTGCAGAGATGACCAGGCAAGGCCAGGATTGTGAAGAACTCAAAATGCTAGGAGGTTCATCCGTCTGACTGAGCGTATACATGGAAATATGCTTCAGTTTAACAGCTTCATATGACAAGTATTACTGTAATGAGTTGATGATGGGCCAGATCTAAATGAATTCGGTGGTCAAAGTTTTATTTATTTATTATTATTTTTTTGTCATGTGATATACGTGCTAAAGCAAGTATTAGCCATCAGTCGTGGTACTGTGACAGTCAAGGTGACCTTATTAATTTAAGGTGTTTTTACAGTGTTGTCCTCCAGTGTACTCAATGTGATGGAGTGTGCGCTTATATGATATAATTTAACTTTTCCTCATCATGAAGTGTTACTTTTGGTTTCAGCATCTTATTAGCATATGTCAGTATGTAATAATTATGCTCAGTCCTGTCACACAGTTTACTTTCCTGTATAAGATAATGAGAGTGAACTTTTACTGCAAGTATCTTTATTGAAAGGAAATAGAGGGATTGTTTTAGGTGTAGAATATATGCAATTACCTTTAACAGAAGTAACATTAATAAGATAAGTGACCTTTTCTTCATTCACCCTGACCAGTGTGGGTCTTCATGAAGGTCTGAGCATCTCTAATGTATCTCCCTGGAGAGTTTTTACATTGGTGTGCAAACTGTATGTAAAATTTTAAAGCATATGCAATCGGTAAAGATTATTTCACAAATTAATGAGATTAGCATCTTAGTTGGTTTTTAATTGGAGGTTTACCAGTGTTTTACAGCCTTTTTATAGTGCCCAAAGTATTTTCTTTATACTTCTCAGTGTATAAGCAAGAGGGTGAAGAGCACTTATTAAGCTATTTATAAAAAAAGGATACAATAGATAAATGTGTCAGACGCGATTTGCTGCTGTTGTAGCTCCATGTGTTCCAGACGAGTTTCTTTCTCTTCCGTAAGGAGGTTACATTAAACCCTATAAACTTCAAAATTTGAAGAAGCTGTAAACGTTTGATTCTGGAACGGCATTCCTGACACCCCTGGAAAGAGTCCCAAACTGGATTAGTTTAATGCTCTTTAGTGCTTGTCTCTGAGTGTATCCACATCTGTCTGCAGTATTGCTGTCCTACAAACTTACGATGCTGAAAATGTCAAGACAGATCTGGACTCTGCCGCCCCCTCAAATGAAAACGCTTACCCATGCTGAAGTTCATCCTTTCTTTAAGCACATATACTGTATAAGGGAGCTTGCTTTTCCACAATTTGGAGGAGCTCCAGTGTCCGAAGCATTAAGTGTAAAGCCGCCTTCTCGTTGCATTTGTAATTTTCTGTGCAAATGTGTGTTTTGTTTACAGAGGGAGAGTGCTTCATGGGGAATCCAAGCATGAAGTGGAAAAAATATGACTCTGATGGAGAATGAGTGGTCAGTTAGGAATGTGCATTTCCTTCTTTATCCAGACTGTCCTGAGGTCATTTCTTCACTCTTTTATTCTCTATCCCCCATTCCATCTTCCTCTGTCCAATAATATTATTTTCTATCACATTATGGGGCTCTTCTTAAAGGAAAACTCACAGTGTTCCTGCGTGAGAAACACATAACTGTTTTTCTTCTCCTGAATGTGACAGGGCCCACATTCGCGCTTTGTTCTAGACTTGGGGGTAATGAGCGATCCATATTTTGCCAAGTGTTGTAAAGAGATGCCCCTGGCCACGAACAGCTGTAATGGAAGGCAATGGCATGTCTGGGGTGGAATGAGCATTAGAATAAGTGCAAATCCGACGGTTATTCAGATACTCTTGGGCCCTGTCATTACACAGGCTGCAAGATGAACAAGATCTAATTACTCCAGTGGAGCTTTTCAAATGTGATTCTAAAGTGGGGAAACATAAGGTTTTATTTCTGTACTGTGGTGTTCAGTTTAATAAACAATCATAGTCTGCTTTGTTTATCTCCTGGGAACATTCAGTAGGACACAGCATATTTATGTACAAATTTATTTAAATAGTATGCACAAACATAAATGAAGTTAATTTCTGGCAAATAAAATTCAAAATTTAAATATTCAAACTGTTTTTTTTTCTCTCTAGTGTTTAATAATATTTTATTTTGGATAAAGGTCTGACCGAGCCTCAATTGTTTATCTACACGTGAACAATTATCAAAGCATACGATCACCAAAAAATAACGAATCTATCATAATTTACTCACTATTCAATATCCCGGTGACTTTCCTTGATTTGTGAAAAATGTGAATTTTTGAAGAATAGCCTGACACTCAAAATAACAAAAGTGAATGTGAATTGAGGCTGTCAAGTCGTAAAAATAAATGATTTTAAAAATGAACGCATAATTTAAGATATCAAAAACTAGCCCATATGATTTAACAGCCCATTCTCACCCCCAAGGTGTCACTTAACTGACGCCTTGGGAAGCATTTGGACATGCTTCAATATCTGACGCTTTAGGCGCCCTTTAGCGTCAGTTAGATGACGCCCTAGGATCGCGTGTACCCTACCCCCACCCCACACCTAAACCTAACCGCGTCCTCTAACTGACGCTTTCCTCAAAGGTGACGCCTTGGGGTGAGAATCAGTGGCGGCGCCAGGGGGGGTCTTGGGGGGTCTTAAGACCCTCCCAAAAAACGCTGTGACCCCCCATTCGACCCCCCACCCACTTCCTGATTAAAAAATATATTTATGCAGGATAAAGATTTAAAAATGTTTCTCTTCAAACTAGGCAGAACAATAATCATAAATAATTTATTCGACATATACAAAATATAAACACAAGAATCAATGCCACGCCCCATGAACGTCGCTGCTACACCTTGCGTCATCATTGTATATTCAAGGCGCTACCGCGAGCCCGCGCGAGCTGCAACGAAGCTAAAAATGGATCGCTTTATATAATGAGAGCTGACGGAAATTATAGCAATAGGAGTGAAAATATACCTGTTGCCGTGGAGGGCGAGGCCTGCTTGATAGAGACTGGAGAGTTAAGTCTAAGAGGAGAGAAGTAGACACAGGAGGAGACTGGAGACTTAAACTGGGTTAGTTCGGTATTTTACTCTTAAAGCCCTGTTTTAAGATCGTTGCTGATGAAATAGAATACAAAATCATAATAAAATCGCTGTAAAAGATGCCTTCCATGGTTTTATATCGTAGTTTTGTCCCAAGTCAAGTCAATGTAGTTGTACAAAAACTATTTTAAAACCTTTTGGAAAACATCTTTTGCAGCGATTTTTGCGTGAGCGTTTCAGTGAACATCCCAGACCACTCGGTGAGTTTCACGTCTTTGTAAACGAAAGTTTATGCGTTTTATGAATGATTGTTCCAGTGCTAACACAAGTTCTCGGGACAGCAGTAGCTAATTTGACCAAATTTCAATCTTAACCGTTCTATTTCATCAGAAACTATCTTAAAACAGGGCTTTAAGTGTAAAGTAGGGCAATCAAAAGGTGGTGAGAGTATGAGAATAGATACTATTTTGTGTTTTGTTCATTGTTGTGCTTGAATTAAACTGCATCTTTTTCATGAACATTTTCTCTGCTGCTTTATTCATCCATGTTCGTATCAACCCCCAGCCACCACTACTGACTCCCTCTGAAATTACAACCAATCATCACATTTTGTAAATATGTTTTCTGTAATGGGTGTGGTGTGGCTATGGCAATTAAAGTTCGAGCATATTGTTTGCAAACCGAAATTAATTAAAAACAAAGTAGTTGATATATGCTGTGTTGTTTTTGTTGTTAAGTAGCAGTAATATGCAGTTATTAGCCGTGTCAACTGTATTTTTTTGTTGGTTTTCATGAGACCCCCCCTTGAAATGACCAGGACCCCCCATTGCCCCCCCCAATCAAAATTGTCTGGAGCCGCCACTGGTGAGAATGCGTTGGATTTAAACACTATATTCAACGCATTCTCACCCCAAGGCGTCACCTTTGACCATGCTTCAATATTTGACGTTTTAGGCGCCCTTTAGCGTCACTTACATGACGCGATCCTACGGCGTCATCTAACTGACGCTAAAGGAAAGCGCCAGTTAGAGGACGCGGTTAGGTTTAGGTGTGGGGTGGGGGTAGGGTACACGCGGTTAAGTGACGCCTTGGGGGTGAGAATGGGCTGCTATATTAAGTAAAACTTGAACTGATTCGATGAGCTGAACTATCTTTCAGACCAGTTAAGTGAACTGGATCAATTGATTCTTCTCAAAATAAACTCAAAATTCAAATCATTCATGAATCAGGTAGCGCTAAACGTCTCATGAACTCTCATAAACGTGACAAAGGAAGCTTCGGCTGATGTCATTTTTAGTAAATAGTGAGACAAATGTCTGTTTCGTACTGTCACCCCTGCTCTTGTTGTTTGCTTTGTTCTGGTTTCCTATTTTGCTTGTAGTCAGTTTGTAGTTTTCTCTGTTGACTGATTTCATTGATTGTTTCCCAGGTGTATCTTGTTATGCTTGTTTGCCCTTTATATTGTGTTTCCCATGTTCAAGGCCTGGTCTTGTCCTGCCAAGGCATTTTTTTTCAGGGCTGTTCCTTTTTTATGGTTTTGAGTGTTTTACCTGTCCCTCTTGTTCTTTACTGCATTCTACTTTCCCTCACAATGTCTGCATCCTCATCATGTTACAGAAGAATGGGTAAAAATGTAAAACGTGCCACAGCAAGAGTCAAACAGGCTTGGGATGACATGAGTGTGAGTAAATAATGACAATTTAAATTTTTGGGTGATCAGTCTCTTTAAATGAACTTGCACTGTATAAGGATTTACTCATTGCATCTCTCTCGTTTATTTTGTGGCTGTGTTGCCTAAACCTTTCTGTGCCAACAAGGTCATGTGATTGCTCTGCCCGCTACAGTCACAAACACACAGTGACAATGGCGTCCTCCTTTCTTTAATCTGAATGCATTCACCGTCACTGTTCTCTCGCTCATCCTGTCTCCAGGTTAATGCCCTCATACAGCGTGTCAGCTGCAGTGTGCTCCCTGGTGGATGTGTGCTCTTCCATGACTGCTATGCCCAGCCTGTTTAGGAGGGGAAGTGTTTTCCTGCGACCACGCCAGAGGAGAGGAAAATGCGTTATTCTGTCACTGCATGTCACTAAGGTCACAGAGGTATGCTGCACCTCTGGGCTAACATGCATTCCAGTGGCATGTTTCTGTGAGCTGTGTGGTGCAAATGTGCATCAATGAAAGCAAAAAAAAAAAAAAGCATGCTTCAATTTTTAATATACATTCTTATGGCTGAAAGGGCTTTCATGAATAACACCTGATGACCTTGGTACCAGCACAGGTTGTTGACGACTTGATTTCTACTTTTATTCTATTCGGCTTTTTATTGCTCAGTTTTTTACTCACAGTTTTTTTGTTTGTTTATGTTGCCAACCTGACATAATAAAACCTAATGCTGTGAATGTTGCATTAAAAGACAGTATTGCAAAAATGTGTGTGTATATGTAACCTCATGTGAAAAAGAACATAACATAATAACAATCATCTGGTCATTAGCAGGTCTTAAAATCAGGAAAATAAAACCGGTAACACTTTACAATACGGGTGCACTAATATGCATTAATTAATGCTTAACTAATACACAGATAATCATGAGTTAATGTATAACTAATGAAGAACTAAACCATTAATTAATGATTACTGCATCTGCAACTAATAAAGAGTCTATATGATTAATAGATTAAGTAATACATGAATTGCTATTAATTCAATGTGTCATTGTGTATTAATTCCTTAATAACATATTTTATTAACTAATAGTGTAAATTAATGTGTTAATTACCACAATTAGTCAAAGCTATGCACTTCAACTTCCAGTTGTCTGCTTTAATTAATCATTAGCTAATGATTTGCAAAGGTATCATTATGTTATGACTTTACTTGTTGAGGCACATCATTATTAACTAGTCATTTAGTAATTGTAGCAATTTTCACATGAATTTGCACTAACAATTAAGTAAGTAATCATGTATTAATGCATATTAGTGTACCTGTCATATTATCTGGAAGTTTAAAATACAAGGCTTTGGCTCATTCTGGTAATTAACATATTAATTAACACTATTAGTTAAAAAAAATAGTTATTATGGAATTAATCCACACTTACATATTTAATTAAAAACAATTCATGTATGTACTAATACATTAACCTTACAGACTCTTAATTAGTTCCTAATGTGGTAATCATTAATGAATAGCTTGGATAATCATTACTTACACATTAATTCAGTATTATCTGTGCATTAGTTAAGCATGAATTAATGCTTATTAGTGCACCCTTATTGTAAAGTGTTACCATAAAACCTTAATAAAAAATCAGCTGACAACCTTATGATTTAATTGCTTGTAGATCTACTTTTAGCAGCAATAAGTTAAAATAATAATTTTCTATATGCCAGAATCAGTCTCTCACATCGTTCTGGAGGAATTTTGGACCACTCTTCTATACGATATGGCTTCAGTTGATTGAGGTGTGTGGGCATTTGTTCATGCACAGCTCTCTTAAGTTCACATTTCAGTCTTGTTGAGCCCTGGATTTTGACTGGGCCAGTGCAACACCTTGATTATTTTCTTTTTCAGCCATTCTGTTGAAGATTTGCTAATGTGCTTTGCATCATTGTCCTGTTGCATAACAGTTTCGGCCAAGCTTTAGCTGTTTGACAGATGGCCTCACATTTGACTCTAGAATACTCTGGGATACAGATGAGTTTATGGTCAACTCAATGACTGCAAGGTGCCCAAGTCCTGTGGCTGCAAATCAAGCAACAAAAAATCATCAACCCTCCCATCAGCGTGATGGACAGTTGGTATGATGTAGTTGATTTAGTAATTGTGTAAAACAAAATTCATATTAAAGCATTTAAGCCTCTTTAACTAGAACTTACTGGTTCTTGGTAATTCTAGTTAAGGTAACACTTAATGTTCTGTAGTTAATGAATAACTACACAGGAACAAAAGACTAACGCAATAGTTATAGTACTATTTATATAGTTGATTTCCGCATTCAATTGAGTGATGATACTTTATAATTTCTTAATCAGCATTTCTTGTTAGTTAATATTAGCTACTAGAATGTTAATATTGCATTGCTTATTTGTTCCGGTGTAGTTATTCATTAATGATGGAACAGTATTTTAAAGTGGTAGCATTATATGTTCCCAACACAATAACGTGCCATTACAGAGCCATAGATGTCTGTGAAGGTCAGCAACGATCCAAGCAACTGCACAAATGCGCCAAATTACATGTCACTTCAAGTGTACATTGCATCCTTTTAGGACTAAATGCTCATTTTACAGCAAGTAAATATGATATAGATGCATTCTGAGTACTTGACACCACTGCGTCTTCATCTGACCGTATACTGACTGTATGAGTGGTCATTTAGTCCACATATGGAAAGGAAGCAGCAGAGAATGAGACTGCATTCATGCGCTTTGTCAAATGTGAAATTGCATCTTGGTTTTATGTGAATGCTCTGTTAGAAAATAGTTGCCAACAGGCAATGAATTTCATTAGTTAGGGAAGTGTAGCCCTTAGAGCAGCAAACTATTACATTTGAAATGAGCAGTGATACAGAGAGGTGTGTGATTCGTCTATAAACTGCCTGTTTCCTCCAGCTTTTTACTGGTTTAAGGCCTGCTTCATGGAACGGCTCTTGGCTTCAATGCAGGGGGTGGTATGAAGTGAAGATGAGTGTCAGATCCAATGACCAGAATAAAAGTCTTATACATCAATTACATTACACTCCATGGACATTTATGCTATACCCTGTCAGGATTCAGTCACGATCACAGTGTAGAACATACAAGACAGCAATGAGAAAAAAAAAAAAAAAAAAGATGAGTCAATCTCTCTGCTTTTGCTAGAATGATAGAGTGACTAATTAACAAACAGTAGCCAAGTCATAAGTCCATTTAATGCATTTACCAAGCAAATGTTCTAGTATGTGGGAAAAACACTAGTGGGTTATGATATAACTCAACTCTTGAATGTGAGACCTAACCATACATGTAATTGTGGCACCATTAGAGAACTCTAAGCAAAGTGTCCAGGTGTTTCTGTCCAATAATATGGGAAATAAAGGATTCAATGTGGAAATATCTAAGATGCAGTATATCCCTGGCAGTTTCAGTCCCTGAATGACACAATGTGGGATGTGTGAAGATTTAATTGACAGGCTATAGATCCCCCAGATCCAGCATGATTAACAGTTTAGAGGATGCTTTGTCAGTGAGACTCCTACTTTATTTAACTCATTTTCACGTGATTTTTCAGAGCCATAGACTCTGTTTAATCAGTTTAACTCAACTTAAGTTGGTGGTGCTGACGCCTCTGTGCTTTAAAGCAGGGATTTCTTTGCGTCCCCACAGAATCCCCTTTCACATATCTTAATATGCCATCTTGCTCTCTCAGGGCTAATAATTGAATCCAGGCAGAGTTTAAATAGCTTAAAGGACAGGGAATACAGATGGGCATTGCCGTGATTAGCGCAAACTCCGGCCCATGGCCTCTGTGTTGGCTGCAGGATTAGGACATTACGAAGAGAATGACAGGGCTTTTTTAACACTTTATTCCCTCTCAATAACATTCTTTCACATATTAATACCACCCCTAGGTAGCTACTTTATCATGCAGAAGAACTTAATCCACTGGTGTTGAGTCCATCTCACTCTGTCTTTGATGCAGCCCCCACCCTCTGCTTTAACACTGCCGCTGGAAGCCCTGTGTAAGACAAAGCACCCGTGACAGAGACAATCAGAAACAGCTCAGGCCCAAAAAATGGGCTTCAGCCTTTGGAGAGCAGAGAAGAGAAGAGCCATCGTTGAAATAACATTAAGCCAAAGAGAAAACATCAAAAGAGGCAGAAGTAGACAATATGAACTCCTGAAGAAGAACCTTTAGAGCTCACATTGTGCCTGAGAAATGTATCATTTTCACTCTTTTCTTCGCCTCTGATTTGAGTCAGAGGGTTAGGCCCTAGTGATCTTCTTGTATGCTCCTTTATCTAAAGAGCACCTCTGACCTCTGGCTGAAAGGCCCTGGATACCGTGATGGGTGTAAGCTGGGGGGTGTGTGTCTGATGTGGGATTGCCTCTATTGCTGGCATTTAGCTTGCCTGTGAGCAGCGGTGGTGGCCAGTTTCTCCTTGAGAGCCTCACCCTGGGAAAATTTATTAGGGTCAGAGCACCCGTTGCATGTACAGACATGCAGAATTAGCAGCAATGGCTGGTCATAAAAAGGCCATAAGAGTATTGTCATTCTTAAATACTGGACACTCGTGCTGTATTTCTCAGATCAGAACTGGACATTTATCAGTGTAAAGACGTAAAAAGCACCATTTTATAATTAACAACCAACACCCAATTACTTTGTACAAACTCCTGACTTTCTATGAGTGTAATTTCAGCATGAATTCAATCACCTGTTTAAACTTAAGCTGTCCGTTTCATTGACAGAACTGGCGAGAGCTCTAAAGGGGTTTGATCCATCTAGCGCTAACAGATGGTTGGTGTGACCGGACCCAGACTGGGAATCACTACCCAAACTCCCACTGAAGGGTTGAGGGGCTAAATCCTCTGTTGCTTGCCCTAAGAAGACCATAAGCTTGAGCAGAGCAAGAGAAAGGCTCTGCTACTGGTGCTAATTACCCAGAAACCACACAGAAAGTGCCCACTGTCACCCACTGAAGAGGTTCACATCCCTTCCTCCACAGATAAAAGGCGTAGTATGAAAACATTTCACGAGGGACAAAGGGGGGAAGATTAACATAATCTTTGGGTTTGTATCCCTGTAAGCTGTCCATGTGTGAGCCTCTGCCTCTCCCTGTTTTCTCCTCTCTCGCACTCATTTTCTTTTCTTTCATTTTCCTCATATCTTACCTCCTAAAGTCTGGTTTGTAAGGAATAGGCACGATGGTAAAAGGCTTTGTTGTCTAAGCCTGACAGTTGTGTTTTTCCCGCCTCTTTGTGATCCTCTCTGTAGATAGTAGGCTGATGTTTGGGCAAAACAGACAATAGTGAGCAAAAACGACGTGTCATGCTGCTGACATACAGTTCTTCATGTTATGTCACTGCTAATCCTGAGCCCACGGCCATCTCAGTTTAATTTTTTTATTTTTTTGTAATAAGACTTCCTTCATAGCGTCATTGCCCATGTGATAGGGGTAGTAGCACTACCATCATTGTTCTGTACATCAAATCAGGAGGTTTTGACTTAAGTGGTATGGGACAGTAGAGCACAAAGCTCTTTAATACAGCTTGTTTTTTATCTTTTAAGAAATCTAAGAAGGCACTGATCCTTTCCCGCTCTTTCTCACAACATTCCAACTCCAAAATCATTAACAGAGGCATGTAACTATACAATTGCCTTTTGGTAAATGTCAAGAGGTCCAAATGTCATTAGTTAAAACATATAATATAGTAACATTTTTGCAGGGATTAGATGGGGTAAGAGCCCCCATGGTTTTCACATATCTGCTGTCTCTGTGGACTCTTAGTTTGAAGTTTTTCTGTGGAATCCAATGGTGTATTACTTTTATATCATTGTTCACATTTCTGTGAAATGTTCACATTTCTGAAATTTCTGTTAATTTACTGTACAGTATTCACAGTACATATGAAGAGTTCAGATGCAAAAGCCTCTAAATGCCATTTGAAATTTTCTTCTTGATGATTTTTATCAAACTTGTATATTTAAGTTCAGTAATTTCACTTAAATGGCAATGATAATTACCTATTAATTGTTATTTAAGTGAAATTACTGAACTTAAATATACAAGTTTGATAAAAATCCTCATTAAAGAAGAAAATTTCAAATGGCATTTAGAGGCTTTTGCATCTGAACTCTTCATATATAAAACAGTGGGTGAAAAATACCCAACTTATTACAGATGAGATTCTTAAGTGTGCATATGATGTACACTATTTTACTCCATGAAACCAAGAGAGAGGATTTGTGACTGGCATTGAAGACACACAACTGACACTGGTAGGTCTGTCACATCATGGTAAATGTAGTACGTCCGAATTACATTCATACTCCACACACTCATACCATATAAAATGCACTTTTTTGGTTGAAAAGTAAATTTTTATTCAAAAGAAGTGGGCCTACCTACTTAGTGTGAATATGACATTTCAGACAAAGCATATCATTGTGTGCATTCAGTTCTTTGTCGGTTATCGTACTATTATTGTATTGTACTAAATTGTATCATACAGATTTGTTGAGCATGTAAAGGATGGTAAACCATTATCCAATAGTATTAAGGTTGATAATGTATTGCTAACTTAGCAACAAATTGAAAATCATGATTGGGGCTGTCTTTCCCCAATTAACAGATTTTGAATGCCTTAGGGTTAGGGGCTAACCCTAACACTACACTAAGATAAAATAAATTATATCTGCTTCAGTGGTCTATATAGATTATGATGAATGAAGTTTTTTTGTTGGTTTCACTTCATTTTAATGGTCCCTTTTGAACATTTTGTTGACTAGAAGCAATGTTGCACCTACAGTACATGTCTACTAACAGTCTTATAGACTGGCAGGGTTAGGGTTAGAAAAAGTTGGCATGTACTTACGAAGTTACTTATAGTCAGTAGAATGTCTGTTGGGGGACCATCACAAAAAAGAGTTAGCAGATACTAAGCAGACAGTCTTAAAACTCTAATAAGAGTAATGGAACATGAGACATGTATAGTTGCAAAGTTGCCTCTACCTGCTGGATGTGGTGGGCTGGTGTGGTTACACGTGGTCTGCGGTTGTGAGGCTGGTTGGATGTACTGCGAAATTCTCTGAAACGCCTTTGGAGACAGCTTATGGTAGAAAAATGAACATTCAATTCATGAGGAACAGCTCTGGTGGACATTCCTCCAATTGCACACTTCAAAACTGCTTATAGTCTGCTTAAAAGTTATCAGAATGTTCCATAGAGAACATCAAAATAAAGTGTTACTATGTGCATATAATATATCTATAAATGTTTTACATGATAACCACACTATTTATACCAATTATTCAATTAAATAATAAAGAAAGCACCATGCCATTGGAAGGTTTCTGCTTTAGTTTTAAGGGGGGCCTAACCAATATGCATTTCTAAATGCTGTAGTTTCAGCAGCTGCCAGCAGGGGTTAACTACACCATGCTAACTAGCTTCATACTTTACTCAGAGATCAGTCTGAGAGTCAGATTCTTTCTCATCAGCCCCCCAGCACTATACACTGTCAGGATTGTCTGGGTGGAGGCTGGGTGGATGGAAAAGGAGGGGTAAAGAAAAGAGGAACTGCCAGTGAAAATTGTTTCAATTAGTACAAGTGATGGGTGATGCAAGGAACTTCTTCTCTCCACTAGAACAATGGTGTCTTCGAGAAACTCTGGCGTTCATTATCCTGAGATCTCTGATCCTCTAAACCCTGACTCGCGCACACAGAGGAATGAGCACGTCTTTACGAAGAAAAGCTGTAAATGCCTTTGCTCTTTAGCAAACACACAGGCCTCTCTTTGCGCTTTCTTTTCCCTTATTTCCTGCTTTCACACTTCGAGCAGGAGGTATCTGAGACCGTCACAAGATTTGCTGGTTTTAGTGGATTTTGACATTTCTGACTCTTTTAGATAGTTTTCCATCAGACGCCGTTTTTTTTCTTGCTTTTTGCCTTTTCAGATTTCCATATTTCCCTGATGTCAGGATGAACTCTGTGTGACTATAGCGGATTCCTCTGTTTGTCTGAAGCTCACAGTTACAGCACCTCTCATTGTGGTGTCTCTACCCACAGCACTTTCACTTTAATGATAATGGCACCATTTTCCCCAAACGTCAAATATCACATTTTGTTCTGTTTTATGTTTGAAACCATTTTGTAATAAAAATGTTCTTCAGATGAAAGTAAAAGGCATTTTGTATCAGGTGACTTTTTCTGTCCTCTCATGTTTCAGGAGTGTGATTAAATATTAAGGGTGTAGTTCACCCAAAAATGAAAAATCTTTCACCATTTACTCGCCCTCATGTCGTTTCAAACATATATCACTTTATATTTCAACTGTGGAGCACAAAAGATGAATCCTGGTCGTTCTTTTCAGTATAATGCAGTGAATGAGACGACTGCCGAATGTCTAAAATAAAATATTCGGTAACACTTTATTTTACGACCCGCAAACAACTGTGTAAGTACACTGAAATTACGGTGTACGTTTCTGTAATTATAGCGTACTTCCGTGTAGGTATAAGGGAATGTTAAGTTTGGGGTAATAAAGGGGTAACAAGCACCACTTTAATTTACAGCCCGCAGGAGTTACACTTACCCTGTAACTACACAGAACAAGGGGTTAACAAATGCTACTTACTATGTAGCAATACGAAACAACACTATTTGCACCGTAATTGCAGAGAAAGGTACTGTTATATATATATAAAAAAATCGTTTTAATTACACAGTATATTTGCACTGACATTTAAGTGTTATTGCAATTCAATGGTATAAGGTAAGTACTAATTACCACATGGTACGGTCTAAATTAAAATCATAGCACAAACAAATTATTTTGACTTAACATTAAGTAATCTAGTAAGAAAAGCCAATAAATTTAATTTTTATCACAGTATATATATATATATATATATATATATATATATAAAACCCACAGATGTCAAAATTACCCTAACATTGCACAAGAACATATTTTGCCAGAAATGTGATACATTTTATAAACAACAAACGTACAAGTTTTGCCTGGAATATATTAACAGAATAGGTACCTGGTATTTTTGGTAACACTTTATTTTACGACCCGCAAACAACTGTGTAACTACACTGAAATTACGGTGTACGTTTCTGTAATTATAGTGTTCTTCCTTGTAGGTATAAGGGAACAATATGTTAAGTAACAAGCAGGTATACAAGCAAATTATTTAATTAGTTAAAAAATATGGTAACACTTTATTTTACAACCCGCAAACAACTGTGTAAGTACACTGAAATTACGGTGTACATTTCTGTAATTATAGTGTACTTCCGTGTAGATATAAGGGAACAATATGTTAAGTTTTGGGTATAAAGGGGTAACAAGCACCACTTTAATTTACAGCCCGCAGGAGTTACACTTACCGTGTAACTACACAGAACAAGGGGGTAACAAGCACCACTTTAATTTACAGCCCGCATGAGTTACACTTACCCTGTAACTACATGGAACAAGAGGGTAACAAGCACCACTTTAATTTACAGCCCGCAGGAGTTACACTTACCCTGTAACTACGCAGAACAAGGGGGTAACAAAGCTACTTACTATGTAGCAATACGAAACAACACTATTTGCACTGTAATTGCAGAGAAAGGTACTGTTATAAAAAAAAAGCGTTTTAATTACACAGTACATTTGCCCTGACATTTAATTGTTATTGCAATTCAATGGTATAAGGCAAGTACTAATTACCACATGGTACGGTCTAAATTAAAATCATGGCACAAACAAATTGTTTTGACTTAACATTAAGTAATCTAGTAAGAAAAGCCAATAAATTTTATTTTTATCATAGTATATATATATACATATATATATATATATATATATATATATATATATATATATAACCCACAGATGTCAAAATTACCCCGTAACATTGCACAAGAACATATTTTGCCAGAAATGTGATACATTTTATAAACAACAGACGTACAATTTTTGCCTGGAATATATTAACAGTATAGGTTCCTGTTATTTTTTTAACTAATTAAATAATTTGCTTGTATATCTGCTTGTTACCCCTTTATTTCCCCAAACTTAACATATTGTTGCCATACTTACACGGAAGTACACTATAATTACAGAAACGTACACCGTATTTTCAGTGTACTTACGAAGTTATTTGCAGGGTGTATATCTGTTTGTTACCCCTTTATTACCCCAAACTTAACATATTGTTCCCTTGTACTTACACGGAAATACACTATAATTACAGAAACGTACACTGTAATTTCACTGTACTTACACAGTTGTTTGCGGGTCGTAAAATAAAGTGTTACCAAAAACTTCTGGTCCCACTTTATATTAAGTGGCTTTAAGTACTATGTACTTACATTTAAAAATAAGTATAATGTACTTATTGTGCTCATGTTGTATTGTAAAACACTTTTGCTGCTATTGAGGGTAAGGTTAGGGACAGGTGTGGTGGTATGGGTAGGTTTAAGGGTAGGTTAAAGTGTAAGGGATGAGTCAGCTGTGTAATTACAGATGTAATTACATAAATTAGTTACAGCTGTAATTACGTGCTGGTATTTTTAAAATATAAGTACAATGTAAAAACATGTATGTACACAATAAGTCCATTGTATCAAATTATTCATTTCAATGTAAGTACATAGTACTTAAAGCCATATATAAAGTGGGACCCTTCCTTTGTGACTCTAATGATAGCTGTTTTAGTACTATGGTACGGTCTAAACCCTGACTGGAATCCCTCGCAGACACCATTTCTTTCTAAAAAGAAACATAGATGTGAGGAATCGAGGATACTGCCTTTTCTAGTATCTTTGACAGAAAAGTTAGATTTGAGATCTGCCTGTAATTGACTAATCCTTATGACAAAATTAAATTAATGATATTAAAAGGTTAGTTCACCCAAAAATTAAAATTATGACATTAATGACTCATCATCATGTCATTCCAAGCCTGTAAGACCTCTGTTCATCTTTGGAAAACAGTTTAAGATATTTTAGATTTAGTCTGAGAAATTGAAAATGTATTTTGTCCTTGTCCAGAAAGGAAATAAAGACATCATCAAAGAAGTCCATGTGACATCAGTGGGTTAGTTAGAATTTTTTAAAGCAGTGATCCCCAACCCCCGGTCCGCGGACCGGTGCCGGTCCGTGAACACGTTAGTACCGGTCCTTGAAATATTCTCACAATTTTTTTTTTCCATAATAAAATTTGTCTTAAGATGCTTTTTAACGTGTCATGTTATTTAATCCAAAACACAAATAATAAATGAATACAAATAAATAAAAATATTAAAACGTGTTTCTTTGAACGCCTCCCGATTGCTTAGCAACGAGTCATATCTAAACAGACTGAGCGGAAAAAAAATATTTAGCTACCTAAAAGTTAAAGGTTTTTAATAAAACTCAAGAGATGTGTGAAATTTCAGGATTTGATGTTAGTCTTGTAGAATTTTCTAAAAAATATTTTGCTACCTAAAAGTTAAAGATTTTTTGTGTCACGCATGCATGTCTATTTCCCTCATATTAAATATAAAAATATTGATATGTTTCCTTTGTCTGAACTTCTTTATTAATGGAGTATATAAACAGCCTTTTCAATATATTAGTATTAAAATGCATTTTCTGAGAATTTATATTTCAAGTTTTTACTTTACATGTCGAAATGTGCGCTCTTTGGTCTATCAGTCCATCTATCGGAAAACATTTGGAATGGGTCAGACATAATTCTGACCAATTATTACGTTTTATTGGTATCAAATGCACGTAAAAACTAATTTTCGCATATAAATTGCATGGTAATACACAATACATGTGAGTTGCTTTTGAAGTAGACCTAATTGAATGGGAGAAAAGAGAAACTTTTTGTGAACCGTTCTGAAAGTTTAAAAAGATTGGTATGTGCATATTGACAACTGGTCCCTGGAATTTTTTTTATGAATATGCCGGTCCCTGGCACAAAAAAGGTTGGGAACCCCTGATCTACCCAATGTTTTTGGGTACCCTAAAAAGGCGGATGTTGACGTATGGTCAAAAGACGTCCCAAGACGTCAGTTATATGACGTCTTGGGATGAGACTGCGTTGTTTCAACAGGGGGTTGTCATGGTTATGTTTGGTTTCTTTATGTTTTAGTCTCGAGTTCACCTGTCTGCCCATCTATCTGTGTTTCTGTGTTTGTTTTCATTAATTTGTATCACCTGTTTCTTGTTTCTTTTGATTTGGTTTTAGTTTGTATTTAACCAGCTAAATTGCACTTACTCAATATCTGGCACTTGTTGTGGAAATGTTTGAAAGACTCGCCTTCTGCTAATCATCAGTTGAAAGGATTTACCTGTGCCTGTGTTAATGTATTGTCTGGACCTGAAGCCTTGAATGAAGTTTAAGTTACCTGTTTTCTGCTCTGTTCTGTTTTGTGATATACTTACCTTTTTATTAATAAACTCCCATGTCTGGGTTCTTCTACAGTCTGCTTGCAGGTGTGCTGTTACACAGACTGTATTGATTTGAAATTTTATTGGGTGGTCTTTTATTTATTTATTCTCAATGGCAGTAAAAGTTGTATAATATCTGATTGACACCGTGAGACGAGGTTAGAAAAACTATTTCCTCAAAGGAAAAACACAGAATATGGCAACAGGCACACATTATTTGACAGTGTTATTTTGTATCAAACTGGAATATATTTGGTTTTGTGTAGAGTATAACAACTGCTAATATGTGACGGTCCAAAGGAGCATAAGGCTATTATGTGTCTAACTGAACATCATGTTAGTAAATACACATTTTTTATTTAAATGTCTTGTGTTCAGGTTCATTTGCAACAGCTGTACTAGCAGTGAGAGTGAAATGGAGGCATGTTGAATATTTCATCTGAGACATGGAGGAGAGGATTTTTTGACAACAAACAGCACTTACAGTTGTATAAGTGAGAAATTCTGTGGCAGAATCTTGTTCATTGGACCAGACTAGACACAGAAAAAATGCTGTCCTTCAGACAGCTGCCATCGATTCAGCACTCCTTCCGTGAGGAATTTGTGGTGTAAAAGTAGCATGTTACCAGCTATTACTCCTGCAGATACAAACATTAAAATTACATCACTGTCAATCCCAATGCAATGTAAGAGACATATATATAGAATATGTTTAAGAGAGCATCTTATCAAAATAATGTTTTATCAAAATGTTTCAAGTTTAAATGTTTCTAGGGCAACAGAGCTGTCCATCTTGGGATTCCAGCATGTCTCCTTCTGTTCATTTTACTGCAGATACACTACAGGCAGAATAGAGATAATTCGATTCATTGCCAAAATTAGTCTTCAGAGAGAAAATTGCATCATTATCAAATTAATCTACAGATTTAGACTTTTAGAGAGATACTTTCATTTTAAAGAAATCATTAAAACTGGAAATAGTGTAGTTTTACAGTAGTGTTTTCACAATGGGTGAGAGTTTATGCATGGAATGAACACATACAGTACCTTTTTAATTCCTGACAAACAGTTATGGAAGCAAGCAGAAGGTTTAGAGTTTGGAACCTATCTGCACTGATTTGGCTCTTAATTCATAATTGAGCAGCTAATGAATGGAAAGCAGGGCGGGAGTGGGGCCACTTTTCAGCCTGGGAGTTGCAGGTCCAAGACCAGCCCACTTTTTCCATGGTGGAGGAAATTGGATAAATGAAGCAACAGTTCAGCTCTTACTATTGTGTAATTTTTATTAATACCATGGTTCAACAATAATCTAAAGGTTAAATAAATAATTCCTTTAAAGGGCTCCTATTATGCAAAATTCACTTTTACATGGTGTTTGAACATAAATGTGTGTTGGCAGTGTGTGAGCAAACCCCCCTAATGTCAGAAAGTAATGTCTCTTGGAAACATAAGTGTTCTATTGTGGGATGGGATTTAATTATGACATACATAGTAGTTTTCACTTATTTCCGACATCAGAGCCGCTGAAAACACAGTGGATGTATTGGATTTTTGGAAGTTTAAGTGGCGCCTTTCCTTCGTAAATAAGTTTATGTTTGAGCGAATCATTTTCTGACTGACTGTTTTGTGAACAAGGGTCAATTCAAAGCAGGTCTTGCTTCAAAGTCAATCCTCAACTGTGGATCGTCTACTGTTTGACAGTAGACTGCCATAGCAAGTATTGTTTGCGACTGCCATAGGTATGCAAGTAATGCCCTCATCCAAAGGCAGGGCGGGGATATGCAGCTCATTTGCATTTAAGGTTGTATTCACCAAAACAGCTCAATTTGAAACAGGCCCCAAAAATGACATTTTCAAATGGTTATAATAAATTAACTGTAGGGTATTTTGTGCTAAAACTTCACACATACATTCTGGGGATACCCGAGACCGATATTACATCTTGTAAAAAGGGGCATAATAGGTGCCCTTTAAGCTGAGAAGTAAACAAAAATTTCATGGTCATTATCATTTTTCTGCATGGGTATCAAATTGTGGTAATGTACTCCTTTAAACACCCACTTCTGAACAAACAATACATTTTGATTTATCATGTACCGTCATATACTGCTCTTAAAATTACAGAGGGATTTATGGGTATCGATTTTTGTTATCCGGTAAATCAGAATATAATGTCAATAGCCTTAAAATTAAATATTTGCATCATGTTTTTTTTTGTTTTGTTTTGTTTTTTTGTTGTTGTTTTTTTGGGAATAAAATGTTATATAATTCAGGTTATATATATATATATATATATATATATATATATATATATACACACACACACACACACACACACACACACACACACACAAATCCCTCTGTAAATGTCTTCATAATATAACTAGGGACAACAAGACTGGAAAGTTTGGTGTATATAGCTGCTACTGAAATGGAGATTTCAGACTTGGAGTATGAGAGAAATGTCACTTTGAGAAAATGGGCTTTAAAGATTTAGCATCAGCCAATGAAATTGTGCATTAAATCCCCCCTTTTACTTTCATGATTGGTTGCTGATAAAAAGGAAATGTCCCAAAAAGGCAAATAAAAAGGCAAATATCTCAAAATCTCAAAACTGACCAGTAAAAGTATGATGCTTTTGCCTGCTGTGCCTCACCTTAATCACATTTAATATTTTGCTTGTGAATAGGTTGACAAGGCTACCATGGTATTTGCCGAATAATTGCGTTCCAACATTGCTAATGCTAATCATAATTCTAGGCCTATCTCTTTATCTGTTGCCACTTGTGTTTGTCCTCTTGAAAATAAATCTGTAAGCTTGGCACATTTGGCAGCATCCTCCTCCAATGCCTTTTTTTTTTCAACCTGGCTTTTTCAGCCCCTTCCTTGCCTCTTCCTCTATCCTCCCTGTTGCGTACAGTTGCGGTAAGACCGGCTCAGCTCTCGGTAGCCTACTACCTGAGAAAACGTTTCGAAAAAGACGGGTTATGGACCCAACTAACTCTATTTGAAAGAGGAGCGGAAAACTCCCTTACATGGTACAACACATGCAGAGGCTGCCCGCCTCATTTATTGTGTTAGAATGTGTTCCGCATGTGTGTAGCCCTTTAAGAGAAAATAGACAACGTGACAAATGTAAAAAAAAATAAAATAAAAAAATAAATCCTCGACCGGCCCACTGGGAATTCTTCCGAAAACCCACCCCGGACCTGTGGAAAAGTATTTCATCACACTGCATTGTGGTGACAAAGCTTTCCGCAAGCAGCAGGTGACTTTTTTTGTGTTCTCCCTGATGGTTGGGTGGCATCTTAACTGATTCTGTGACAGAGTTCATTCAAATGATTTAATTTGTAGTCAGAAGCACCCTAGCTGGGAAATGCTGTCCTAAGATGTTTGACCTCAGTGTTGTGAAATGTTCTCTAGTTCTCTGGTCCATTTGTTCCTTTGTCATTGCGAAATCACTGCTATTATGATTTATTTTGAAGACAAAATTAATGTTATTTCTGAATTGATGATATGGTCATAGAAGACTATGGGGCATTGGTAGCCTGACTTCGTCATACTCATATTCAAGAAAGAACTCCTCCATTGGGCTTTGATTATGAGGTGTGTCGTAACCGAACCAGGAAAAAAAAAAAAAAACCCTCTGCAGTCAATTGGATAGTCGGTAGACCTACAAGCAGTAAGTAAGTCAGTAAGTCAACTCCTTTGCATAGCGCAGTTTTCAAATACAGAATGTAGCCTACTTTATTTATTTTAGAAGTTAAATAACGAGTGTTATTTCTTTTACTTACTTCTCCATGAGTGCCACCAAAGGAGAAACCACAACGACCACAGGCTTTTCATTACGTCCCATCTTCATAACAACCGTCAGAGCCAGCTGAAGTTACACTTTTCCCGAATCATGTAGGATAGACGCCAAAAATATCTTTCCGATCGACAAATGCCTTGATTGCAGTTCTTTGTTTGTCTGAATGTGTTGTCGATTTTTTTTTTTTTTTTTACAAAAGACGCGACATCTCTATACATCTCTATTATCTATACAATTCTCCAGCTGCAGTCATCTCTGAGGGAAGACAGTTAAGCGCCCTTGATAACGTGAAGAATACGTCCCTGCAGATCATCTGTCCATCATCGTATAAAGCCCGCCCTGGCAATTTGATTGGCCCGTTCATTTTTTGCCTGATCATAATTACCCCTCAATGGATCGAGTCCAGACCGAACTTCCCGACCAAAAAATATTGTGGGCGGAGTTCGGGCTGGCATCCAGGCTAGGGCATTGGAGGTCCAGACTTTAAATTTACTAAAATAACATACATCGTTTGAGCTGTCAAAATGTGTATGATTATGTACATTTCAGGAGAATTCAAGGTAACACTTTACAATAAGGTTCTACAGAAGGTAATTAAATAATAATATTAAAAAATAAAATGTAAAAAAATGAACTAAACTTTAAAACATCTTGTTAATGTATACTGTTAATGTAATTACCGACCTTAGTTACTATTTACATACTATTTTATCATTGAATTCCGGTGATAAAAAAAAGTATTAGTATGCAGTAACCAGAGTCGGTAATAACTTCGTTAATACAGATTAACAAAAATGCACAGTATAAACATGAATTTGCATCAATGCATTTTACCTTGGTCTCCATAATGTTTTTTTAAAAGTAAGCAAAGAACACACAAACAAGTGCCATGACATTCAAAAAAGTGCCAATTTTGACTGTGCATAATTTAAGAAGCAGCAGGTGGTGCATTATAATTTTTTTGTTATGATGATTCCCCTAAAAGCATATGATGAAATGCACCTTTATAATTATATTAATATATGATAAAAAGTGACTGTTCATTTAAGTGGGAAAAAGTCAATGCATTTATTTTTTCCAAAATACGCAGCAATTCTCTGACAAGTAATCATCCTGTTAATATGGGACAAGTTGCACCTTTCGCCTCATGTGGCATCATGTACACAGAGCATGGGCCACAATAAAGCCTAGGTTTGTGAGGTTATTGCTTGCCCACTAAGTTCGATGTGACCAGATGGGATGTTTTGTTTGATGGGCCTCCCTCGCTTTGTCACACACAATGACAAGTCTCCCCCCCTCCCCCCAGCGCCTCCTGATGCCTGCCTTCATTGTTAGGCTGTTAAGGAGATTGGGTTGGCATTTACTGCATCTGTAGCAGTGTCAGTTCGCGTATGAGTGTGTTTGTGTCAGGCGGGAGAGGCCCCTGCTCTGCTCCTCTCGGCTCTGGCCTGCTCACCCATATGGACGGCCTGATCAAAGGCAGCTGAATCAGGCTGCAGCACAGGCGCACTGACAGGAGAGCGAGAGGGAACTGCATAATTGACACGGCCCCTCAAAACCCCGAGCCTCACAACACACCGGGGTCTGCACACACAGCACACAGCAGCAGAACGCCTACTAAACAAGCTCAATATTCACACTTACCAGACTGATTACGTATCATATATACAACAGCAAGTCATTAGGAAGTGTGTAGCATGCGATGCTCTAATGGATTGTTATTGCATGACGTAAACGAGAAATCTAAACTCTGACATTAAGCATTTGCTCGTTGCACATGCCTGACAAACAAGCCCTTTAAAATGCATGTTTCTGGGCGCTATGTCACCCTGCACTCTCTCCTGCTGAATGGTGTCTATTTTGGCTCCAGACCGGTGGTGGTTGCACATCACTGGCTGTCTGTTCTGAGAGGAGAAATGTCAGAAGCCTCCGGTGGCAGCCATTCCAGCTCCTGCCTGCCACCCCGTCACATGCCTCCTGTAAGGCAAGAGGTTTGCCAACTTGCCCCACATTAATCAGGGCCCTCTCGCACCATTAGCCAGTCAATCATTTTCTGGGGCTGAGCCAGGCTGCTAGCCTGTGCAGCATCTTAGCCCAGCCTCTGATTGGACATTTCCCTTTAAAATTCAGGGATTCACCAACTGAAAAGTATGGTCGTGCAAAATCGTTGCATATTTATAAAGCTTAGTTTATTCATTTATTTTTGGCTGTCTAAAGTACTGCATGTACTTCTGTGATATTATTTAATTGTTTAACCCTTTTAACCATGTGAAACCTGACATTAACAATGACATCTTTTTTTTTTTTTATTTATTAATTATTATTATTTTTTTTTAATGGAACTGTTTATTGTACCTTTGGACAAAAATGTGTATTTTTTTCTTGAATATCACATGGCTTGTATGGTTCATCAGATGAAATGTTGACTGCTTGTAAAATAACTGAAACATATATTTTTATAGTATACTAGATTGCTTACATAAACTGCATATACATATCAGTTTACACTCTATATCTCCCAATAATGTCTTAATAAGATCAGTGGTGTAGTCAATGTGATACGCAGGTATACGCCGTATACCCACTAGAAAATGTCAAGAATTTCCATATACCCACTAGGAAATGTCAAAGATCTCCGTACACCCACTTTAAAAAAGCGTGAGGATTCGTCACAACATCATTTTGTGAAAGAACTTTCAATCATAAATTAACCCCGCCCCCCGTGACGTTTGTGTCTTTGCGCAGCGACACGGATCGAATCGCGGAATCCAGCAACAAATGTAACTTAGACTACTGTAAAGCTCATTTTATACTTCTGCGTCGAACTAACGCGGTAGCTACAGCATAGGCTGTGTGTAGCGCGTGTACCCTTCGGCGTATACCCTGCCGTGCACCTCTCCAAAAATGTAAAAACGCGTCAATTCTACACGTACCGCAAGCGCTGTGATTGGTCTGCGCTGTTATTGGTCTGATTTGTTATTGGTCAAATTGTGATTGGTTAAAACCAATGCATAGTCTATACAGAAGTATAAAACAGCCTTAAAGCGGAACGTCACGCAATTTGGCCATTTTTGAATGAATAAATCAAAAGTAATAATACAATGAATCAAATCTCGATATGTTCTTCGTGTTTCTGTGAATAAGTGCTCAATGTGTGCTCTACTACACTGACGTGTGCGTGACATTCAGCGTCTCGAGGACATGCACACTTGAGTCACTTCACTGGAATTTTACCATTTCATTTGATAAAACCATCGTCATTCATGCATATCAAACACACTCACAAACTTTAAAGTCTTCATGACAACCTGTCAAAATCAAAGTTTTGTATAACTTGAAGAACATATAACAATATAATATTATGAAGAAAATATAATATTACTATTGCACAGTAGAGTATACTTCAAGTAGGCCTGACCTAATAGTAATAATAATAGTAATAATAATTTATTAAAACACACAGAAGCTCAAATATCTTTAATTTACAACCCACCAAAATAAAAGTTTGTAGAGATAAATAAAGTAATTCGAGGGAATTATGAAAGAAATTGCATAGCAAGATTTATACTAATACTAATTTTAAAGGAATATCCCACATGTTTGTACAAATTTTTGAAAATGGGTGCTGGTATATCACAGTATACTCACTATATACTCACTACAAAAAAAAAAATAGACACCACTGAATAAGATTATATATATATATATATATATATATATATGATCAATTTTAACGTTTTTCAAAAAAAATAAAAAAAATAGTGGATATTCAAGTACACAAGATGCTTCAGTCCAATAATTATTCATCTTGAACTATGACAATATAAAATGTACGGTATTATTACATTTAATTTATTGTTCAGCAAAGTTTTTGATCATTTTAATGTTTAGAGACCTTTAAAAATGTGCATATCAAATATAATACAGTAGGGTTTATTGGTTTAAGCTGTTTTGCATTTTACGTAACCTCTGTTCAAATAAAGGAATCTAACACACCTAGAAATATTTTTTTGCATTCAATTAAAATCTTATCTTTCTATTTCTTAAATTACAAAAAACAAAAAAACGATCATAATGTAATGTGAACAGCGCCTGCTGTGAACAAGATATTTCAAGTTTGACATCCATTCACTTGTTCCACGGCGTGCTGTTACATACGGATGTGCATTTATCTGTGGAGTTTTGACCCCTGGGTTTAGTATCAGTGATGTGAAGTGTTTTATAATGGGGTGACGCTGTTTTACACGGATCTGGAAGGGGCAAGATAGTCTAACTAGCCTTTTGTGTGTGAGATAAGGGTTGGTAGGGGCCTGGCGTGCTCAGGAGGGGGAGTGGGAGGGGAGGGATCAAGCTCCTCACTACAAAGTAAGAGCCCAGGATCCAGGCTTAAGGGACCTTCATCATTAGTTAATGACTTTGGAGATTAGTAGTATAACACACAGATTACAGAGGAGACAAGGGTTGTTCTCTGGTAATTACACACTGAAGCACAAACGTCCCCCTTCATGCTGCAACTCTTATGAGGCTTAATTGAAGACAGCATCACTGTAATGGCATCACTTGGGTCTAAATGTCTCGTTCTTTGGTAAAATACAGCACAGACGTGTGAAAATTGTAGTTCTTTTTCTATTTCTATTTGTTTTAGTGCTATGATACCTTGATACCTCAATGTTTATTGACAGTTTACTGTAAGAATTGTATTATTGTTATTGATATCTGGAGGATCAAAAGTAATGAAATGACTTTTGTTGGTATAACCTAATTTTTTGTTTATTTTTGTCAGATTAAATAACACTTTTGACCAATTAATATAGATGTTTTTACTCTAAATACATTTAGGGTTACTTAAAAAAATGTTTTACAGTAGATCATAGCATACAATGCTATGGTTACTGTCAAAGTTATGTTCAATTTAGTTTCATGCCATGTTCTGTTTAGTTTCTGTGTCATGATTTTCCCCTGTTTCTGTCAATCTTGTATGTTTGTCGCTATGGTTTCTGATTAGTTACACACCCGTCGCTTGTTTAAAGTTGCTATATGTATTTTTTAGGGCTGTGCAAAAGTTAATTGCGATTAATCGCATCCAAAATAAAAGTCTGTGTTTACATAGTATATTTGTGTGTGCTGTATATAATTATTTTGTATATATAAAATACACACACATGCATGTATATGTTTAAGAAAATGTGTTATTCCTATATAAAATATTTAGATTTATATAATATAGATTATGTATTTATATATATATATATATACAGAATTTAAGCGCAAATAATTCTTAAATATATACATGCATGCATAGGTATTTATATATACAAAATAATTATATACAGCACACTCAAATATATTATGTAAAACAGACTTTTATTTTGGATGCGATTAATCGCAATTAACTTTTGCACGGCCCTAGTATTTTTTAGTGGCCTCTATCTGATGTTTCAGATTGCAACCAATTTTTACAAGAGCACTTGTGCTCTTGCTCATTCTCGAACACAAGAGTGAACACAAGAGCGAGCACTCATGGTACACCGCCACACTGAGACATTCAACACACCGGATAAAGCATCACACAACATGCTGGAAACTCATGTAATCTCCCACTGAAACGTTACAATAATAGGCTACTTTTATCAGCTTGATGTTGAATAATGCTCCATGCTCGTACCATGATAACATTTGTGGTGCTGTCTAGCATAATTCAACCATTTTTTGTTGGTAAATAATGTGTACCTTTTGAAAGGCTACCAGCTTTTTTTAGAGTGTTTATGGAGCGATCTAACCTTTTTATTTATTTTATTTGGTTGGAGTTAAAAATTCAATTCAATTATATTTTAACTTTTTGCCAATTATTGTTTTAAGCAAGCTTCTAGTCAGGTTTACCCTTTAGAGAGTGGTGAACAAAATACATATTTCAGAAGCAATTGAGGCCTACAGCAGCACCACAGCTCTGGTTTACCTCTACCGCCCATTTATCTCAGCCATTAAGTTAACAAGCAACATTTGTATTTACCACAAGGCCTGGGTGGTTAGGAGCAATCAAAAACCAAACATCACAGGGGAACAGAAGGGAAACAGAGATGGAAAGTGAAAGAGGTGGATGGGGAGGGAGAGAGAAGGTTCAGGTTGATATGTCAAGAAAAACTGGGGTGAAGTGCTGACACGTCGACGTCTTAGCTGATAACGCTTAAATCATTTTTCCTCCAAAACTTCAGTCACCGGGCTTCAAAGAGATATAGCCATAATACAAATTTTTGGAGTAAGTAGTGGTGTTTGAAGTTATTTTATGGGATTTTGCTGTAAGGCCCAGAATTGATTTGCAGAGGGGATAAAAGGAAGATACTTTATCTTTGGAGCTTTGTCGGAAAAAGCTTAGCATCCATTGGTGGTTCCGCCAATATGCCTGCAGGGCAAGGGGGTGGGGGTGCGTGGTGGGGTGGGTGCTTGGTTAGCTGGCATTGACATTATATACCAGAATGGATTGTGCTGAGTGTACACCTCCTGCTGCTTATGAGCTGCTCTTTCATAATCTTTCATGAACCATACAATGTTTTATTTAATGTACTGGGTCAGAGAAAAAACTTGAGAAAAAACATATTAATAATGAAAGATGTAGGGCTTGGGAGGGAGAAGGCAAAAGAGGAGAGAGAAGGGAGAGAAAACTTGGTTTGAGGCTTCTCTCTGCAAACAGGTCAGAGGGACCTTTTGAAGTCTGCAGCTCCTGTGCAGTCAATAGTTTAAAAACTTGTGTTATGTCTGAATGTGAGGCTAGCTCTGAGCTTCTTTCGCTCTGCCTACCTGACAAATGCCAAACATCTCATCTGTAGTGTCCAGTGGCTCTCCACTGTGGTAGAAAAATAAGAGCGAGCAGATTCTCTTCAGGCTTTACAGTTTAAACTCACTGGACAGAATCCAACCTCAGAAATCCTCTAGTGTAAACACAGGAGGCATTTTCCTTCTTTCCCTAAGCACCTCCCATAAAATCAACAAATTTCATCACATATTGCTTTTCGCATTGCTCAAATGCTGCTCTCACTTGTGATCTTGACCTCCGATCTATTTGTACAAACAGGAACAAGCTTGGGCTTTGTGGGCATAATACACTCTATCCCCCTGTGTCTGCACATTTGCAGGCTGTTAAGTAGGGCAGAGGCAGCTGCGAGCTTCTTAATTGCTTAATTGCACTCATTATTTGAACTGAGGATGAGCTCACCTCGTGCCGTTAATTGAAAAGGTACTGCAGTGCAGTATTTCTGAATGGCACGCTCCCTTGAGGAACGCCGCGACTCTGATGTTGGGCTAGTGCGCGATGCTCAGTCTCTTTTTCTCTCTCCCTTGCTCCCTTCCTGACACTCGATCGCATATGCTGTATATGCTATCTGAATTCACGGTGATTCTCCAGGACATTGCAGGCCTATCAGATGAAAGAAGCACATCTTAGAAGCTCCAAACCCTCAGAGGAAGGTCCAGGGGCCATGTGACTTATTTATGACTCTTGTGACGGCGTGCTCCCCCTTCCTGGCCTTACAGTAGCACACACGTTCTCAAACACACTTGCACTGCGTCTCTTTGACTTTGGCATGGCGTGGCCTTCTCGCTCTATTTAAAGAAAAATATAGGAGACTGGTGTCTGTGCTAATAATTCATGACTGGGGACAATGAGAGGTGTTTATGTGGGGAAATCAGTGGAAATGGTACCCCTCCTGGCCAAATGAAGCCATTGCAGGCTTTATCCATATTTATAATTTGTTGTTAGCTGAGGCATGTTTTACTCTCTGAGCTGTCCAAAACGACAGTTCACCCATAACCAGGGGAACATAAAGGCAATTGCATATATTAAGGAGGTACGTGCCTTTACTTTATGAGCGACAACCGGGCAAGGTACACTTCAGTATTAAGAATAATTTCATTGGCTGTCAACAAATAGGATTGGTTTGGAATTATTTGGATTGACTATCTTTGGATATGTGGACACATCCACACACAGAAAAAAAAAAAAAAAAAAGGTATAAAAGCTATCACTGTACTCTCAGAGTACTCTTTTTTTTTAGTACAAAAGAGTGCTGTACTCTTTTTTTTACTGTATAAAAGTACTCTTTTTTAAAAAATTGTCATAATTTACATAAAAAATATTAATTTACATAATTTATCATGTCATAATAGAATGCCTCTAACCAAAACAGTTGATGTACCCCATTGACTTCCTAAATAGGAAAAAATAAAATACTATGGAAGTCAATGGGGTACATCAACTCTCCACATTCTTCAAAATATCTCCACATTTTTTTATGTTCAAAAGAAGAAAGAAATTCATACAGGTTTGAAACAACTTGAGTAAATAATGAAAGAATTTTAATTTTGAAGTGAACTATTACTTTAAGGTACTAATATGAAACCTTTAAAGGTAGGGGTGAGCAGGCCACAACATAACACGGGATTAGTTGTAACTTGTAACACACATAGTTTAAATCTTTTCGAACATGCTACCATGATGAAACTTATTTTATTTACTAGTTGCCAAATTAAAACTTTATAGAGAAAAAAAAAGCATCATCATAATAATAATAATAAATCTTTGGAAGATATCACTGAACATTTGTTTCACCACAGAAAAAGTACATTTCACATTTCAAATAAAAAAATATTTGACTCTTATATCTGTTATTTAGCAGTTGAGGTAGTTCTTTAAACCAGATATATATTAGATCAGATAACATTTTAATCGGTCATATGGTCGTGTTATAATGTGTTCCTCACATGTTACAATACCTCACCTATGGGGCATGTTATTTTTCTTCATTTTGCTTCCATTCTTTCGGGGTAAATCAAGAAAAAAGTTTACACTGTATTAATGAAATAAAACCACATAATTGTACTGGACATGTGAAAAATTAATGTGGGAAATTATAAATACTCTGAGTGTGAATACCCCATGTGAATTTACACAATCTCTCGCTCCCCTAAATAAGGTACACTCCCACCCCAGTGAGAGTGAATGGTAATTTTTGTATCATCTTTTCCCTGAGTGTATGTTTGTAAATTGCGTAACACTGTAAAAGTGGTAACCTTAAGCAGCTCTTTCTAGCCTTCAATTTAGTTCTGTTGGTGTAACACACTACATGTATATTAAGGTTGATTCAGTGATATTAAATAATATTTGTATTTATTATTTTAGATGGTACCACATGAAGCACATTTTTAGTTTAACACTTTTTTTTCTGTACCCTATAAATAATAATAGCAATATATAGCTTAAAATTGTACAACAACATCTAATATGTTGTTCACCAAAATTACCTTTACTGAAACACTTTTCACTTTCTGAGATCAGAGGTTATCTCTAATTAGATAACAAATCAGCCACCCAGCAAAGAGTTTTGAAGTAAACCGTCCCCTGTTTGCATCACTGTACAAATCTTGTAGACTGAATTTCAAACTGTTTCCCGACAGCTAAAAAACCTTGGTTCTATGCGTGCAGGTATCTAACATTGCATAAAACCATCGGCCCATTTGCATCTTTCAGAATCAGGCTGGAAGCCATTTCTCTCTGACCTCATTCTAATTGAGCATGGCAAAATGCTATTTCCATATGCCTCTCCCTAACACTTTCCTCTCTGCCTTTTAACAAAGCCTTTTGTTGGAAAATATGTTACTAATGGCTTATAAATTAATAAGGAGCCAAACTGAAGTTGATTTTTATACAAGGTGATGCAAGACTGGCTGGCATCTCTGTCATCTTATTCCCATTCCAGAATTTTCTGGCCAATGCATTTCCATATTGCAGAATGCTATAATGCATCTTTTGTCATTCTCTCTCACTAGTGCCGAGGCAGCGCTGCCGAATGTCCTGGTGTGATTTACGTTCCCAAACCCAGTCATTAATTTTCTATCATTGTGAAAAATATGATTCATGTTTTGGGGCTGTCGGTATTACTTATTTAGATGTTCATAGGGGAAACTCAGGCCTTCTCCTTAATGGAATATAAAGTTGCAAGGTCTCATTCCCACTCTAACATTGAACAACAGGAGCTACACATGTGTTAATGTGTGCTCCCAAAGCACCTTAATTCAACTTAAAATTCCTAATGGAACTGACTTTCAGTGCCATGCCGTCTGAGGGTGTGTGAAAGGGGGATAGAGGGAGGCAGGGGTGGGTGGGTGCTTAACACGTAATTCACTTGTCTTTGTCATCTGTGTGTGGTTGGCAGCTTTATAGTCTAGTGCTTGTGTGTCTGCTGGGAGGTGTCGGCCGAGCACAGTGTGGCCAGATGCGTGTCGGGTCCATGACCTGCTTTT